>SWDC01000151.1:7182424-7632424 GCA_004919715.1 Linderniella brevidens | reverse complement strand
CCGAAGAGGATCTTCTAGAAGCACCGGCCGTCGCGTTCTGATCCGAGCACTCACTCCCGGTGCTGAATCTTCCGATCGTGTACCTAGCATTGGCACGGATGGTCAACCACCACAGGTCCACAGCCGCATGGCACGCACCGCAGCTATCGGTCAAACTGAACACTTCTCACACGGCTCACAGTCTCCTGTCCGGCACCGCCCCTCCCGTGCTCTCTGATCCAATGTCTTCTATCCCCTTCCAGACCAGGCAACTTCTACGTCATTAGGTACAACTCTCAGTCTGGATTTGTAAACCAGAGTTTGTAATTTGAATATGTTGAGGTTGAGTCTTGTGTAAGTGTTAATGGTGGATTCATACGATTTATATAAAGCTAAATGCAACGTATGTCTAAAAGAATTCAAAGACGCGGATAACAAATATGGAACATCTACTTTGAAGCGTCATTTTCAGGTATTCAAATCGATTAATTTCCATGGTGCGGGTCAAAATGTTTATTGACAATGAGGAAAAAACTAAAATATAGAAAGATTAGCGGCTGGTGTTATTAAGCATAACTTATCGTTTTCGTTCGTGGAGTATGATGACACTAAGACTTGGATTAGATATATAATTCATGATGTTCCTTGTGTAGTAAAAACACCCTTTCCTAACATTACGAAAATGTATGCGAGGGGGAAAGGGAACTTAAGCAATTCCTGTTATTGCTTGATAATAGAATTCATTTAAGTTATGAGGTGTTCTTGCACTATTGAGGGTAGATATTATTTGATTGCCCATGTTAATGAGAATTGGAAATCAAATAGCAAAATACTTTGATTTGCTTCTATGTCGCCTGCACATTCTGGTGTAGAATTAATGTAAAAATATTTTAATTTTTGCATGAATTGGTGATTGAGAAAAAATATTTTCTTTGATTCTTGTTAGATCATAGTGTCCAATGTGTTTTAAGTCTATGATTGTATTTCAAGTCAAGTAGATTCCTTTTCTAGGGCCTAATGTAATTATTGATCTTAATAGGCTAGTAAGGGCCCAAATATATACATACTATGTGGTATAAATACTAAAACTCTAACCCTTAATTAAGTGAATCTTTATCGAGAATTGAGCCTCCACAGTAAAAACCTCTCAAGCTAAGAACACACACAAAACACACATTTGAAGGTATTTGCATATTTTTCATCGATTACACCTCAGAAATCGCTGATCATTAGGTATTTTGGAACCTACAATTGGTATTAGAGCCTAGCGTGACCGATTGAACGAGTTTTCGTTTGGATTCGACAAGCTTTTTATGGGTTTGTCGAGTTTTTTGAAGTTCACGAGTTCTTCAACTTTTTCGAGTGAGCCTATTTTGGTTAGTTTTCAACTCGTAGTGTTATAATATGATATCATAAATCTCCGTAAATGAACCCAAGATTTTTAATCATGTTTGAGCAATTTTTGAGCGAAATCAGTGTTCAAAAATTTTGAACTCGTCGAATCGACAATCATTTTGCAAATCCATGCGAAAATCGATTTCCGGTATCTCTGAAAATTTTTGGTGGCACTTGCGTAATTCTTGGTACCGAAAAACGTTTCGCAAACCTCTGCAAAAATCTACTTTCTGTATAACTGAAAATTTTCGAGGGCATTTCCGTAACTTTTGGCATTAAAATTTTTGAATTGATATTTTCGCAACAAATTTTCAAAACCCGGTTTTCGCATCAAGCATTCGAAAAATGATTTTCACAACCCTAAAAGTTTCGAAATCTAATTTTCGCAACGCGACTTTCACAACCTGATTTTTACACTGTGATTTTCGAAGCGTGATTTTCGCAACCCATTTGTCGCACTCAAAGTTTTTTTCTAGATAATTTTTTTTGATAAACTCTCAAACTTCGAGAATCCTAACGTTTCTCACCTCACATACACTTTAAGTTTAATCTCCTACGTCAATCGATCCAAACCTAACCTTCAACAAAATGGACACCATCTCAACGGAAAGTGACATCTGTCCACCCGTGCTTCGTCGTGGAGAATTCACCATGTGGCGAAACAAATTTCTCAACTTCTTGGAATCCAAGGAACAAGGATCTCATATCCTAGTTTCCCTTAAAGAAGGACCGCTCAATTTTGGACTATTCTTCCCGGAGATTCGACAACCAATCCTCCAGTACTCCCTAGCAGATTCGTCCTGAGAGGAAGTAACATAAGACCACTAAAGGCGACCGAAGACGAAGAAAGGGGAAGCCTCCAAGTCGTGGAGCAGACACCTCAACCTCCCAACTACCACCTAGAACTTCACCATCCAAACAACAATCCTCACTTAACAACCACCCAAACATCACAAACCACCACTCAACCACAAACACCACCACAAACCACTACCCAAACAATGCAAAACGGAACTGTTCCAGACTTCAATCCCCAACCCTACATTGACAGGTACATAATGGAGGAGGAATGAATGAATCGAACGAAAATTGAAGAAGAGATCCGTCTACTCTTGGAACGCATCTGATTCTACCTACAGAAGCTCACTCGGACTCCTTATCTATCGAACCAGAGGAAGAACAGCAAGAAGAGGATCACTAGAGGGAAATGCATGAGCTCCTTAAACTCTTAAATCTCCGAGTCAACGAGCTTGCGAACCGTAGCAAAGGCACGGTGCAAGTTAAGACCCCTTGGAGAACAAGAGGATCACCACTTCCTTCCTCGAGGACTACTGTCCCAAAATTTGGAGGCATCCTGACAAGATCAAGCCTATCGAAGAGTTAGCAATCAGAGGCGAAGAATACGAGGCGAGATTTCAACTACTTGTTCATGCTCTCTCAGTTGACTGCCAGAAGGGGGTTAACTCTAGAGCAGCTAAAGGCTAGAGAAAAGGCGAAACCTCACATCGCAGACCTCGAAGAAGTGGAGTACACCTACTATAGATACCCCACTCTAGTCTTTTGTGTTGTCAGAGCGGATGACTCAAAGGACCAGATTCTAGAGGCTGAACTCCCTAACCTTTCTCTAGACGAAGTCACCAACTTGTATCGCGAGGGGTTTAACGCTTTGAAGCTGTACATGCTGAGATAGATCAACTACCACGCTGCCGAAGACTTTCAGATTGCCTTGGAAAGCAATATGAAGAAAGTCAACATGACGGTGCCTCTGACATATGCGAAGGAGTTGCAGGACTAATCCGCAGAACCACATCTTTACTCACCTGGAGTTGGGGGTCCACGTACTACTACCCGAAGGAAAAGTGGTCGCACGTGATGGTGGTCACTCACATCTCCAAGTTCTCGGATGGTATGCTGAAGATCATCAGACATTAGCTTCAAGCATGCGTAGCCTCGCTAGGACCCGACAATTACTCCAACCACCTTGGAGTAGAAGAAAGACCTATTCTTGCAATCATCATAGAGAAGATCAACGACCAACTGGACCTACAGAAGAGTATCAGGAAATACGAGGTCCCTCTAAGTTTACACAAGTCCTTTGCCCGAAAAGAAAAACGACGGAAGACAAGACAAAGTCGAACGAGCACGAGTTGAAGATTGGACACTAAGGAGGATAGTGTCCAATGTAATTTTTGCTAGGTTCTAATTAATCAACTAACGCTAGATCTAAGCATGAATTCTCGATATTCGAATATGAATTATCGAAAGTTAGCTTCGGTCGAATATCTTGGATGAAGATCGGGAGAGAGAAAAGTTTAGAGTGACGACGTTCTCGATTGTATTTCTCTCTCTAGAATGTGAATTCTTTGCTTTTTGAATTTTATGAAATTCTTGTGTATTGATTTTTGTAGTGTACATTGTATATATACCTCTATACATGGTATATTTAGTTACTAGTCCTACACTAACAAAAATACAAGCTATGCCCCTAATTACAAGGATAACTAATTAACAAAACACAATTTATACGTTTCTTCACTCTCCCCATTTGTGCTTGTTTGCTCTTCAGCTTCGTTTATCCTTGTCGGGCGTAGAAGGACCCCCTCAATCCCAATGATGTCTCGTAGTGCCGGATAACATTCCTCAGCTCCAGTCTTTCATTGATGGCATCAAGAAGCTCATTTAGGAGCGGCGCCTCTTCTTCTCCAAGGTCCTCGAAGATCGTTTCTTCTTCGATCTCCGCCAACCTCTTCTCGATATTCTTCCTTACGAGCTTCAACATCCCGTCACATAATTGATGAACTTCAGACTTCATCATCGCTCTCGTCTTTTAAATGATTGGATTCCGAGATGTGATGGCAAGGCATGGCTTCTTGAAGATATAATTCTCTGGGAAGTCGTTGAGCGGGAAGCCTTTCATGAACGGCGACTCCATGTTGACCTTCTTCATGTTGTTTTCCGCTGCGATTTGAAGGTCGTGTGTGGTGTGGAACTTGATCTGCCGCACCATGAATCTCTTCAACCCCTCGAGTCCTTCCTTCTTGATGTAACCAGTAGATGTCTGGTATTTTTTCTTGTACATTTGGAACAGACGATATACTTCGTCCGATGGAAGGAACGACAGATAACTTTCGTCTATCTCCTCTCGAGTATGGTTGTCGTCCGCTCGCTCGATATGGTAGATCGGGGTTGGATAGCTTCCAATCGTGTGTGATACACCCACGAGTTGGAAGATCGGTGGCTTGTCCCTGAAACTTCTTCTAAGCTGATCCGTTGGGACGCCACTTCGATCCGGACCGAGGTACGTCAACATGAAGATGTGCTCCATCTTCTTTCTTTCTTCCCAGTGAGAGATGCCCCGTAAGTTAAGCTCATTTAGCTTCTTGATCCGGTTTGGAGCCCTCTAAACCTGCTTCCTTATGTCTACAAGGAACGGAACTTCAATCTGCACGTTCTCCCACGGCGTCTTGATTCGGACAGTCCCCTTTGATACGCGAGGAGAGGTGTCGACTCGGTGCCTAATCATCTCTGGCAGTTCAGGGAGTTCAGAGTTGTAGTTATCGCCTTCTTGAAGTTCTTCATCTTCAAGCAATATCAAATCTGCTTAAGCTTGTTGTAGGGAGTATCTGATGTTGGAGAGTCTGCCTTGAGCAACTTCCTTTGGTCCCGAATACGTCAGCCACTTCTCGTTCAGAATGTAGTCAACTACGATTGCATGTGGATCATAGATGACTGCTTCAGGTTGATTTTGGAGGTTGGAGGTCGGGATTGGGTTTGGATTTTTGGGAGATGGAGGTGTGGGTTGTGTATTGGATGTGGTGGTTGTTTGTTGGCGGGTGTTTGTGGTTTGTGTGGTTGGTGGGTTAGTGGATGATCCTCCAGCTTCACGAGTCGAGGATGTCTTCTCTGGATTCTGACCATGGCCGCGTCTTGTGGTCTTTTGCCATTTCTCCCCCTCATGACGATTCGGATCATCAGGATCATAATGTCTTCGCTTCGTGCGGGAGCTTTCTTCGCTTCGTGCAGGATGATCGTGGTTGGTGTATGGGTTGATGAGGGAAGGAGATTGGGTTGGGGTGGTTAATGTAGGTTGGATGGGAGTGTGTATGGTAGTGGTTAGTGGTGGTGAGGAGATGAGTTGAGAGTGGGTTTCAGAGGGAGCTGCCTCTGAGACTGGTGCTTTCCCGGTATCCCGTCGGGAAGTCTCGATGGCGTGTAGAAACTGTTCCATCAGCCGGTTTTCGAGGGAGTTGATGGTTGTGGAAAGAACTTCTTGTAGTCTTTGCTCCGTCACGATGATGGGTACCTCCGGAGTGGGGTCAGGAAGGCGCTCCACTGTCACAACGTCAGAGAATATTGCTGACGCGCCTATGATCTGGCTTGTGATTCCGGAACGTCCAAGGACACCCGTTAACAACCCAGAAGTCACCACTTTGGTGGGTTGGCCCGTTGTTGGCTCCGAAGATGTCGGGGGACCAACGGGACTTCCATCCAATCCTTGATATGATACTGAAGGTTCATCTCAATGAATGTTGGAACATGTTCAATGGGAACCTGTGTGGTCGTCTGGACTGGTGGCGGTAGAGGAGTTAGCATCGAAGCCGTTCTGGAGGTAGATGCAGATGGGGCAGAGATTTATTATCTACGGGAGACCCTTCATTGTAATCTGCACTCCTCATCCGATTCAGTGGCTTCAGGAGATTCGGCTTGAGGTGTGGGTTGACGACTGACACCTTCGGGCTCAATGGCAGGTGTTTTGTCTCCTGAGCCGCAACTTCGGGCTCGTGAGTCTCCACCGAGGATTCGCGTCGGGAACACATCGGAGCCGGATCGACGGACTGTACCATGGCCTCCGTTATTGAGTTGTTTTGACAATAGTCTTGGTAGGCCACGTCGATGGGACCGGCTAAGCATAGCAACTCCAACGGTATCAACATCGATTGGAGCGCTCGATCCGACGCCTTTGGGTTGGAAGAATCGCAACCTCGGCGGTATGTATCCTCCGACGGGTGGCAGACAAGGGATCGCCGGATGTACTTCAATCAGGTGGGAGATCAGCATCGGGAACCAACGCACGTAAGGCAGGAATTTTGCCTTCGATTTTTTTTCCGTATTTGATCCGCTAGATCGTTCCAGATTAGCTGGGCCACATCATAGTTCTTCGAGAAGACGACTCCGTGGAAGATTATGAGAATGTTTTCGTTCACCTTGTCGAATCCGGAGTGCTTCGGGGAGAGACATTTGTTGATTATTACGAATAATATCCTCCATGGATGTGGGATCCCGCTGTTCTGGAAGTTTGCCAATTTGGTCAGCGGTAGCTTCTATCCCATCCGAAGCATGTCTTCTACGATCGCTGCATCTGTCGGTAGTGGGTCGTAGACGTCTTGATGCGGTAGATCAAGGACCATGGCCAGAAGATTCTTGTCGATGATGACGTGCTTCTGGTTTATCTTTGTTGTGTAAGACACGTCATCTCCTACGACGTGGCTCTTCATGCCAGAACTGCTGGAGATAAACCATTTGGACGGAGGCAGTCATGGTGAGGGCTGGCCACAAGGGATGTCCTTTGAGAATGGATATTATAACTTCATCTGGACACCGGAAGGTGGCGAGATCCAGCTGATAGTTGTTGTCATGGACGAGCAGTCAAACTTCATAAGGATAGATGGAGGAATATTGTTGATGAGCCATTTCTGAAAAAAAAAATGAAAAAAATTCGTTGGATTGGAATAATCATGTGCAAATTGTATTAAGCAATTGTGAATGTTGAAAAAATATAAATTTTTCTCGGTGCGCATATAGTGCTTATTTGTATAACAAATGACTTAGAAAAAGTTTTGAAAATTTTTAGTGTTTAAATGTATACTGTTTACGGCATTGTTTTATTCGAGCGAATATTTATTCGAACGCTAATTTTTTGCGATCGAATAAAAACTTAACGAACATCAAGGTTTTCGCCGCTGAGTTTTGCGATCGAATAAAAATGTATCGAAAACTAAAGTTTTTTGCTGAGAAATTTTGCGATCGAATAAAAATGTATCGAAAACTAAAGTTTTTCGCTGACTAATTTTGCAATCGAATAAAATGTTGTCGAAAAACATAAGTTTTTTCGCCGCGTAGTTTTGCAAAGTTTATCGAGAAACTTAAAATTTTTGCGATCGAATAAATTTCATCGAAAAACATAAGTTTTCGCCGCTAAGTTTTACGATCGAAAAAAAAACATATCGAAAACAAGGTTTTCGCTGATGAGTTTTTTGATCGAATAAAACTAAGCAAAAACTAAAGTTCTTCAATGGTACTGTTTGCGACAAGACTATTTTCGACCTAAAAAATTTGAAATTAAACAGTAAACGCTTAAAAATGCAAATGTTGATTCTGGGTAAATAATGAGTTAATCTGGAGTCGTAATGATCATAAATCAGTTGTGAATCCAGATATCATGCTTTTAATCCAAATGGTCGAGTCTAAACAAAGTAATTTTGATTTCTTAAGACGTTTTAGTCGAAAATTCGTGAAGTTGAAAAATTTCGTCGAATGATTTTGAAGAAAGATAGAAATTGTGCTTTGTTAATTAGTTGTCCTTGTAATTAGGGGTGTAGTTCGTATTTTTGTTAGTGTAGAACTAGTATGTAAATATACCATGTATAGAGGTATATATACAATGTACACAACAAAAATCAATACGTAAGAATTTAAGAAAATTAGCAAAGTATTGAATTCACATTCTAGAGAGAGAAATACAATCGAAAACTTCCACTCTCTAGTCGTTTCACTCTCTCGATCTTCAAACTTGATATTCGACCGGAGGTAATTCTCGAGATTTCTTATTCGAATATCTAGAATTCATGCTTAAATCGATCGTTAGTTGATAAAATAGGACCTAACAATTGGTATAAGAGCAGATCATATCGCTTTTGGATTGAATTCGCTATTCTAAGATCAAAATTATTTTCCAGATTTTTCGATCAAAAAACTTACGTGAAATGCATTTTGATCTACGTGCTTAATTTTGCGAATTTTATTGATGATCTTGCTGTTAAAGTGATAGATTATATGTTAGGAATGAATTGCATACTGATTTCAATTGCTTAGAACATCAGATCATTTTAAATTTTCGATTTCGATCGATATTTGTGTTTGCGATTGAGTTTGAATACGATATGATTTTCTTCATAATCGATATATTTTGCTGTAAAACGTGGTTAATCTTGTGTTTGTTCATATTCAGAACTCATATTCGAGTGATTATCCAGAATCTCAGCATCTAACTTGAGTTTTTCAGTTGTCTGGATTTTCACTGTTCCATTGAACTCGAGCTGTGTTCTTCGATCGTTTTTCGATCGAAAAACTTGGCTCGAAAAATATTTTTCGAATAAATTTACAGGCGAAAAGTTTTTCGATACTCACACTGTTTTCGTGAGTTTTACTCAAATAAAAGACTCGAAAAACTTTATTTTCGATAATTAGTTTTTGATTCATACATAAATATCCTTTTCGAGCGTAACAAAGTCTAAATTTTTTTTCGACAAATACTATTTTCGCTAGATAAATAACTAATTTTGACACGAAAAACTTATTTTACTATTACAAGCTTTTTGATCTCAAGATTTTCGATCATCTAAATTTTCGAGTCAAAATTTAACGAAAACACATTTGGATCTAATAATTCACTCTCGAAAAAATTTTAGTCAACAATTTGAGTCAAACTTTACGAAATATTCGCTCTCGTTTATTTTTCCGATACAAATTTTTCTATAAAAGTTTTTGCGATGGATAAAAGTATTCGACAAACTATTTTTCGATAGAATATTTTCTTTGAAAAACTCTTTCGTTCGAAAAATAATTTTCGATAAATAAACCAGTAAAAACTTATACGATCGAAAATCTTTTTCGATTATAAGGTTCGAAATTTTTCAAATCAAAAAACATACTGCTCAGAATTTTTTATTCGGCTGCTGAACTTTCAAACACACACACATTTTACACGAATCTTAATTTTTTCGGGGAATCAAAAATCGCAATTTTCAAAACTTACGAAAAATATTTTTGTCCAAATAATCTTCTTCGATACTCAAAATTTTTCGATCATAAATTCAAAATTCTTTAGCAAAATTTTAAAGTATCAATTCTTATATCAAATATTTTTGCAATCAAAACAATTCCTTTTTAAAATCGAAAAATAGGTTCGAAAAGGAAATTGCTTAATGTACGAGCCAAACATTACTAACTAAGTTTGTCACTTGTGAAGCACTTTTACAATTTCAATTCAAAACTTTCACGAGATCCTACCAATCAACTACAAATGGATGCCTACTCACTTGGAAACGACGTCCGCCGTTCAATTCTATGAAGAGGTGAATACACCGTATGGAGAAGCCGATTCATGAACTTCTTGGAGACAATTGATCAAGACACAAATTTGATAGCATCTCTTCAAGACGGTTCCGCTCAATTTTCAAGACGGTCGCGCTCAATATTGGCGTATTCAAGAAGGCGATGCCACTAATAATCCTCACATTCCCGCCACTAGAAGACTCAAAATTCCTAGTGAATACACTTGGGGGGGGGGGGGGGGCGATTAAGAGCTAAAGCAGATCTCGGAGCTAAAACTTTCCTGATGCAAGGCATCCCAAATGACATCTATTCTATCAAGTGCAAAGGCTATGTGGGACGAGCTCCACAAAATAATGCAACGGACCGAAGTCTGAGTCAAGGTTAAGAAAGCGAACATTCTCACCGCTTACGACTCTTTCAAACCTAAGACGGAAGAAAATGTCTACAAACTCTATCAACGCTATTTAACTCTTCTTAACGAGATGAGGAAAATATAAATTTTCAAGACCAATATGGAGGTCAACATCCGATTTCTCTCTTCTCTTCAACCGGAGTGGAAGAAAATATCCATGCAAATCTGTCAAAACAAGGATTTGGACGAAATGGATATCCACACCGTCTTTGATAATCTTGCTTAACACGAGGAAGACATTGGCGAGATACAAAAAGAACTAAAGGGAAAACAAATCGAAGACTCTATAACTATAGTTTCGGAAAGAAAAACTAGTCGATCTCGTAAATAAAAGCATCAAATTGCCGAGTTCGAAGATGAAGATGACGGATTCCGAGCCCGATATTAAAGAGTTCAAGAAACAATTGGCTCTCATTACTAAAATGATGAGCAAAAAGTTCTATAAAAATAAATCCTCCTCTTCGGCTAATAGACTTCGGACCTCAAGCTCTAAGCACAAGGAAAGAGTGGCCGATTCGTTAGAAAAAAAAAAACGGCAAAAAACCACAAAAATGCTACATTGTGGAAAGATAGGGCACTTCGCCAGAGAATGCAATATTCCTAAGAAGAAACACGCCAATTACTACTCTAAGAAATTTCAACTTACCAAGCAAAAGGAAACTGGAGTAGCTCTAATGGCCGAACAAGAGCACTGGCTAGAAGACACAACGGATACTGACAACTACAATCTAGCTCTCATGGCGTTTCGTGACGATGCCTCAGACGAAAACTCAATGACGAGGTCCGACGACGAAGACAAAGCATCAACCTCTTCTCAAGAGGTAGCTACACCCGATTCTACATTATTAATCATATTAGAATCTTTACAAATTAAATATGCTAACATGAAAATGAGAGGAAAAGTACAAAAGAATTAGAGGAGAGACTAGCCCTTAGTGAAAATAATTTCCAAAAGCAACTAGATAAGAAAGTTCACTAGAAATTCTCTTATCTAATGCTAAGGAAACAATAACTAGTCTTGAATCCAGGTTAGCTACTTCTGAGATAAAAATTAACAACCTTAGTAAAACTCTTAGTGATAGTCAGAGAGATCTAGAAATTTCTAGAAATAATTTTAAGGAAATCTCTGGCGAATGTAAGAAGCTTTACTCTATGATTAAGACTTTGGACGATCTTCTAACAAAAATGGGACAAACTGATCAGACTATTTTTCTAAATCAACCTCATGATATAGAATTTTATAATGCTATAGGCTTAGGATATAACAATCCCTGTAACTTGAAAAAGGTAAATGTCAAACAATTATATGATATCAAGTACATTGGTTTAGGATTAACTTCTTTAATGACTTTTACTAACTCTTTCGAAATAAATGTCTTAAAAAAATCCAAAATAAAAGCCACAAATAGGACTGACATCCCCCATGACTACACCGATTTAAATAAGAGTTACAAGACACGGGAAATAAACATGTCTACTTATTATAATTCATTATATCCTTTAGAAGATCTTCTAAAGTTAAAGAAGAAAATTCTGATCATTCTAAAAATTCTACTTTCTGTTATATTCTCGTTATTATTAAGAAAATAGATAATTTGAACTCTTTCCTAGAAACAGAAAGAAAGAATTTTGAAGTAGAAAAGAATGAGCTTTTATTGAAGATTTCTAATCTAAAAAATTCCTCAATTTTAAAATGTCCTGATTAAATTTTAAAAGAAAATTTATTAATGAAGGAGAAGACCAAATTTAAGAAAACTTCTCCCTTTATTTTAAAAATATTTCAAAAGAAGAAAATTTTCTTTAAAAAGCGTAAAGGGAGGAAGAGAGTCCTTAAATGCTTCAAAGACGAAAAAGACTTTACTAATTCTTTTTCTACTCCGTCCACGGGTAGAGTAGTAAAAGCGTTGAAGCATGCAAAGGAGAGAGTGCATAGCATAGAACTTAAGAAGAAAAATGTTAGAAATGGCTTATTTTCTAAACTTTCTTCTGTATAAAAAATTAAGGACACTCGTAAGAAGACAGTTGTTTCTAATTTTCATGTTGTTCCTTCAACTTATGCTTTAAAGTCCATTAATTTTGAAAGCACAAATTTTGAAAACAGCTCTACTTCTAAAAACAAAAACCATCATTCTAAGACAAATGCAAGTCTTAAGTCTCGTAGGAAACAAGATCCAGCTATTAAACAAGCTTATAGCTCGATACATTCTTGCCCTCATCTAAGGTACCCAGTCCAAGTACACTCAACTAAACACCTTATGAGACTAGCTAGAGAAAAGATTTTCTCGTGCACTAAGACTGATAAGACATATGTCCGAGCAGAAATTAATCTATCATGTAAGGTTCACCCTCAATGGGTTCCAAGATACCATCTAGGCCATCGCAAGCCAACAAGGCCAAGTTGCCTAAAGAGGTACAACTTAAACCAACTACTTCTAAGTTGGTTTGGGTACCTAAGAGCACCAACGGTTTACGAACAAAAAATGAACAAACCTTACCTACTAAATCTCCTAATACGAGGGGACCCATTAAGAAGTAGGTACCTAAGTCTCTCTAAACTTTTCTATGCAGATACATCATGTGTGGTACCTAGATTCCAGTTGCTCCATACACATGACGGAAAATCAGGAACTGTTGAGCAACTATCAAGACCGTTACAACGGAAAAGTCAGATTCGATAACAACGATTCAGCTCCAATACTAGGCTTCGGAGATATTCTTCTGAAGAAGACAATCAAAGATATCTCTTATGTCCAAGATCTTAAACACAACCTGTTCAACATATGACAATTCTGTGATAAAGGGTTTCATGTGGTGTTTCTAGCTGATCAGTGCATAATCTTAAATACTCAGAATCAAGAACTTCTTACAGGATCTCGAAAATCTAATCTAGACATCATCAATCTGACAACAATACGACATTCGACAGTTGTTTGCCTCATATCACATACTACAATTAAGAGGAACAACTTATGGAATTAACGTCTATCTCATCTAAATCTCAAAGCTCTTCACAAGCTCTTTATCAAAAAGTTGGTCAACGGCCTACCAAATATTTCCCTACAACAAGAACATCACTGTTCGGCTTGTCAAATGGGTAAAATGAAGCGAGCGTCACACAAACTCAAGCAAGTAGTTTCTACATCTCGACCTTTAGAATTGTTACACATGGACCTTTGTGGACCAATGCGAACACAAAGTATCAATGGTTGTGAGTATGTGTTAGTAATTGTAGACGATTATTCTCGCTACACTTGGACAAGATATCTCCGAACTAAAGATGAGACTGGAGACTTGATAATAAGCTTTGTGAATACAACTCAGAATCTCCTGCAAAAGAAGATCCAAGTAATCAAGATCCAACTCAGAATCTCCTACAATGGAATTATTAGGACTATCAGACACTTGGAATTATTCAACAATTTTCAGCCGCTAAAACGCCTCAAAAAATGGCATCGTAAAACGAAAGAACGGACTTTAGTTGAAGCTGCAAGAACAATGCTAATACATTGCGGTCTCCCTCACTTTCTATGGGCTGAAGCAGTGAGTACAACAAGCTTTACGCAAAATCAAACGATTATTCACAAACGCTTTGAAAAGACGCCGCACGAGAGAATAAATCTAAGGATTCCGAATATCTCTTTCTTCAAAGTCTTCGGGTGCAAATTCTTTGTCGCCAACGATCGAGAGCATCGAAGCAAGTTTGACCCTAAAGAGTTTGAAGCCGTCTTTGTTGGATATTCATACACTTCTAAAGCATACCGCGTCTATATCAAGTCTTCTCGTACAATTTTAGACAACGTCACTTTTCAAGAAGTGAATGAATTGGCTTCTGAACAAAACAGTTCAGAACCCGAGCTTATAGGTGTGTTGGCACAAAGTCAACAAATTCCGACAACATCTACCTCAACGTCAGAAGAAGCAATTCTCACCGATTTGGAAGATTTGGATTTTCTATTTGAACATTTTTATCGGAACAGTCTCAAATGCATGCTTCGTCTCATTCTATACCAAGCAGCGCACCTTCTCCTTATACGGTGGAAACTAATATTGAGATTCCGAACTCCCAAACTCCAACAAATGTTCCAGATTCTCCACATTCTGAATCTTTAACTAGTACTGCGGCTCAAATAATCCCGATGCGGAAATTCCTTCCAATTTAACTTCAGAAATGAATTTCCGTATTACAAATGATCAACCTAACAATTCAGGATGTCTCGATCTATATATCAACGATGGATCTACTTCGGTTCTTCCTCATGAACGTAAGTGGACTCGAGCTCATCCTGTCGACTAAATAATTGGTGATCCTTCAAGTGGAGTACGCACTAAGACATCTACACAAAGAGGACTATTCACGTGCTTCTTAAGCCAAAACGAACCACTTAAGGTAGCTAAAGCCCTTAAAGACACGGATTGGGTGATCGCAATGCAAGATGAACTCAACCAATTCGAGCATCTACGAGTTCGGAAACTAGTTCCTCGACCGCATGGAAAAACAATTATCGGAAATAAATGAGTTTTAAAAAATAAGAAGAACGAGAACGGCGAAATTATCAGGAATAAACCACGACTCGTAGCCAAGGGTTACAATCAACAAGAAGGTATTGACTACGACGAGACATATGCTCCGGTTGCTCGTATCGAAGCTATTCGATTATTTCTAGCCTAAGCGGCTCTAAAGACTTCAAAGTCTATGAAATGGACGTCAAAATTGCCTTTCTCAACGGCGTGTTAAAGGAAGAAGTCTACGTTGCTCAACCCGACGGGTTTGTGCACGAGAATTATCTTGATTATTTCTATCGATTGGAAAAAGCTCTCTAGGACTAAAACAAGCCTCTCGTGCTTGGTATGATGTTCTGAGCGAATTTCTAGTAAAGTCCAATTTTATAAGAGGAACAATCGATACGACACTTTTCATCAAAAAGCAATACAAGGACTTGATGATCATTCAAGTTTACGTTGATGACATCATCTTCGGCTCGACAAATGAACGACTCTGTCAGAAATTTGGTGATCAGTCAAACCTAGTATATCCGAGATATTCTGAAGAGATTTAATCAAGACAAGAGCACACCTATGAATACTCTCATGTCAACAAACTGTAAATTGGATGATGATCCTTCTGGCAAGGCAGTCAACATCACAACCTATCGGAGTATTATCGGATTTTTTCTCTACTTAACATCAAGCCGACCAGACATCATGTTCACCACTTGCCTCTGTGCTTATTTCAAGCTGACCCGAAGGAGTCCCACATGCACGCGGTCAAGCGAATTCTACGCTATCTCAAAGGAACTCCCAACTTAGGGTTATGGTATCCTAAAGACACTGATTTTAGATTAATTGGCTATAGTGACGCTGATTATGCAGGTTGTCGAACTGACAGAAAAAGTACGTCTGGCGGAGCACAATTTCTAGGCGATAAGTTGGTCTGCTGGTCCTCAAAGAAACAGAATTGCTAGTTAACGTCGACGGCCGAGGCAGAGTACGTCGCAGCTGCCAGCTGTTGCTCGCAAGTTCTATGGATGCGGGCACAACTATGCGACTACGGGTTTGAATTTAATAACATTCCCATTTGTAGTGATTCTCAAACTGCTATTGCCATTACTTGCAATCCTGTTCATCATTCACGCACGAAACACATAGATATTCGCTATCATTTTATAAAAGATCATGTAGAAAAATGCACTATATATATGTATTTTGTTAAAACGGAGCTTCAACTTGCCGACTTATTCACTAAGGCATTGGATGAAAAACGATTCCAATTCCTTATTGCTAAGTTAGGCATGTTGAATCTCAATCTTACTTGAAATGTGCTCCACATTCTCTATCATGCTTATGTATGATAGTCTATGTGCTTGTTGATTGTTCTTGATATATCTTACGTGCATCCATCTTTCAATTTTTTTATATATATACAAAAAGATAAATAAAATAGTATATATATAATAATAACATAAAATAAAATAAAAATGGGGGATGGCGATAATTTTGCCTATTCTGAATTACTCACAAAAATATTTCTTTGTTATATGTCTAGTTCTTTGCTTAAAAATTCATGTAACATTCTTTTATTCAAGGAACTTCGTTTGTTTCACTAGACACAAAGCCACATCATATATGTGAGAATTTAAGCCTCAATATTTTTTATTCTTGAGTATGTCACACTTCAAAAGCATATCTCTTGATTTGTACTTCGTAGCCTCATTCTTGCTTTTGTGTTAGTTTGTCATGAAAATGGTAATGGAAAAATTAGGAAATTCCTCCTTGGCCCATATTATCAATCCTTTACTATTTTCTCTAGAGTTCCCCATTGACCCTTCTCCGACATTTTCTTTTGAAACCTGATTTAGTCTTCAACCTTATTCATAAGTTTCTAGGTTGCTCAATCAATAAAAAGAGGGGGAGAGAAAAAGAGATACACATGATGAACTTCTTCCGATCATTTTTTTTGGCTGTGAACTTCTCCTCGACAATCTCGTATACTCCTAGAAGTGAAGCATCTCGAAGTGAACTTCTCCAACGATAATCTAGATCTTTTATCGAGAAAACGTGAAGAGGAGCACGGCCTTTGGTTCGAATTCCATAACTGTGAAACCTTCAAAAGGAACACGGTCTCGGCCCACAAACAACAGAAAATCTCATCTCTCAAAGCTTCATAAAGAAGAAGAGACTCTTGAACAAGTGAAGAAGAAAAGAAAAAAAAAAGCAGAAATGAATTTCAAAAGGGCCCCTGGAATTGAACAATTTTAAGCTCACTAATCCCAAAAATATCCTACCCGTTTAGTCAGAGCCTAAAAATAATCCCTTCAAAGTCCCTTTGATTCAAATTGATGGACTTTCACTTGGTAAGTTGATTATATACGCTATGATAACAAATCAATTGATATAATTTTGTCGTGCTGATTTGAGTGATATATCTACTAAATATTTCCATGATAAAAATAAATTTAGTGCTATGAGCGAAACTAGTTAGAGTTGTCAAAATGATTCATACTATGATCTTAGAATATTAGTTTTGTTTGACGGCAAATTAGTATTCTAAATGTCATGAGAAATTTTTTGCGTGACAATGTTCAAAATGGACAATCTGACCCCAAAACAAAAATATTTTTGATATTCGCACATTTTAAATGCATTACTACATGCATTGGTTCAGATTTGATAAAATGCGATTATTTTTTTTGAAAAACGCGAAATTTTCATGAATCTATGCTGAATTGCTTACATGCATTACATGTGCTTATATAGCAAATTTTCATATGCATAATTTTATTAACTATGTGTTAAATTGCCGAAAAGTTAAACGTGCATTTGTTAAGGGGGAGTTTACAAGAAGATTTGTTCTTTTCTCCTAAATGATTTACATGCAATCACGACTTCTAAAGTTTTTCTTCTGAGCTCATCCAAGGAGTCAAGTGTTGAATTTCATCACAATTGGGAGATAATTGCATTTATTTCAGAAATACATGGAGCTTTATGAAATATTTTTTTTGGTGCAAAAGTAAAAGATTAATTTTTTTTTCGTTAACCAGACCTGATTTTTAATGAAAGGCCTAAATATTTTTTTTACAGCCCAAAGCTTTAACTTTACCTAATCGAAAAGTATTAATATAACTTTTTCGATCGAAAAACACATTCTTACGCAAGCGAAAACGATCGCAAAACTCTCTTAAATCCTCACCGATTTTCGTGTCAAAACTCGCAGAGTTTGACGGTGGAAACCAGTTTGGGTCTTATTTCCGTTCCGAAACACACGAATCGCGACAGTTTTTCAAAATCATTCGACGAAAATTTTCAACTTCGCGTCTTTTTCAACTGAAACCTCTTAAGAACTCAAAATTAATGTGTTTAGATTCGACCATTTTGATTAAAAACATGATATTTAGATTCGTAACTGATTTCGGATCATTATGAGTTCAGTTTAACTAATGATTTACCCAGAATCATCATTTACGTTCTTATGAAATTACTGTTTGATTTCAAACTTTTTCGATCGAAAATGTTCTTATCGCAAACAGTGTCATCGAAGAACTTTAGTTTTCGCTAAGTTTTACTCGATCGCAAAACTCAGCGGCGAAAACCTTATGTTTTCGATATGTTTTTTATTCGATCGTAAAACTTCGCGGCAAAAATTTTAGTTTCGATTAAATTTTATTCGATCGTAAAATAAGCGGCGAAAACCTTATGTTTTTCGACAACACTTATTCGATCGAAAAATTACTCAACGGAAAACTTTGGTTTTCGATAAATTCTATTCGATCGTAAAACTCACTGGCAAAAATCTTGTATTTTCGATAAGTTTTTATTCGATCGCAAAAGTTAGCGTTCGAATAAATTCACGCTCGAATAAAAACACGCTGAAAAGTCTTAGAAATGTTTTTGCCCAAGTCTTTCGATAATACACTCTAACAATTAGAAAAATTTCTCAAAAGTTTTCTAAGTCATTTTCGTCATCCACATTTACTGAGTAAAATTTGCATATGATTATTTCAATCTAATGAATTTTATTTCTTCTTTTCAGAAATGGCTCATCAAGAGTACTCCCACATCTACTCTTCTGACAGTTGGCTGACGGTCCACGACAACAACTACCAATTGGACATCGCCACTTGTGTCCGGATGAAGTAATAATGTACATCCTCAAGGGACATCCACTATGGCCCGCTCTGACCATGACAGCCTCCGTCCAAATGGTCTATCTCCAGTAGTTCTGGGGATGCATGAAGAGCTACATCGTCGGTGATGACGTGCAATACACAACCAAGATAAACCAAAAGCACGTCATCATTGACAAGAACCTTCTGGCCATGGTGCTGGATCTACCCCATCACGAACTCTACGACCGACTACCAACATATGTTGTGATCGTGGAGGATATGCTTCGAATGGGATATAAGCCACCGCTGACAAAATTGGCCAACTTCTAGAACAGCGGGATCACACATCCATAGAGAACATTGTTCGACATCATCAACAAATGCCTCTCCATGAAGTACTTCGGATTCGACAAGGCGAAAGAGAAAATTCTCCGAATCTTCCACGGAGTCATCTTCTCGAAGAAATACGACGTGGCCCAGTAATTTGGAACGACTTAGCGGACCGAATGCGTCAAAGGGAAACGAAGTCGAAGGCGAAGTTTCTCCCTTATGTTAGGTGGTTTCCAATGCTTATCTCCCACCTGATGGAAGTACATCCAAAGATCCCACGTCTGCCACCCGTTGGAGATCATATACCACTGAGGTTGCGGTTCTTCCATAACCCGAAGGCATCCGATCTAGAGCTCCAACCGATGTTGATCCCACCGGAGTTGTTAAGCCTGGCTGATCTCACCGAAGAGGCCTACCAAGATTATTGCCAAAACAACTCAATCATGGAGGCAATGGTACGGTCCGTCGATCAGGCTCCGATGCCTTCCAAACGAGAATCCCTGGTGGAGACACACGAGCCCAAAGGTGTCCCTCAACAAGCCAAATTTCCTGAGGCTACCGAATCTGATGAGGAATGCAGACTACAACGAAGAGGCTCACGCAAACAACAGATCTCTGTCCCTTCTGCATCTTCTTCTCCACAACTAGCTTCGATGACATCTCCTCCACCAACATCGGTACAGACAACCACACAGGTTCACATTGAACCTCTTCCAACATCCATAGAGATGATACATTCAATATCATCTCAAGGATTTGATGGAAGCCCCGTTGGACCCCCGACATCTTCAGAGCAAACAATGGGCCAACCCACCGAAGTGGTGACTTCTGGGTTGTTAAAGGATGTCCTTGGACGTTCCGGCATTACAAGTCCTCTCCCAGGTGGCACGTCGGAGATCTTCTCCGATGTTGTGACAGTGGAGAGTCTCCTTGGCCCCACTCCGACACCACCCATAATAGTGACGGAGCAACGACTGCAAGAAGCCCTCTCCACAACCATCAATTCTCTTGAAGACCGACTGATGGAAAGGATACTACAAGCCATTGAGACTTTCCGACGGGATACCGGGAAAGCACCAGTCTCAGAAGAAGCTCCGTCCGAAGCCCACACCATACCCTTATCCCCACCACCATACACACCCCCATACAACCCATCTTAACCACTCCAACCCAATCACCTTCCCTCATCAACCCATACACCATCCCTATAACCCAACTTCACGACATCGTCATCTCTCGCCTACTAGCCCTTGAGACAAGGACCCCAGCTGAGGAGAGTCTCTACCGACGGCTAGTAGATGAACCTGAGACGCCCGTCCAAATGTGTTGCTATGAAGAAAGCTCCCGCAGAAAACGAAGACATGACGATCCCGATAATCCAGATTGTCATGAGGGAGAGAAACGGCAAAGGACTACAAGAAGCGACCGTGGTTAGAGTCGAGAAAAGCAAACATGGACTCATGAAGCCGGAGGTTCATCCACCAACCCACCAACCACACAACCCACTACCCGCCAACAAACAACCACGACATCCACCACATCCCACACACAAACACTACCTCCCACTCCCAAAAGTCCAAATCAATCCCGACCTCCAACCTCCTCCAAAATCAACCAGAAGCAGTCGTCTACGATCCACATGCGATCGTAGATGATTACATCTTAAACGACAAGTGGCAGACGCAATGGGAACTAGAGAAAGCTGCTCAAGCCAGGCTTTCCAATGTCAGATACTTCCTACAACAAGCTTCGGTCGATTTGGTGCTGCTTAAAGACGAAAAACTTCAAGAAGGCGCACTCCCTGAACTACCAGAGATGATCATGCATCGAGTCGACTCCCCTCCTTGCTTATCAAATGTGACTGTCAGAATCGAGATGCCTCGGGAGAACGTATGGATTGAAGTTCCGTTTATTGAAGACATAAGAAAGCATATTTGGAGGGCTCCAAATCGCATCAAGAAGCTAGATGAGCTTAATTTACGGGGCTTCTCTCACTGGGAAGAAAGGAAGAAGATGGAGCACATCTTCATGTTGACCTACCTTGGTCCGGATCGAAGTGGCGTCCCAACAGATCAGCTTAAGAGAAATTTCAGGGACAAGCCACTGATTCTCCAACTTGTGGGTGTATCGCACACAATTGGAAGCTATCCAACCCCGATTTACCACATCGAGCGAGCGGACAACAACCATATTCGAGAGGAGATAGACGAAAGCCATCTGTCGTTGCTTCCACCAGACGAAGTGTATCGTCTGTTTCGGATGTAGAAGAGAATATACCAGATACCCACTGGTTATATCAAGAAGGAGTGACTCGAAGGGTTAAAGAGATTCATGGTGCGGCAGATCAAGTTCCACACCGCACACGACCTTCAAATTGCCGTAGAAAGCAATATGAAGAAGGTTAACATGGAGTCTCCGCTCATGAAAGGCTTCCCGCTCAATGACTTCCCTTAGAATTACATCTTCAAGAAGCCAGGCCTCGCCATCACAAATCGGAATCCAATTACTGGAAAGACGAGAGCGATGATGAAGTCTGAAGTTCACAAATTCTGTGACGGGACGTTGAAGCTCGTGAGGAAGAACATTGAGAAGAGGTTTGCGGAGATCACTGAAGAAAGGATCTTCGAGGACCTTGCAGAAGAAGAGGCTCCGCTCATAAATGAGCTTCTGGATGCTATAAACGAAAGACTGGAGCTGAGGAATACGGTCCGACACTACGAGACAGCATTGGGATTGAGGAGATAGTTCTACGCCGACAAGGATAAACGAAGTTGAAGAGAAAACAAGCACAAAGGGGGAGATTGAAGAAAAATCAAAATTTGTGCTTTTTTAATTAGTTATCCTTGTAATTAGGGGAGTAGTTCGTATTTTTGTTAGTGTATGACTAGTTTGTAAATATACCATGTATAGAGGTATATATATCATGTACACAACAAAAATCTATATACGAGAATTTTAGAAAATTACCAAAGTATTGAATTCACATTCTAGAGAGAGAAATACAATCGAAAACCTTCCACTCTCTAATCGTCTCTCTCTCCCGATCTTCAAACTTGATATTCGACCGAAGGTAATTCTCGATATTTCTTATTTGAATATCTAGAATTCATGCTTAGATCGATTGTTAGTTGATAAAATAGGACCTAAATAGATTTTGAAAAACTGTCGCGATTCATTATTTGCGGAACAAAAATATGAACCGAAACGGGATTCTACCTTCAAACTAGGCGAGTTTTTTTTACAGAAAATCCGTGAAGATTACGATTGTTTGGAAATCGCCGTTTGAAGCGTACGAGAATATGAAAAGTTTTTCGATCGAAGAAGGTATATTAATACTTTTCGATCAGGTAAAGTTAAGGGGCTCTGGGCCGTGAAAAATTATTTTGGGTTTTCGTTAAAAATCAGATCTGTTTGAATCTTTTGCACACAAGAAAATATTCATAGAGCTCCCTGTATTTCTGAAATAGATGCAATTAACTCCCAATGTGTGATGAATTTCTTCAATTGACTCCTCGGATGAGCTCAAAGGTTCTTTGTAAAACTTTAGAAGTCGTGATTCCATGTAAATCATGAGGATATAATAACCAATTTTCATGTAAACTTCCCCTCAACAAATGCACATATTATGTTTTGGCAAATTAGCACATATTTAACACCATTATGCATATGAAAATTTACGATATAAGCACAAAATAACGCATTTAATCAATTAGGTGTAGATTCATGATCCTCTAATCATGTATGTGAAAATTTTGCGTTTTCATAAAATTTTGCATTTTGTCAATTCCGGACCAATGCATGTACTGCATTTAAAATGTGCGAAAATATTTTTGTTTTGGGTCAGATTGTCCGTTTTGAACATTTTCACGCAAAGACTTTCACATGACACATAAAATAATAATTTGTCGTCTAATCATGTAACTAAACTAATATTCTAAGATCATAGTTTGAATCATTTCGACATCTCTCGCAAGATTCGCTCATAGCACTCAATTTATTTTTATCATGGAAATATTTAGTAGATATATCACTCATATCAACACGACAATCAATTAATTTGTTATCGTAGCGCATTTAATCAACTTACCAAGTGCAAGTCCATCAATTTGAATCAAAGGGACTTTGAAGGGATTATTTTTAGGCTCTAGCTAAAAGGGTTGGATATTTTTGGGATTAGTGAGCTTAAAAATTCTTCAATTCCAGGAGCCCTTTTGAAATTCATTTCTGCTCTTTTTTCTTTTCTTTTCTTCTGCACTTGCTCAAGATGAGTCTCTTCTTATTTATGAGGCATTGAGAGATGAAATCTTCTTTTATTTTCGGGCCGAGACCGTGTTCCTTTTGAAGGTTCACAGTTATGGAATTCGAACCCAAGGTTGTGCTCCTCTTCTCGTTTTCTCGATATAAAATCTAGATTATCGTTGGAGAAGTTCATTTCTAGGTGCTTCTCTTCTAGGAGTATACGAGCATATCTACGAAAAGTTCACAACGAGATCCATGTTTCTCTTTTGAAATGATCGGAAGAAGTTCATCATGTGCATCTTCTTTTTTCCCCTTCTTTTTCTTGATTGAGCAACCTCAAAATTTAGGAATAAGGTTGGAGGCTTGATCGGGTTTTTAAAGAAAAAGAATATTGGAGAAGGCTCAAAGGGAATTACTAGAGCAAAAAGTAAAGGATTTATAATTTGGGTCAAGTGAGGAATTTCCTAATTTGCCTTTATCACTTTCATGACGAACTAACGCAAAGCAAGAATGAGGCTAAGAAGTACAAATCAAGAGACAATCATTTGAAGTGTGACTCACTGAAGGATAATTCATTAAAAAAAATATTGAGGCTCAAATTCTCACATATATGATGTGGCTTTGTGTCTAGTGAAACAAACTAAGCTCTTTGGATAAAAGAATGACACATTAATTTTTAAGCAAAGAACTAGACATATATCATAGAAATATTTTTGTGAGTAAATCAAAATAGACGGAATTATCGTCATCCCCCGTTTTTTTATTTGATTTTATGTTATTATTATTATTATATATATATACTAATTATTTTTATTTTTATATATATAAAAATTTGAAAAATAAAATCACGCAAGATATAGCAAAGAAGTCAAGAAGCACATAGAATATCATACGTAATCATAATAGAGCATGTGAAGCACATTTCAAGTAAGAGTGAGATTCAACATGCCTAGCTTAGCAATAAGTCATTGGAATCGTTTTTCATCCAATGCCTTAGTAAATAAATCGGTAGGTTGAAGCTCCATTTTGACAAAATACATATATATAGTGTCTTTTTCTACATGATCTTTTATAAAATGATAGCGAATATCTATGTGTTTCGTGCGTGAATGATGAACATGATTGCAAGTAATGGCAATAGCACTTTGAGAATCACTATAAATGGGAATGTTATTAAATTCAAACTCGTAGTCGCGTAGTTGCGTCCTCATCCATATAACTTGAGAGCAACAGCTGGCAGCCGCGACGTCTCCGCTTCGGCCGTCGAAGTTGATACACAATTTTGCTTCTTTGAGGACAAGCAAACCAACTTATCGCCCAAAAATTATGCTCCGCCAGACGTGCTTTTTCTGTCCATTCGACAACCTGCATAATCAACATCAGTATAGCCACTTAATCTAAAATCACTGTCTATTGGAAGTCATAACCCTATGTTGGGCGTTCCTTTGAGGGTGTAGAATTCGCTTGACCGCGTGCATGTGGGACTCCTTCGGGTCAGCCTAAAAAACGAGCACAGAGGCAAGTGGCAAACATGATGTCGGGTCGGCTTGACGTTAAGTAGAGAAGAGAGCCAATAACACACCGATAGGTTGTGATGTTGATTGCCTTGCTAGAAGGATCATCATTCAATTTATAGCTTGTTGACATGGGAGTACTCATAGGTGTGCTTTGTCTTGATTAAATCTCTTCCGAATATCTCTTATATACTTGGTTTGACTGATGAAGATTCCATCGTGGAGTTGCTTGACTTGAAGTCCAAGAAAGAATTGGAGTTCGCCCATTAAGTTCATCTCGAATTCGTCTTCATTAGATCACCAAATTTCTGACAGAGTCGTTCATTTGTCGAGTCGAAAATGATGTCATCGACGTAATCTTGAACGATCATCAAGTCCTTGCCTTGCTTTTTGATGAATCGTGTCGTATCGATTGTTCCTCTTATAAAGTTGGAATTTACTAGAAATTCGCTCAGAATATCATACCAAACACGAGGGGCTTGTTTTAGTCCGTAGAGAGCTTTATCCAATCGATAGACATAATCAGGATAACTTTCGTGCACGAACCCTTCGGGTTGCGCAACGTAGACTTCTTCTTTTAACACGCCGTTGAGAAAGGCCGTTTTTACATCCATTTGATAGACTTTGAAGTCTTTATGAGCCGCGTATGCCAAAAATAATCGAATAGCTTCGATACGAGCAACAGGGGCATACGTCACGTCATAGCCGATGCCTTCTCTTTGATTGTACCCCTTGGCTACGAGTCGTGCTTTGTTCCTGATTATTTCACCGTTCTCGTTTTTTTTATTTTTGAAGACCCATTTAGTTCATATAATTGTTATGACATGCGGTTGAAGAACTAGTGTCCAAACTCGTAGACGCTCGAATTGGTTGAGTTCATCTTGCATTGCGATTACCCAATCCATGTCTTTAAGGGCTTCGGCTACCTTGAATGGTTCGTTTTGGCTTAATAAGCATGTGAATAGTCCGGCTACCTAGTGCGTACTCCACTTGAAGGATCACAAATTATTTAACCGAATGGATGAGCTCGAGTCCACTTGCGTTCATGAGGAAGAACCGAAGTAGATCCATCGTTGATATGTAGGTCGAGACATCCTGACTTGATAGGCTGATCATTCGAAATAGGGAAATTCATTTTTGAAGTTGAATTTGAAGGAATTTCCGCATCGGCATTAGTAGGAGCTGCAGCACTAGTTGGTAATTCAGAATTAGGAGAATCTGAAATATTTGTTGGAGTTTGAGGATTGAGAATCTCAATTGTAATTTCCACCGTAGAAGGGGAAGGTGCGCTGCTTTGTATAGAATGGGACGAAGCATGAGATTCATTATGATAAAATGTTCAAAAAGAGAATCCAAGTCTTCCAAATCGGCGGGAATTGGTTCTTTTGACGGTGATGTAGATGTCGGAATTTGTTGACTTTGTGCCAACACGCCTAGAAGTCCGGGTTCTGAACTGTTATGTTCAGAAGCCAAATCGATCACTTCGTGAGAAGTGAGTTGTAGCTTTCCAAAATTGAACGAGAAGACCTTATATAGATGATGTATGCTTTTGAAGTTGATGAATATCTAACAAAGACGGCTTCAAATGCTTTAAGGTCGAACTTGCTTTGAAGAACGAGATATTCGGAATCCTCTGATTTATTATCGTGTACGACGTCTTTTCAAAGCGTTTGTGAATAATCGTCCAATCTTGTCTAAAGCAAGTTGTAGTCACCGCTTCAGCCCATAGAAAGTGAGGGAGACCGGAATGTTTAAGCATTGTTCTTGCAGGTTCAACCAAAGTCCGGTTCTTTCGTTCTACGACGCCATTTTGTTGAGGCGTATTAGCGGCTGAAAATTGTTGAATGATTCAAAGTGACTGATAATAAGTGCTGAGACGCTGATTCTTAAATTCAGTCCCATTGTCAGTCTTGATTACTTGGATCTTTTACTGCAGGAGATTTTGAGTTGTATTCACAAAACTTATTATCAAGTCTCCAGTTTCATCTTTAGTTCGTAGAAATCTTGTCCAAGTGTAGCGATAATAGTCGTCCACAATTACTAACACATACTTACGACCGTTGATACTTTTTGTTCGCATTGGTCCATAAAGGTCCACGTGTAGTAATTCCAAAGGTCGAGATGTGGAAGCTACTTGCTTGAGTTTGTGTGATGCTCGCTTCAATTTTCCCATTTGGCAACTCGAACATTGATACTCTTGGTGAAGTGAAATAGTTGGTAGTCCGTTGACCGACTTTTAGTAGAAAGCTTGTGAAGAGCTTTGAGTTTTAGATGATACATTCGTTGATGCCATAAGTTGTTCCTCTTAATTTTTGTCTGTGAGATGAGGCAAACAGTCGTCGAAGGTTATACATATGTCATATTAATGGTGTATAGATTAGATATTCGAGATCTTGTAAGAAGTTCTTGATTTTGACTATTTAAAATTCTGGACTGATCAGCTAGAAATACCACTTGAAAGCCTTTATCACAAAATTTTCCTATGTTGAACAGGTTGTGTTTAAGACCTTGGACGTAAGATACATTTTTTATTATCAGATTCTTAAGAATTATATCTCCAAAGCCTAGAATTGGAGCTGAATTGTTGTTGTCGAATATGCATTTACCATTGTATTGGTCTTGATAGTTGCTCAACAGTTCTTGATTTCCCGTCATGTGTGTGGAGCAACCAGTTGCTAGATACCACACATGATGGATCTGCATAGAAAGGTTTAGAGAGACTTAGGTACCCACTTATAAATGGGTCCTCTCATATTAGCAGATTTAGTAGTTAAACGATGTTCATTTTTTGTTCCTAAACCAATGTTGTGCGTAGGTACCCAAACCAATTTAGAAGTAGTTGGTTTAGGTGGTACCTCTTTAGACAACTGAACCTTTTTGGCTTGCGTTGGCCTAGATGGTATTTTTGGAACCCATTGAGGGTGAACCTTACATGGTAGATTAATTTCTACTCGGACAAATGTCTTATCAGTCTTAGTGCATGAGAAAATCTTTTCTCTAGATAGTCTCCTAATGTGTTTAGCCGAGTGTACTTGGACTTGGTACCTTAGATGAGGGAAAGAGTGAATCGAGCTATAAGCTTGCTTAAAAGTCGGATCTTGTCTCCTACGAGACTTAAGACTTGCATTTTTCTTAGAATGAATGAATTTGTTTTGGAAGTGTCGGTTTCAAAATTTTTGCTTTAAAAATTAATATACTTTAAAGCATAAGTTGAAGCAACAACATGAAAATTAGAAATGGTTGTCTTCTTACGAGTGTCCTTAGTTTTTTATACAAAAGAAAGTTTAGAAAATAAGTAATTTCTATCATTTTTCTTCTTAAATTCTATGCTAGACACTCTCTCTTTGCATGCTTCATCTCCCTAACTACTCTACTTGTGGATGGAGTAGAAAAAGAATTAGTAAAAATCTTTTTCGCCTTCGAAGCATTTAAGGACTCTTTTCCTCCCTTTAAGCTTTTTAAAGAAAGTTTTTCTTCTTTTGAAATATTTTGTAAAATAATGGGAGATGTTTTCTTAAATCTGGTCTTGTTCTCGATTAATGATTTATCTTTCAGAATTGAATCAGGCCAAGATTTTAAAATGTTAGTCAAAACTGAGGAATTTTTAGATTAGAATTCTCCAATAAAAGCGCATTCTTTTCTGCTTCAAAATTATTTCTTTCTGTTTCTAGAAAGGAGTTCAAATCAGCTATTTTCTTAATTACAGCGGCAAATATAACAGAAAATAGAATTTATAGAATGATAAGGATTTTCTTCATCAACTTTAGGGATATCTTTTAAAGGATATATTGAATTATAATCACTAGACAGGTTTATTTCCCGTGTCTTGGAATTATTATTCAAATCAGTGTAACTAAAGGGAATGTCACTCCTAGTTGTGGCTTTTCTTTTGGATTCTTCTAAGGCATTTATTTCGGAAGAGTTAGTAAAAGCCATTAAAGATGTTAATCCTAAACACATGTACTTGATATCATATAGTTGTTTGACATTTACCTTTTTCAAGTTACAAGGATTGTTAAAACGTAACCTTCAGCAGGATTATAAAATTCTATATCATGAGGTTGATTTAGAAAAATAGTCTGATCAGTTTGTCCCCTTTTTTGTTAGAATATCGTCTAAAGTTTTAATCGTAGAGTAAAGCTTCTTACGTTCGACAGAGATTTCCTTATAATTATTTCTAGAAATTTATAAATCTCTCTGACTCGCTAAGAGTTTTATTAAGATCGTTGATTTTTGTCTCAGAAGTAGCTATCCTAGATTCAAGACTAGTTATGATTTCCTTAGCATTAGATCATACAATTTCTAAGTGAATTGTTGTATGTAATTGCTTTTCGAAATTGTTTTTGCTAAGTTATTATTTCCTCCATATTTGTCTTGAAAATTGCTATTTTCCTTATCTTGTTAAGAAGAGTCAAATAGCGTTGATAGAGTTCGTAGAGATTTTCCTCCGTCTTAGCTTTGAAGGAGTCGTACGCGGTGAGAATGTTCACTTTCTTAGCCTTGACTCCGACTTCGGTCCGTTGCATCATTTTGTGGAGCTCGTCCTACATAGCCTTTGCACTTGATAGACTCTCTATTTGCATATAGATGTCATTCGGGAGGCCTTGCATCAGGAATGTTTTAGGTCCAAGATCTGCTTTAGCTCTTAATCGGTTCCCCTCAGTGTATTCACTAGGAATTTTGAGTCTTCTAGTGGTAGGAATGGGAGGATTATTTGTAGCATCTCCTTCTTGGATAAGCCAGAATTGAGTAGGTCCTTCTTGAAGAGAATCTATCAAATTTGTAGCTTGATCTTTTGTCTCCAAGAAGTTCATAAATCGGCTTCTCCATACGGTGTATTCGTCTCTTCGTAGAATTGGAGGGCGGACATCATTTCCAAGTGAGTAAGCATCCATTGTAGTAGTTCATTTGTAGGATCTCGTGAAAGTTTGTAGTTCAATTGGTAAAAGTGCTTCACAACTGACAAACTGTTAGTAATGTTTGGTTCGTACTTTAAGCAATTTCCTTTTCGAACCTATTTTTCGGTTCAAAAAGAAATTGTTTTGAGTACGAAAAATATTTTGTTTTAAAAATTGATAATTCAATATTTTGCAAAAGAATTTTGATTTTATGCTTTTGATCGAAATTTTTGAGTGTCGAAAATGATTATTCGATGAAAAATATTTTCCGTAAGTTTTGAAAATACGATTTTGATTCCAAAAAAAATTCAGATCAATGTAAAATGTGTGTGTGTTTGAAATTTCAGTAATTGAAAAATTTTTCGAGCAGTAATATTTTCGATTTGAAAAAATTTGATCTTTATAATCGAAAAAGACTTTCGATTGTATAAGTTTTTCGAGGTATGTTTATCGAAAATTATATTTCGAGTGCAAAGGATTTGCAAAAGTATCTTGTCGAAAAATAGTTTATCGAAAAATTTTGTCAATCGCAAAAACTTTTATCGAAATATTTGTAATCGAAAAATTAAAGTGATCGAAAATTTCGTTAAGTTTGACTCAATTTGTTGACTAAAAGATTCGAGTGTGAAATATTCGATCGAAATATATTTTCGCTAAATTTTGACTCAAAAATTTAGATGATCGGAAAACTTGAGATTGAAAAACTTGTAATAGTAAAACAAGTTTTTCTTGTCAAAATTAGATATTTATCTAGCGAAACAGTATTCGTCGAAAAAATTTACGCTTAGTTTGCTCGAAAAAGATATTTATGTGTGAATCGAAAAACTAATTATCAAAAATAAAGTTTTTCGAGTCTTATATTTGAGTGAAACTCGCGAAAATAGTATGAGTATCGAAAAACTTTTCGCTAGTAAACTTATTCGACAAAGATTCTCGAGCCAAGTTTTTCGATTAAAAAACGATCGAAGAACACAACTCGAGTTCAATGGAACAGTAAAAACACATATTTAACTGAAAAACTCAAGTTAGACGCTGAGATTCTGGATAATTACTCGAATATGAGTTCTGAATATGAACAAACACAAGATTAACCACGTTTTACAGCAAAATATATCGATTATGAAGAAAATCAAACCGTATTCAAAACTCAATCGCAAACACTAAAATCGATCGAAATCGAAAATCAGAAATAATCCGATGTTCAAAGCGATTGAAATCAGTATGTAAATTCATTTCTAACATATAATCTATCACTTTAGCAGCATGATCGTCAACAAAATTCGCAAAATTAAGCACGTAAATCAAAATACATTTTTGCGTGTTTTTCGATCGAAAAATCTGGAAAATAATTTTGATCTAAGAATAGCGAATTCAATCCAAAACGATCACGATATGCACTGATACCAGTTGTTAGGTCATAATTAATCAACTAACGCTAGATCTAAGCATGAATTCTAGATATTCGAATATGAAGTATCGAAAGTTACCTTCGGACGAATATCTCGGATGAAGATCGGGAGAGAGAAAATGTTTAGAGTGAGGAAGTTCTCGATTGTATTTCTCTCTCTAGAATGTGAATTCTTTGCTTTGTGAATTTTCTGAAATTCTTGTGTATTGATTTCTGTAGTGTACATTGTATATATACCTCTATACATGGTATATTTACCAATTAGTCTTACACTAAAAAAAATACAATTTACGTGCCTAATTACAAGGATAACTAATTAACAAATCACAATTTCTACGTTTCTTCGTATTAGATACTTTTTGTTATCTCTCTTTGTCGATTAAACAAAATTGAAGCAACGTGACTAGCTGCAACGGCACGGCGTGAGGGCGGCAGAGAGGGGACATTGAGTCAATTGCTTAACCCCAAAAACAATCATGAGGTTAGTTAATGTCTGGTTTGGTCAAAAAGATCATATGCTGCTTAAACTACAAGTGACGTAGGAACATAAATCTTTAGTTTCCCTATTTTCGGGTTAGATTTAATTATCTGTAACCATTGTTTTTGCAATAATCTGATATTAGGCTTTTTGTTTCTTTGGGAAATGTCACTATTATATATACGTAAACTGTATAAAGACTCTACATGAAAAAGGGTCGGTCCATCACAGGCGGTGACTGATGCCAGTGAAGCCCAATAAATAACTCAATTCAATGCATAAAAATAAAAAATAATTTATTAGGCTTTGTATTGTACTAACATGCCGTTGGAAATTGGTTAAATAATTTAGTGAAACCGAACTTTGACTAACTTTCAAAATAATCATATTGTGAAATGTGGATACACTTATGTATGTAATCGCTGTCACGAGCGGACCCAAATGATTTATTCACTTGTTAAATTGATTAAGGATATAAATTTGAAATTAATGACCATATACTCAATAAGTATGTGGTACGGGGATTAATTTATAATTGTTACGATAAATGTCGATTAAATAGTTGCCCGAAAAATGACGATAATAAATAAAATGAAAAAAATAAATATGACAGTGGATGTGGGAATTTACGTTGTTCGAACGGAATGACATATGTCCACGGACTGGTGGATAGAACTTTATATGTGGAGATAATGTTGGAATTTGGGTTATAGGCCCAAATGGGTTTTAGACCCAATAAATAAAAGCTCTACCGATTTTAATTAATTCGAGAAGTCGTCGTTCGTCGAAACCCAAAATTGATGAAAGATTCAAATTCTACGTTTCGAGGGGAATCTATCGAATATTAATTGACTCAAAACCGATGTCGGGTGAATGAGAGGACATGCATACAAGTGAAGCTGACGTGGCACTGACGCAAGCGTCGCGTGGACGACGTTGATGTGCTGCGATTATTTGCAGATTGGGCCCCAGTCAAAGTTCCAGAAACTGTCAAAACGACCCAACACATGCAACGCTTCGCGATTTGACCCCAAAAAGTTTTGCCAGCTATAAATAGGCCCCTGCAGAATTGGAAAAATCATTCATTCGACCCCCTGCATTCTAGAGTTAGTGCATACACAATCCAAAGTTAAATAAAGCAAGAAAGGCTCGAGTCTTTGAGTAGATTCGCCGATAATTCTGATTTGTTGTGCAACGAAACTGAATTCCGAATTCGTTGTATCTTCGGGATGGATTGCGATAAACCGAGGCACTGAAATATGGGGCAATAACGTCTTACGGACAGCGTACGTAGTACGTGCCTCGACTTCAAAAACTAACGAGTTTCTGCAGCCACCGACCAGACGATATACACCGGAACCAACAGATAATTACGAACATGTACACCGAACATGATACACAAAAAGCTTCTACAACAATTAGAAGAACAAAAAAATTAAATGAGACGACTAAAGAAATTCGTTGTTTTGTGATGTGTTCTTTCGCTCCTTCGTCGGCAATTTATAGTCAAATGCTTGAGGATGAAAACAAAATGAGCACGTTGCAAATTCCTTCTCGCGTACTCATAGCACATCAAATCTGTTATAAAACTATTATAATTGGACAAGAAACAGAACACAGAAATTGTAGAGAGAGTATTATTGATGTTTTCGATATGATTCAATACAAATACATCGGTCTATTTATAGAAGAAATATTTCTACTATTTCATCTAACATTTACAACATTAAATACATCTTATCTTATCTTATCTCATCTCATCAACAATCAACTAACATTTACAACATTAAAAACATCCACATATTATTCATAATAATTTCATAATACTCCCCCTTGGATATTTTTCAAAGAATTTGCCTCGTTAAAATCTTACTAGGAAAAACCCAGTGGGATAAAAACCTAGTGAAGGAAAAAGAGTACATAATTCCTTTGATACGCTTTCATTTGTTGCCTCATTAAAATCCTTACTGGGAAAACCACATGGGAAAAACCACATTGAAGGGAAAAAGAGTGCAACGCGTATTTTCTCCCCTTGATGATAACATCATTATAAATCTCGGAGTCTTCGAACTCACATTGAATATACCAATTTCCTGAAACTAATTGGGGGAAGTGCTTTCGTAAATAAATCTGCAAGATTTTCACTTGATCGCACTTGTTGTACATCAATATCACCATTTTTCTCCAAATCGTGGGTGAAGAAAAATTTCGGTGAAATATGCTTTGTTCTATCCCCTTTAATACATCATTCCTTTAATTGTGCAATTCATGCCGCATTATCTTCATATAAGATCGTTGGAAGTAATTTCTCAGAAAGCAACCCACAAGTCTGTTGGATATGCTCAATTATCGATCTACCAAACACATTCTCGGCTAGCTTCATTAATAGCGAGAATTTCCGCATGGTTAGATGAAGTAGCTGTTAAAGTTTGTTTCACTAACCGCCATGAAATAGCGGTTCCACCATATGTAAATAAATAACCTGTTTGCGATCGAGCATTATGTGGGTCAGAAAAATAGCCAGCATCTGCATACCCAACTAAATTTACTTTCGACTCATTAGAATAGAACAATCCCATATCAGTTGTTCCCTTAAGGTATCGAAAAACCCGTTTAACTCCATTCCAATGTCTATGAGTCGGCGAAGAAAAGAACTATATCTTGCCAATAACTTTACAGCGAACGCTATATCAGGTCGCGTATGACTCGTAAGATACATTAGTGCTCCAATAGCACTAAGATATGGTACTTCGGGACCAAGTAGCTCTTCATCATTTTTGCGTGGTCAGAAGGAATCTTTATTTACGTCTAAAGATCTAACAATCATTGGAGTATCCAGTGGATGAAATTCATCCATGTAAAATCTTTTCAATACCTTTTTCGTATAAGTCTCTTGATGTACAAATATTCCACTTTTCAAATATTCAATTTGCAGTCTCCAAGACAAAATTTTGTTTTTCTGAGATCTTTTATTTCAAACTCCCTTTTCAAATAATCAACAGCTTTGGTCAACTCTTCAGGAGTTCCAATTATATTGATATCATCAACATAGCCTGCTATAATGACAAACTCATTTTTACATCTTCTCAGAAATATGCAGGGACAAGTTTGATCATTCCGATACCATTCTTTTACTAAAAATTCACTTAGGCGATTATACCACATTCTCCCAGATTGCTTTAATCCATAAAGCGATTTATTCAACTTAACTGAGTACTCGTTTCTGGGCCCTGAAGTTTTAGGCAATTGAAATCCCTCGGGAAGCTTCATATATATGTCACTGTCAAGTGTTCCATATAGATAAGCAGTGACAACATCCATAAGACGCATATCGAGACCTTCTCTTACTGCCAGACTCGCTATATAACGAAAAGTAGTTGCATCCACCACAGAAGAATACGTCTCCTCATACTCAATATCTGGTCGTTGCGAAAAACCATGCGCAACAAGTCATGCTTTGTATCTTACAATATCACCGTTTTCATTCCTCTTTCTAATGAAAACCCATTTATATCCAACATGCTTTACATTTTTTGGTATACGGACTACAGGCCCGAAAACTTTTCGTTTCTCAAGTGATTTCAATTCGGCCTCGATTACATCTTTCCATTTTGGCCAATCATTTCTTTGTCTGCATTCTTGTACAAACTTTGGTTCATGATCTTCATTCTCATTAATCTCATTCATTTCATGTAGCGCTACCTTAAATGAGAATTTACCGTCAACGTTGACTTCATCTCGGTTCCATCTAATTCCATTTTGGGCATAGTTTATCGAGATCTCTTCATTATCATTATTTTCTGAACGTTCAGGTACATGAGTTTCATTCTCATTGCCCATCGACTCTTCTCTAGTCGATAAATCCTCGGTTGGACCATTCTTATTATTATTTGCTCCTTTTCTTTTCCGAGGATTTTTATCTTTGGAACCCGAGGGCCTACCACGCTTTAGCTGTGGCTTAGGCTCGATAATATGTTCTGCAGGAACATTTATTTTTGCAGGAGCATTAACAGCTGGTATATGGGACTTTGTCACTCTTTTAAGGTCAGTAAAGCTTTCTGGCAGTTGATTAGCTAAACTCTGTAAATGAATTATCTTTTGAACTTCTAGTTCACATTCTTTAGTTCGAGGATCATAATGATTTAGCGATAATTCATTCCAACTAACATTTCTCTCCAGCTGTTTCTTTTCTCCCCCTAATGTCGGAAAATTCAATTCATCAAAATGACAGTCGGCAAATCTGGCCGTAAATAAATCTCCAGTTAGAGGTTCCAAATACTTTATTATCGATGGAGATTCATATCCGACATATATTCCCAACCTCCTTTAAGGTCCCATCTTTGTTCGTTGTGGTGGAGCAACTGGAAGATATACCGCACATCCAAAAGTTCTTAGATGGGAAATATCTGGTTCCTGACTATGAACCATTTCTAATGGGGAGACATCATATAACTTGTTGGCCTGATGCGGACTAGTGTTGCTGCATGCAATATAGCATGTCCCCAGCAAGACGAGGGAAGATTCGACTTCATCAATAATAGTCTTGCAATTAATTGCAAGCGCTTAATCAACGATTCTGCAAGACCGTTTTGCGTATGAACATGTGGCACGGGATGCTCAACATCAATTCCAATAGACATACAATAACCATGAAATGCCTTGGAAGTAAATTCAGCAGCATTATCAAGGCGTATTTTCTTTATCGGATAATCTGGAAAATGTGCTCTTAGTCGGATCATTTGTGCAAGCAATCTCGCAAACGCCATGTTGCGTGTTGATACAAACGTACATGAGACCATCTAGTCGATGCATCAATTAATACCATGAAATACCTAAATTGTCCACATGATGGATGTATCGGTCCGCAAATATTACCATGTATACGCTCCAAAAATGTTACGGATTCATTCTCTATTTTCGCTGGTGATGCCGAATAATTAACTTCCCTTTAGAGCAAGCGACACATGATAATTCATTAATTTAAAGAATCCTCTGGTTCTTCATTAAATGCCCACGTGAATTCTCAATTATTTTCCGCATCATAATTGCACCGAGATGGCCCAACCGGTCATGCCAAACATTAAATGTACTGTCATTAGTAAACTTCTGGTTTACGGTAGCATACGATTCGATCGTTCTAAGATATGTGTAATACAACCCAGAGTCAAAGGAAGGTAATGTTTTCATAATTCTTTTATCATTAGAAACCCCCTTTGTAATGTACAAATATTCAACATCTGCTTTTTCTGCAGTCTCAACATGATATCCATTATGTCGAATAGCTTTAAAGCTCAATAAATTTCTTTGAGACTTAGGAGAATATAAGGCGTTTTCAATTATCAGCCTTGTTCCTCTGGGGAGTAAAATGTTGGCTCTTCCGGAGCCTTCAATTATATTTGTGCTACCCGATATTGTAATAACATTTGTTTCATTCATTTCATGATGATCGAAATATTTCTTATTCTTCATAATCTTATGAGTCGTTGCACAGTCTGCAAGACATAATTCTCCATTGCACATGTTCGTTTCCATCAGAGAAATTCCTTTATAAACAAACACATAATAATCATTATTAAAATAAACAGATATATCACAAGAAAACATATAACTTAATAAAACACTCCAAACGATACATAATAAATCACACAATAATAAACCATATAATACACATAACAATAAAGCACACGATAATAATACATAGTAGATTAGTTTTCTTCATGAAAAAAAACTAGAAATCCGCGTTTCGAAATGTGTATTTTCATCTTTTGTCCCAGAAGCAGAGGCCAAATCACTTTGAACAAAATTCGTTTCAATTATCTTTTCTTTGCCCTTGTTCTGTTGATATAATTCAACAAAATGTTTGGGCGTGCGACAGTTACGTGACCAATGGCCCGAACCACCGCAACGATAGCATTGCTCATCGTTGTTCTTTTATTCAATGTGCCTCTTCTCATCATTATTCTCGTAATTTTTCCTCTTCTTGAGAAAATTCTGATGACCACCACGATTGTTAAGATAACCACCACCGTAATTTCCTCGGCCACGTCCACGACCTTGACCACCGCCACGTCCACGACCGCGATGTCCACCACGACCACGTCCATGATCATTGCTTCGACTGTTATAATTATTACCTTTGACTGCATTCGCTTCAGGGATTGCAGTAGAACCAGTCGGTCGGGATTCGTGGTTTTTCATCAACAATTCATTATTTTGTTCAGCCAACAATAAACAAGAGATTAACTCTGAATGCTTTTTAAATCTCCTCTCCATATATTGTTGTTGCAATATCATATTTGATGGATGAAAAGTGCTGAATGTTTTCTCCAGCATACTGTCTTCGGTGACTGTTTCTCCACACAATTTTAGTGTGGCAGTCACCTTATGAATAACCGAGTTATATTCAGTTACGGATTTAAAATCCTGTAATATTAAATGCATCCATTCATACCTTACCTTATGGAGGATAACAGTTGTCAAGTGGTCAAATCGATCTTTCAGATTTTTCCATAATTTAGCGGGATCTTGTTCATTCAAGTATTCATCCCTCATATCCGCATGAATGTGGTGGCGAAGAACTATAAAAGCTCTTGCCTTATCCTGAGCACTTGTTGTTTTTACCATATCAGTGGCGTCATCTGCACCCGTTGTGGTTTTGAGGTCGACAATAGTGTCACCCAAACCTTTTGCTTTTAGATGAATATCTGCGTCTAGTTGCCAAGATAAATAATTCTTCCCTGAGATGTCAAGGGCAACAAACTCGAGGCTTTGCAAATTCGCCATACTATCATAAAATTTAAAAGACGTTTTAATATTCAAATCATAAAGTATAAAAACAAATATATTATGTGAATAACATTAATATTTCCAATATAAATATCAATAAAAGTTTATCGTAAAAAAAAATACTTTAAAGAAAAATTACAATTACTCTTCTTTTGTATCTTCTTTTGTAAAAATCCTTACGAAAAATAAAGTCTACATCCCGAGGAGTGCCATCGTAAAAATAATAGTAGTCAAAAGATCAATCATCAGGTAGAGCGACATCTTTCTATCACAAAATATATTTCATAGTAAACATATATTATAACATTAAAAAAATATTGTAATTAACCACTCTCGTAAAATCTTGGTAAAAACATAATCCACATATAGATAATTATCGCCGTGAGTAGAGTAAGAATCATGAGATCAATCATCGTATATAGCAACATCCTTCAAAATATAAAATATATTTCGGTAATCGTAATAATGAAAAATATTATAATCAATAACTATATTTTAGAAGCAACTGTAAAAATATTATCCACCACCCGATAGACATCACGGTAAATAAAACAAGCATGATTTTATAATAAGAAAATCATAAGTCAGGGATGGATAAAATATATGTATTTCTTCTTAATAAAATAAATTTAATTTTTCCCAGTGGTAATAAAATTCGTCCATCCGTTTAGTCCAAAATAAATTCAAAATATATGATATATACTTGAGATATCAATAAAATAAATAATATTATTTAAATCGCTCTTTTCAAAATCTCGTCAAAAACAAAATTCCACTCGCCACCACTGGGATTCGAAATCTGGACCTCACATCACTTGTAGTGACGATATTCCGTGAAACCACTCGGGCTAAGGCGTTTTAGTGGTATATATGTTATATTTATATAATTTTAAACTGTTCATCACATACGTGTACGAGTATTATAAATAAACTCACCGTATACAGAATAAAATTACCATACCTCGATTATAGTTGTATAAGATCTTGTCCGGAAGTTGATCGTTGCCGGAGAGCGCTCGTGCTGATAACGTGTTATAAAACTATTATAATTGGACAAGAAATAGAACACGGAAATTGTACAGAGAGTATTATTGATGTTTTCGATATGATTCAATACAAATACATCGGTCTATTTATAGTAGAATAATTTCTACTATTTCATCTAACATTTACAATATTAAATACATCTTATCTTATCTTATCTTATCTCATCTCATCAACAATCAACTAACATTTACAACATTAAAAACATCCACATATTATTTATAATAATTTCATAATAAAATCATTGATTTCTACGATTTACAAATCCTTAGCATAAGTGAGTGGGTCCCAGTTTCATAACTCCTTGGACAGTTCAAATCATAAATCCATGTTGATCTCATCTTCTTTATTGATATCAGAGGCCACATGTCAAAAATTCTCCCCCTTGACATTTGTTTCCGCAATTTACTTCACCTTGACTTAGTCTTCCTCCGGCCTTAGCCCCCATGCTGGTTCAAAATTTCTGAAACACCAATCAAGTCCAAGCAATGCTTAAACTTTGAAACTGGAACAATCTTGGTATACTTATTTGTAGGATTGTCCTTCGTGTTAATCTTTTTTATAAACACCTTCTCATTCGTAATGATATAACGAATAAAATGATATTGTCTTCAATATGCTTAGTCCTTTCATGAGACACGCAGGAACAGACGGAGGGGGGCTCGGGGGGGTTAATCGACCCCCCGTGCTGCCAGTTTTTGCAATGGAGGGTTTCAATTTGACTCCCCCGAGCTTCCAAATTTTTCCATGGGAGGGTTTAGGTTTCTACAATTATTCTTTAGAGGGAGGAAGAAGATGAGGTATTTGAGGATTAGTTGGGCCGTTTATTAGTTTTTATAAAAGTCACAATTTGGCCCAAAAATAAAATATATTAAATTAAGTTGGGTTTTATTTCACATTCGCAACAGCCCACTAGAAATCTTTAATAAACAGAAAATCCCATCCACGCCCAAGCTACCGCAAACGTGTCTTTTACTTTAAATCAATTTTAAACTCTCGTTGACGTATTCATCGCATCTTCTTATTCCTTTTTACCAGAGTCACCACATGTAGGAACCCACGTAATCAAGTATCTTTTATTTACTATTTTCTATATAAAAACTATCGATTGTTCGTTATAATATTTTGAAACATAAAAAATTATCGTGACTTTTATTCGATATATAGGAAGCATATGGATAAATGTGTTGTTGGAAACCAAGGCCCCAGAACGATTAACGTTAGCTCTTCGTCCAGTGCTCCTAATTCTATTCAGAATCAAAACAGTGAGGGATGTCGAACTGATGTAGAGTTATTGGACATTTATATTGTCGGTGATCAGCTTTTTGTAAGCTTATTAATATCTACTCTCTAGAAACTAGAGATGAATTAAGAAGATGATATATAGCAAAAGGTCATTGTCAACCAACTGAGCATACTTTTCTAGAAAGTATTTTTTAGAGGAGTTGGGAGAAAGTTTCAGAAGACATGGTTTGAGATAAGTGGTTAAGCTGGAGAAAAATTTATTGATCATGAAGGGAGTGAAACTAGCAGTCATATTGTGCTAGATTTAAGTATTGTGGATGATCAAAGACATAATATCGAAGGTAAAAAAGAACGACGATTAGGAGATTGCTTATCCACATCAAGCTGACTTTTATTTGTAATCCGATTTCTTCTACGTCCGGGTTTAGCTTTTCGAGGGAAGATGAGTCATTGAATTGGGGTAATTTTCTTGCACTTATGAGATGGTATTGTGCACGTAATGAAGAAATAAATAAGCTCATTTCAAATGCTCCTGCAAATAATCGGTTGACATTCCCAAACATCCAAAGACAAATTGTTAACACTTGTGCATCAGAGGCTAAAAAGGTCATTCTTAAAGTGATTTGAGATAACTGCTTTTCAGTTTTGGTTGATAAGACTCGAGATTTTCCTGTAAAAGCACAAATGCCTATTATTAGATTTGTGAGAGAAGTGGTTGAGCGATTTCTTGGTCTACTTCATGTTAGTGACACTTCGACACAAACGTTGCATATGTGATTGATAATTTCTCTACAAAGAAAAAAAGAAACTATTAGAGGTCAGGGTTATAAAAAGGGGCTACAAACATGCGCGGAGAGTTTAATTGATTAAAAGATCTTTTTTTAAAAGAAAATAAACACCCATGTTAATTAACTGTTTTGCTCATCAACTTCAGCCGGTTGTTGTGGTACTGTGACCAATCATGCAATGGTTTGTGGATTTTTTTAATATCTGTCTATGATTGCGAAAGTTGTGGGAGCTTCATGTAAAAAAAGGATGTTTTTCGACAGAAATAATATGACGTTTAAAAAATATAGAAACTGGTGAAATTCATATATGAAAGGGAAAGAATCAAGAAGGAAGCTTAGCTGGATATTTGAAGTTTTGGTGATTGTACAAAGGACCGGAGCATGGTATTGACCGGAACGGACGTGGAGGTACTCAAAAATTGAAGACGAGTACTGAAGAGCGATACTTAGGACTGCACGGACCACTGGACTGAAGACATTAAATGCAAGGCTGCAACAGTACTAGATGTTGACTAGAGCTATTACATGAAGTGGAAAAAGTACTCTGACAGCCAATGAGTACTGGAGTCAGCAGTTCCAAGGAGGAAAGATATTCAATTCTGCTGCAGACGAATTCAAATGTTCAAATGCAACGAGTACTTCTCAAATGAAGACTATATATAATCGAAGACTTCAAGGAGTTATTACCGGATATATACACAACTGATTCTAATGAGACAAGTTGTAGAGAACAAACGCGAAAAGCTCTCAAGCACAACGGTGAACTCAAGCGTATTGAGCAGAAAAATTTGTAAACAACTGACTTTAAAAAGAAGTTGTGAGTGTATTTTAGAATGAAACACTGCGAACTTTAAAAAGCAGTTGTAGTAGAAATTAACTAGATGTAGCTAGGGTTATATTTAAGTGTAAATAATCCCAAGCTTGTAGTGATACCTTCCTTGTGGGGAAAAAGGGGAAGAATAAGAGATTTCTAACTCCAAACTTCAAAAAACAAAGTCTTGTGTGCAAACAAACTGACCAACACACATGCACAGAACAAGTACTGAGCAGTGGTAACCTCCAAAACACTCTCATGGGATCGAGAGCGAAGTAAAAAGTGGGGATTGGAATACGTTTCGTACTGATTCAAGTACTTAAGTACTAAGGAAAATCAGTACCAAACCTCACAAAAGGTGGAAATTATCAAGTGTTTATTCACCCCCTTCCCACTCTAGACACTGGTCTCTGATCCTAACAAGTGGTATCACAACGGGTTCTCTCAATCGCATTTCAAGATGAGTGCCAACAAGTTGCCGATGTTCAACAGGGAGAATTTTGTTCAGTGTAAGATACGCATAGAGACCCACCTATCTACGCAAAATAAAAATATGTGGGATATAGTCACTGACGGACTATCAAAACTCTTGAAAATAAACCATGCTCACACGGCCGATCGCACACAACCGCAAGAAATTCTAAATCCTAAGGTGGACAGATGCAGGAAGAAGCTGGTGAACCTAGACAAAGTGGCCAAGGACACCCTCTTCAAGACTCTTGGCAGAGGAATGTTCAGACATGTAATGTTGTGCAAGCCAACAATTGAGATTTGGACAAAGTTGTGCCAGATCTGCGAAGGAAACGACCAAACGAGGGAAAACAAGCTCGTGGTGGCCGTACAAAAATACGACGCCATCAAGATGAAACGGGGAGATGATGAAGGAGTTTGAAACAAGGGGAGATGACCATCATCAACGACCTCTCCGCCCATGGCGGAGACATGAAGAACAGAGACATGGCCATCAAGGTCATGAATGCATTGCCAAGGGAATGGGACGTCTAACCCATGCCTATGAGGGAAGTGAAGGATCTGAGCAAGCTACAGCTGCACGATCTCTTCGTTGATCTCAAGGCGTACGAGTTTGAGCTACAAACTCGCATTGAGGAATCAGTCCCCGTGCAACAAGTGAGGGCGCTCGCTGCCGCTGAAAGCACATCCAAGTCGGCTGATGACATGAGCGAAGAGATATTGCACTCTTCATTAAGGAGTTCGGGTGTTTCATGAAGAAAAACCAACCGACCAACTCTCCACACTCGAGTAAGAAAAATTACTCGAAAGATGATAAATAATAATAATAATAATGCTTGCTTTAATTGTGGCAGAAAAGGGCATTTCATTGCTGACTACAAGAAGCCCAAAAAAGAAAAGGCCAAGGAGGCAAAAAATAAGAAGTTCGCCATAAAAGCAAAAGTCCTCATGGGCGAGGATACAAAAATGAAATGGGCGGAGACCAACTCAGAAGATTCGGAGTCAGAAAGTGAGTCATCAAGTGATGACGAGATCAAGTGCCTAATGGCGGTCCTCGATGATGAGGTATTTGATTTCTCTCTCACTGATTTCTCTCGTGAAGATCTTGTACATGCTCTTCACGAAATGTCCAAGGACTATCAGCGATTAATTTTGCAAATAAAGTATAAGGGTTACGAATCAGTACTCGAGACGTCACACAACATAAAGCCAAAAACCACGCCAAGGCACATGCGGAGGTTAATACACTGAGGACCCAATATAAGGTCTTAAAACGGGATACTCAAAATATGATATCCAAGATTACTCAACTTGACGAAGTCATCCAATCTTAGATAGAATCCTCTAGAAAGCTCAACGTACTACAAGGGATGTTGTAAAGTAACGTGGATACACATATGATGCACAAAGCTCAGTACATGTACATGTATCCACAAACCAAATAAAATTCGTTAAATCCACTGAAACAGTGAAAACTCCTAAAATTCAGTACTTACTTATAGAAGTTAGGAATCGAAGAGGGCTATGATAGAGGCCTACACCTCATTCACAATCCTAAACTTTCCCCAAGGCCTACATCTAACTATAGGCCAATGCCTAGTGATAGGCAAATGTCTGCAACGCATGCGACAAACCCATCGAGACAGAAAGTCTCGTACGGAAGCAGAAAACAGTACTAGGGTCGACATGGTCCTCAACCCAAGTACTCATCTAGATTGAGGACCAATGTCCCGCAAGGGAAAAATAAGCATAAAGGAAGGTCTGGTCCTCGACCAAAGTACTTAATTGATCCTAATACAGGAAATATATTAGAGTGATTCAAGTTTTGATACCCAAAGGCTTACTACTTGTAGGACCAATACACCATGGGTACCAAACAATCATTTTCTGTAGGAATACACGAATGAGCTGAATGACTCAAGTTGGTACTTGGACAGCGGGTGCTGCAAGCACACAACTGGGAACAACAAGCTCCTTGCTAACATCAAAGCCTGTAGTAGCCAAACTGTCACCTTTGGTGACAATGGTAAGTGTAAGGTCATGGATAAGAGTAAGCTTACTCATGAAACCTTTATTTTAGAGAATATGTATTTGATAAAGAATCTTCACTACAACTTAACAAGTATTAGCTAATTATGTGACAATAGCTATACATGTGATTTCAAGAAGGAGAAATGTGAAGTCATGATCCTTCTGGAAAAATAGTTCTCACAGGTTGGAGAACGAATGCAACCTACATAATAAGATGGGCAAAACATGCAGCTTCAAGGCCAACATGCTTGCTTGTTGAAAACAACAAGTGTTAGTTGTGAAATAAAAAATCAAATCACATAAACTTCAAAACCATATCAAGGTTTAGCTCAAACAACTTAGTGCTGGTTTTCCAAAACTAAGTTACGCTAAAAAAACGGCTTGCACTACGTGTCAATTAGGTAAACAAGTTAGATCTACCTTTAAAAGAAGAGGAAAAAATGCCTTGAATCGCTGCCTAGATTTCTTACACATGGATCATTTCGGTCGTATTCCAGTACTGAGTCTAGGCGTAACAAAGTATGCTCTAGTAGTCATTGATGATTATTCGAGATACACTTGGGTGATCCTTCTCAAAACTAAAGATCAAACAACCTCATATCTAATAAAGTTATATAAGAGAATACAAAATGAACAAAACTACAAAATAAACATAATAATAAGTGATAGGGGCATTGAATTTTTAAATATTGTACCTAACACCTATCTTGAGGACAATGGCATTCGCCATGAGTTATATAATGTCAGGACACCACAACAGAACAGAGTAGCGGAGCGCATGAATCCCACTCTAAAGGAAGCCGCTAGGACCATGCTTGCCGATGATGATATCTCTCATAATTTTAGGGCAGAAACAATCAACACGCCGTGCTACACACAGAACTAGTCCATGATCTGCAAGAGCCAAGGGAAGACACCCTATGCGATATGGAAAGGGAACATCCCTCAGTGGGATATTCAAGACTTTCGAAAGTCGCTTCTTCGTGCACAACAACAGGAGTCACCTCTCCGCTTTCGAGAATCGAGCAGACAAAGGATTCTTGTAATAGCCAGATTTCAATATCCAATTAAGTGGTAAAGAGATTTACCACGAAATAATCGGAATTATTGAAGCTCCGTGAGATGCGCGTGTGTTGTTGAGATGACGTAGGGAGGAAAGTTCCTCTCTAAAATGAATTCTTATTTGGGTAACACACAAGACACAACTTAGTGTGTGTTAGGATTTTAGTATTTATACAACAAGACTGGTATATAATATTTGAGCCCTAACTAGCCCAATTAACTAAATGCTTATTTAGTTAAGCGCAAAGCTAATTAAATAAACTACAAGACTACGATAACTTAATTAATAGAACAGTAAAATAATCCTAGCAATTCTTCGTCGGATACTCTGCCGTCAACCAAGCCTATAGAGAGTTCAATTGAAAATCGCTATCAATCGAGGAATTTGCACACGTTGTCTTCGAAGAATCGCAATAAGAAGATAGCTCTCCTTTGAATGTTAATCGACTCATTGATCTATTGGAAAAGACCAACTTACATGAGCCAAGTGACAAAGATCTTATCGCGGCAAGAGCCAAGGGGTTAGACAACGCAGAAGAAAAGATAACGCTGATAAAAGCCTAGACTGGAAAATATCAGTACTGAGAAAATACAGTACCCGCTTCTGCCGAGGCTAGAGAACCAATTCAATACTACTTCCTAAGAATATCAGTGCTGAAGATAATTCAGTACTGACCCAGAGGAAAACAGTACTGAGACTAACCCAGTACTCGCTCCTCAAAACGTGGGTATTGTGACAGCAACCCAAGGCGCAAAAGAGACATGAACTGAGGGGGAACAAATGAAATGGAACAAGACCACATTGAACGACCCATCAACGCAAATAATTGGAGATCCAAAAACTCCCATTAAGACCAAAGAAACTGACCACTCTTCAGATATGCGTTCATCTCTCAATCCCAACCCGCAAAGGTTGAAGAATCCTTGTTGGATGATAGTTGAGTTGTTGTCATGCAAGAACAACTAAATAAATTTGAGAGAAATTAAGTATGGACTCTCATTCCTCGACCATCACAAACTATGATTGGTACCAAGTGGGTCTTCAAAAACAAAGTTAATGAAGATGGTTTGGGGGTTATGAACAAGATGAGGCTAGTTGCACAAGGATTTAGGCAGGAATCACCTACGATGAGACATTCGCCCCTGTCGCGAGACTTGAGGCTATAAGGATTACGCAACGTACAAGGATTTCAAGGTATATCAAAAGGACGTAAAGAGTGAATTTCGTAATGGAGTATTGTCTGAAGCAGTGAATGTGGCTCAACCCCTGATTTCGAAGACCATAAAGACCCGACTTGTCTATAAGCTGAAGAAAGCACTCTACGGTCACAAACAAACACCTAAAGCGTAATATGAGACTTTGTCAGGTTCCAATTGGACCACGAGTTCACGGTAGGGTCAACGGATCGTAAGCTCTGTAAGAGAGTCTCAAAGTTGATGCAGTAAAAGTTCGATATGAGCAAGTTAGGGGAACTCAACTTCTTCTTGGGACTGTAAGTTAGCAAATTAATAGCGAGATTATCATCAGTGAGCAAAAATACACTCATGACCGACTCAAGAAATTTGGACTTAAAAATTTTTCTCTCGCACCTACGCCCATGAGATCATCCATTAAATTGGATAAGGATGAAACAGTCCAAAGGTAGAGACAACCAAGTATCGATGACTGATTGTGTCCCTTCTCTACCTCACAGCTAGCAGACATGACATAATGTATAGTGTTTGCTTATGCGCAAGATTCAAAGCATACCCAAGGCAAAGCCACTACATTGCGGCTAAATGATATTAAAGTACCTAAAGGGTACCTCAAGTATAGGTCTCTGGTATCCTAAGGGCTCAACCTTCTCGATGGATGCAAATTGGACAGAAAAAGCACAAGCGCGACTTGATAATTCCTGGGAGACCTGTGTATTTCTTGGTTTAACAAGAAACACACCTTTATAGCCACCTCGACGGAAGAATCTGAGTACTTTGCCGCAGTAAATTGCTGCTCCCAAATTCTATGGATACATCATCAACTTGGAGACTATAGTGTTCACGAGTCGAACACTCCCATTTTTGTGATAACACTACCGTGCCGCTATATCACAGAACCTGATGCTACATTCGAGAACCAGGCACCTCAAGATAATGCATCACTTCATATGTGATCATGTGCAAGAAAAGCATGTTCGTTTTGAACAAGTGGTGATTAAGCAGCAAGTTGCTGATATTTTCACGAAGCCCTTGCCCAGGCAAAATTTGTTGTATGGACTATTGGATCTATCGACTACATAAGTTGAGGGGAGACAAAGAAATCAGGTTGAGGAGTGAATTCAAGAGTTGGCGAATTCATAAGGATATGGAGAACGAAGAGTTCGAATGAGGACCGTTGTCAGTACTGAAGTATTTGTAAGAGATAGGGGTTGATCACTCTCGGACTGAATTCTTTTCAAAAGTATAGGGGAACCTATCTAAGAACCTATCTAGGGCACTCTCAAAGGAGTTAATTCGCTTATCATAAAGGCTTGCTGCCATTAACGATGAGGTCGCACCAAGTGACGAAACGGCGGCCTCCCCGATCCTGGGGGAAATTCAGTCCAAAGTACACGAACAAAGGGATGAAGTCCCCGCACTCAAGACCGTTGACAAAGACAAACGGGGGCCACTCCAAATATCAAAAACAAATATGTCCCGAGGCTCCTGAAGACGGCGTTGCTCGAGTTGAAGCCCCTATTCAAGTCCTAGGACAGCTCGTAGTGGCTCAGGACCAACACCCAATGCCACTCAGGATCGTTCTACCTAGCATTGTGATCAGGGAGCCTGCCCAAGTCCCAGCCCCAAAGAAAGCGACAACAGACGAGGGTAAAGGGAAGTAGCAATCCAGTCCTCCCCACGCATCCTACTGTGATGAGGTCAGGCAAACAATTCATGAGCATATCGAAGAGCTCATTGCAGGACTCATAGAAGATTTTGAGGATTGGTGGGCAATTCGCATGCGGAAACCACTGGCAAGATCTCAAAGAAAACAGATGCCAAGGCTATGGAGACGAAATCTTGGATGTTACAATGACTCCAATTAGAGTCCATCCCGACTCTAATTCATTCCCGAGAGTTTCTGAGCGTGCACTTGACGCTGGCGGCATTGGCCCAGATCCTTCAACAAAGAGAGACCAATTTTGACGCCAACTCCGAAGAAGCTCACCACGAAGAAAATTCCTCAAGAGACTTCAATTAGAGCATACGGGGTAGGAGTCATGGATGGACATCATCAGGACGGAGCTCACAATGCGAGGACCGCTTAGCTCCACCATCTTTAGCATGTTTAGGAGTAGCCACACTGGGTACACTCAGTCCATGCATCAAAGTCCCGAGACTTAGGCCCGAATTGCCTTCTTGCACGATAGGCAAATTCACTCCCCGCAACTCCTCGGGCACAAGCGTCGAGATCTCCTTACCCTGCCGATGAACCAAAGCAACATGCTCAAACTCCGCCGGATGCTATTGAGCAAATTCAGTCCCCGCCCAGGACTTTACCACCGTCGCAACAGCATATAGTCCTCTCTACTTATACACAAGACATGGCTCCACCAATAGACTCGTCGCGCAATGTTCCCATCTCCCCTCCGCAATCAGAAACCCATGCTGAAGCAGAGAGCATGAGACGATGTCGTCTGAAGGGGTCCACCAAGAAAAGGGCCACCACAATGAGGCCAACATTGCCGAAGGCCAGTCTGGACCGAATCTAGGAAGAGAACAACTTCAAGGTTACCAACACCAAGAGTGTACCATCAGTCCTTGCCACCCCCATTTTATCAAATTTTCCTCCTAGTCCTCGAAAACTCATGAGCTTGTTCGTGGAGGATCGCGAAGCATTTTCTACGTTCGCAAAATAGATTGTGAATTGGCCAAGATCAAAACAAAGCTCCGCCACCTCTCATCTGTCAAGAAGGACCAAGGGACTGCTCTACAGAAGATCAACTTGTTTGCTTCAGCTTTAAGAAGAGTTGAACGCTAGCCAAACAGACCTTCAAGGCAGCCTGATGGTGAATATGGATGTTCTCTCAGCCCAACTTGCCGCTCTCGTAGAGCATCTCGCGACTCAAGGCGGTACTGCGACTCTTGCCAAGAAGGGATAAAGAAAGGCCATAAAGCAAAAAGCACCAGAGCATGCACTCATCGCTACAACTCAATCAGTAACGGCCCCCTTAGTACCCGTTCCAAGAAGGCCCAGGACAGGTGCAAAGCCAACAAAATGCGACTCTATATCCATTAGTCTAGGGACCCAGCTTCACGCGCAACGATGAAGCAAGAGAAAAGGTTGTAGTCTTGGTGATCCCTGACGAGCAACAGCCAGCAACATGACATGTTAGATGAACATATGCAAGGACAAGACCACTCGAGAGAATCTATCATGCATCATTATTGAGGAAGATTTCATGCAACCTCACCCAGGACCAACTCTCAGAATTGTTCCGTCTACAAGAAGCAAAGACGACATCCTATGGGAAGGCTTTGACGCAAACGGAGTTAGATAAATTGGCGTAAGAAAGCGCCAAGAAACAGTGCGGCTTTCTGGCAGGTTTTGTCAATCACTAAAGCGGGGGACATTGTTGGATTTTTTTATTTTGCAAAGGACCAGAGCCTGGCGAGGACTGAAGCTGACGTGAAAGGTACTCATAATAATTGAAGACAAGTACTGAAGAACGAGGCTTAGGACCTCATGGACCACTAGAACTGAAGAGCATTAACTGCAAGGTTGCAATAGTATCGGATGTTAACCAGAGCTATTACCCGAAGTGGAAAAGCACTAGTCAAGAGTCCCCAAAAGAGAAAAGATATTCAATGTTGCTGAAGACGTATTCAAACGTTCAAATGCAACGGCGACTTCTCAAATGATGACTACATAGAGCCGAAGACTTCAAGGAGTTCATTACTGAATACAGGTGATTTGAGTGAGAGAAGTTGCAGAGATTAAACGCGAAAAGCTCTCAAGCACAACGGTGAACTCAAAGGTATTGAGCGATATTATTTTGTAAACAACTGACTTTAAAAATTAGTTGTGAGTGTAATCTATAGTGTAAACAATTGAAGTTTGACTATCACAGTAAATAGTAATCTCTTTTTGGTGAGTTAACTCGCTGAATAACCTTTTAAACCATAAAGCTTCTTTGATTGCATCAGGAATGGCAATATATTCTGCTTCATTAGTAGATAAACTAACTATGTGGTGTAGAGTAGCTTTCCAACTAACTGCACAACCTCCAACAGAGATACATAACCTGTAAGACATCATCTTTTATCGAGATAACCAGTCTATTCTGAATCAACAAAGCCAACGTGAGCATCATTGTTCCTGCAAAACTCCTAACATGTGCTTAGAGCACCCTTAAATATACAGGGATCCACTTCACTACTTGCAACTGTTCTTTCCATGTAATAGTCATAAACCTGCTAAAAATGCTTGCATCTTGTAGAATATTAGGACGTGTACAAACTATTTGTTGGGGATCTGCCGGTGGATTGCCGGGATTCATGTTCCTCGGAAACATGTGGAACTTAAAATTTTCAGGCGACCCCAGGTTCCCTAGGACCACTCGGATATATACAAACAAAGACAACAATTAAACAACCTTAAACCAGAACAAGTTAAAAATCAAGTTGTGATACTGAACAACTCAAGATGGCTAGCTTAAGCCCTTCCGTTTCGACGATGGCACACATGTGCCAATGGCAAAAGAAGTCACGTTGACCCTGCGGTGTGTCCGGTTCGTATTCTCCCTTGGATGGCTAGAGGAGATATCCTTCGATCAAGAGAGAGAGAGCGCTTCGAGTCGTCTTGTATTCTTTGAAAATCTCTAAGAGATTAAGTGTTAAGTTTTGAATCTATACCCTGTATATATGTAAGTTTCGAACCTTATGGCCCAAGGCACATTGAGGTGGTTGAGGTTTTAACTCCTTGAGATCTTCTCTCCTGATTTTCTTTTTTTTTTTCTGTCTCCATTAATGCCTTCTTGAGTTTTAAGATGAATTTTCTGTTCGGAGATGACTTTATGCAATGCACATTCACTCGATACACGTCAGTAGGTATCGTTCACAGAAGGCGTCAAATACAAATATGGTATAGATGACATTAGATATACTCTAACAAGTCATGAGAATCAACCTTTTTATGTTTTTTTGGACGTCAGACTTGTCTCAAGTCATCATTTATCTGCCATCGTAAGAAATGCGGCCAAGTCGTTGATGCCATTGTTTCCAAATAATATCTCCACTGCAACGCACAAAAAAAGAAAAAAAAAGAAGACCGGAAGGAAAGGGACAAGAGCAAACGAGAGCCGACAAAGAAGCTAACAGAAGAGATGAAAAGCATAAGATGTAGCTAACGCTGCTAACGAGGTCAGCCATCCAACGCCGCCACAGACGGTGCCTCGTGACGAAGAAGTGGACGGAGATTTTCTCTTCTTGAAAGAGTGTGAACTTGTGGCGAAGCCAGAAAATCTATGTCCATTTTAATTGAACCTCATACTTAAATATTTTCTAAATTTTCAGAATGGTCTTTTTAGTTTAATTTTGTTCAATTTTAGTCTAGTAATATAAAAAGACAACATTTATTATTCATAATAATATTTATTTTCAATGGATCCACCAAGGTAGCTCCACCACTGGCCCACACGGTTCTCAAGTACTTTTCCGCTTCAGAGTTGACAACGACATCAAAGTTTCCACGTGAAGAAAGATGGTTATGAAGATGGCGACAACGACAAAATAAGTCGAAAGGACATTAAGAATAAACCAGACAATCTGTTAGAATTAAGACGATTGAATCTCGTAATTGATTCGAATGAGACTCTTGAATATTGTTTTTGTTCGAATGAACGCGTTACCGAATACTTATGATAAAGTGGAGAAGCACTATTTATAATGATAAAGCAGAAAGCGGAATTTTCATTCCACTAATACCAAGAATTCATCATATCCAAATATTCCCGGATTCATCCTCTAAGCCACCAAACAACTTATTTATAATGCTTAAAGAAATCTAAGACTCCCTGATAGGGTTTGGATCGGACCAGTGGTTTGGATCGTAAAACCGCTCCCGACTGAAATTACGGTTCTGTTTTCGGTCCGGTCTGAGCTTTAATAAAAATATATTGCGTGTTCTTTGAAGGTATGAACCGATGGAATTTGGCCAAGGGTTCTGTGATAGTATCGGTTAGTAGTCTGGACATTTAATCGAGTGATCCCCGGTTCATATCTCGTAGGTCTGCATTTTTAGACATTTTTTTATTGAAAAAACAAAACTTTATTTACTTCAAATATCTTTTTGGTTTTTTACTATATCCCAGTCCAATGTTCTTAGTGTCCAATATGTACATTGCTATATTGTTTAATTTATTTGCTCTTGTATTTTAATAACTAATTTATTTTTTATATTTTTAAAGGAACATATTTTCATCAATTTTTACTCCAGAGTTTAAACATGTTAAACCACTAATTTTTTCGATCCGTTTCATAAACCCGAACCTTGTTGATATCTATTAACCATTCACACGAGATATACGCTTTATTTTGAACCAGCAGATGCACTTAAATTCAAATAATAATAATAATAATAATAATAATAATAGTAATAATGATGTTATGATGACGACAACACATAACACAGTCAAGATTTTGCGGGTTTGGATTTCAATTCCCAGCCGCCCATGATTACTTGTGATTTGGATGGTAAGGTTTCATTTGATGCCATGATTTCTAGTTTATTTCACTTCATAATAAGAGTTTGACATCTGATCTATATTATATCCATACGATCATATTAATGGTGAGACCAACTTAAAAACTGTCAATTTAGTGTATCACTATCAACCAATCATATTTTTCTCTACAAATTAATAATTATCAAAATAAAAACTTTATATCCATGTTCCATCATTTGTGTATTATTCTAATAATGTTTAGTTAAAAATAAATATACACCCTTCACCCACGCCCTGATTATTTGGTTCTATATTAATTTACATTATTTAATTCCCTAATGGTACATATGATTAGAGTGAAGTTGTTATAATTGTTTTCCCTAAAATGATAGGGAAGGCAAAATTGTCAAATTATTACATCTCCTAACAACGCTCAAATATTATTGCACGCACATTGAGTGTGCACGATTACTACTAAATCTATACTCTTTTATTAATGGTGAACACTTCTTAAAAACTGTCAACTTGGTGTAGCAACAACGAATCAGATTTGATTTGCAATTAGTAATTAAGAAAAAATAATGTAATTAACCCCATTCTTTTTATTTTGTTATATAAATAATAAAAATTATTACAAACATAGTCACTATTGATTCAAATAACCTTCCACTATCTTCATTTTAAATTATCTTTCTTTTCAATTGGTACCTGAAATTCAACCAAACATATTTTTTTTGCATTTAATAATTGGTAAAATAAAATTAATAAAAAAAAGTTAAACTGCCACGTTCGTAGACGTTCAGTCTCAGTTAAAATTTTTTACCCATGTTCGTCAAATTGCCCCTCTGTATTCTTACGTTTAATTTCTCTTTTTAGAGCTCCTCGTACGATTTTCAACAAACATTTGTTCTTTCGTTTGTTTTTTTTGTTTTGAAGAACGAGCATGCACTCGATCCTTTTTATGGCTGCAAAATGAAGCAATTTTGGTCGGCTGACTCTGGAATAGATTTTGCTGGTGCTCACCACCACATTCGAGAGCAAACTATTTTTGTCATTTGAGCCAAAATTCATGCCCAAGCCCATGTGGTACAAAGTTTCATGTGTTTGTGTTTTTATAATCCGTTGTCTATATTATAATATTCACAGGTCACAACTAATAGCGCCTAAAGTTGTTGCCTTTTTTTTCCTTTGAGGGATAAAATTAATATTCTACAAAAATCAGCTCTTGGATTAAATTTCCTTGCTATAAACTACTCTGCTGAAGTCTGTTTAATTGGGCACAACCAAAATGTAAATGACCATGAGCTACAACAGTTTACTATGTGGAATCATCTAGGTATGAAGCCGGCCTTTATGTTGTGCTTTCGATTCCTATCATATTATCCATACATGGGTCTTTCGCTGATTTTTATGAGGTTGGTTATGCTTAATTGTTGGATTTTGATCTAACAGGAGGCGGAACTCCGTCTTTTGGCTGATGAAACTTCACTATGCTTAAAATTGGTGCAAGTGAACATAAAACGTATTCTTTCAGGTGTGGTTGTTGTATGTATACACCCGCTTAGCATTGACAGAAAACATCTTGAGGATTAATGAAGTGATATCTCATGCAAGGCGCTGCAATGCTATGCTTCTCCAGAATAGATATCAAAGGCAGAGACTCTATTCATGTTATCCGACGCTCTCACCAAAGCACCGAGGGTTCTCCATTACATCCTCTCCGTTGATTGTTCGATCAACTATTCATGAGTCAAACTCATACGGATGGCGATTAGTCATAATTCTTTTTGTGTTATTCGATAATTTTATGAATTTATGTCTCAGCAGAGCTGATGTAGAGTTCTTTACTGGTGTCGTCTACGTTGAGTTGAGTCATCCGTATTTTCAGCAGTAACGGAACTAGGAATTGGACTTGCTAATCACTATCAGATTGGCTGAACGGACAAGGAACTTCAGGGTGTGATCGGATGGTATGATATATATAGCTTCTGCACCAGACCGAAAGATCAGAGTGGTGCTTTTTCCCGAACGAATCATCAACCAACAAGAAGACCGTGTCGTCAACTCACGGAGTACGCAGATCGGCAGTGTATCTACTGCACGTCGTCGAATTTCCAATATGTTGCTGCCACGATGTTGAGAGGGATCAGATGCTTCTTAATCACATTGCATCATAACCGTGTTGTTTTCTTTTTCGGTTGGGGACTGATAAAAACCACTCGATTGTTATGTCATTTTATTTTCGTTTAGATTCAATTTTTTGTTGGACACCCATTGGGCGTGCACAATGTGTTGACATTTTTTGTCTCATATCGAGAAATTAAACTTCACTGGACTCAATATATAAATAAAAGAGGCCCCCTCCTCCTAGCACCAATTGGTTTTAGGAATGAACAACAACGGTTACTAGTATATATATTAAAGTCATCATAGTTCGAATTTTAACTGTCAATTGTAACAATCTGCTAAAAATTGTTTTCTCAAATCGCTCGAAAACAGAGGAAATTGCAGTAAGCAAGCGTTGCGAAAAGGGATAGAAAACATCAAACTACTCGGCCACATAAATACGAGAAATTAGCAAGGAACGATGTGGCGGAAATGCGTCGTAGCCACCCATGATTTCTTTCATAGCCTTCGTTGTCTCCTCAACCAAACTTTCAACATAGATCGCCATCGAGCAGATGCCATTGATGTTTCCACGATTCCGAGGGTACGCAAAGCTTATTATGTTCAGGATCCTAAACAACTAATTCACGCTCACGGTCCAGTAAATAGCTCCCGTTTAGTGAGACAGATGGGGGCATACAAGAAGGTCCATCATCATAATGAATGGTAACTAATTAAGTCCACGATTCTCCGACGGCGTAATCCTTCAAGACCCAAATATCCGCGTGAGACCGCCATCCGCAGCTGTAAAGAGCAGTAAGGCATCCTCTTAAAACACATATACATATATCGGCATTGTCGTACTTCAGCTGCTCGACAGCCCCGTAAACCTCGTTTTCTAAATCGAGGCTCAAAATATTACACCCAATGAGGTAACCATCAAGCGTAAAGAAACTCCAAAACATGAAACATCCCGTTCGCGTATATCACGGGCAAGTGCGATTCTATACCACCTATGAAACCCTCAATCCTCTTCCAAGAATCGTTCTTTAAGCTGTATGTATGCGGCATACACGCGGTCGCATAATCATCATCGTCGGGTCAGCTTAAATAATAGAAAAGTCCCAAAACCAGCTTGTAGTCATCGACTCATCGTCACGCTCGTCGAAGCTAATACCGTGCGTTGACGACCAAGCCTTCTCCGCCTCAGTATCATCCACCGGGTGCAGCTTCTCCGACATCCTCAAACTAGGGTTCCATAGAAAGTCGTGTCTTACTCTAATACCACGATTCACAGAAATGTATAACAATCCATCGCAAGAACCCCGTAATCTGAATTTTCCAGGGGATATCGGGAAGATCAGGGCCATCGATCACATCGTTGAAACGATTGCCGACGGCGGAACTAACTGAACCATGTTCAATGCAATTGTGGACTGGATCGTACGAAATACCTAACATGAGTCGGTAATTTGGCGAGAGTTGGATCGAGGGTAGAATTCCTCATGTGGGTTTTGATGAATTTCGGGAAGGAAATTAGAGAGAGCCATGACTTTGCCACACACTAGAACTTCAACAGGGCTTTCACGGGCAATCTTATAAGGATTTCTTCGATGGCATCTTGGGGGAGATGGGGCAGATCTCCATTATTTAGGGATGATCCATTGGCAACTATGGTTTGGATTTTCCTTGATTTTGATGATGGAGTTCTTCGTCTGATGGTTCCTTATTATTTTCCATCATCGAATTTCGCCTATGAGATCGGAGGAGTAAAGAGAACGCTCGCTCCACAATGCATATGAGCGCTGTGCGATCGATATATTAATATAAAACGTAACCTAGTTGGACGAGAACAGATGATTATCTATCCACATGCTCCCAAGAGTTATGGAGTATACGTAATGAGCCATTGAGATTTAACAGTCCTTGATAAAGATAAAATACGTAGTTTGATCTAACAGCCGAATAACTAACTCTCTCATGTAGTCGATGGGTACGAATAAATAACATATTAGAAATATAAGGACTTGGTTTTAAAGTTACAACTATTGATCAATGATTATATTATAAAAGTAGTATCTTAAGCATCCTCGTTGAATATGTAACAAAATATAAATATATGATATTATTTTATATTTTTAAGAGTTATTATTAATTTAAAAATGTTTAACAAATGAAATTTTAATTGAATTAGAATATATTAAAGATTGAATGGTAAAATCTCGGTTGGGATTTACAGTTACCATTTCGGTGTGCCCGTCCGTGTTCCACATAGAAAAACGCATTATACATTCCCGACAAGTGTTGAAACACCCGTAAATGTCATAATATCCATTAATATCAATATATGGAGTGTTTAAACACAAAAAAATTCAATATAATCTTGATAAGTATGATAGAGAAAAATATATAATATTGATTTTTTTTTTGTGTTTAAACATTTCGTATATTGGTATTAATGGGTGTTATGATATTTACGGGTGTTTCAACACTTGTCGGGAATGTATAATGCGTTTTTCTATGTGGAACACGGACGGGCACACCGACACGGGAACATGGAATCCCAACCGGTAAAATCTTAAATACCCATGGCATAGCAAATAAGGAGTTTACATACCGTAGATGTTAAGATCGGTAACCCACCCAAACCACGATGAATTCTTCGTTAAAAATGGATCGAGAACAAGTTAGGATGAAGATCGAGTTTGTAGGTAAGATTCACGGCCGCATGATGCAGGCCTCAAGACCGTGAATACCAGAAGTCACTCAAGGAGTTGGCCCGCGATGACGTGAAGCATCAAGTGCTAGTCCGTGAATGCCGGCTGGAAACTTATTACCTGAACGCACGATCCATGTTCGAGCTGTGATGACTGTTCACGGCTAAGAAATAAGCAACAAGCCGTGAAGGACACCTAAAGATCAACAAGTTCGTTATCTCGACATCATCAAGGCCATGGAAGACCAAAGTTTTACAGCCTGCAGTTAGATATGGAGCCGATTTCTGTAGAGTGCTGCAGTTTGTGAAATGAAATAGTTCCTTGCCGTTTGAAAAGAAAAAAAAAAAGACAGAAAAAAGAAGGGTAATCTTCTCCACAAGAGAATGAGGATGCTGATGCTGTAATAACACAGTACTTAAAAAGAGTAATCGATCTGGCTTCTGTTTTCCTTCGTGCTGGGATATAAAATAGGGATAATTTAACAAAAGGGATTCATTTCCTATATAATTAAAAAAAAGGGAGCGACTTTTATTTTTTTAGACAAAAGGGACTCACTTAATTAATAAATCATTAACTTTATAACTTAATTTAATTAGATTGTATTAATTCGTTTTTTATTTATTTTATTATATTAGCTCTCTCAACCGATTTTACGGGCAAAATCTCATATCAAAACAGAAAAAACTCGGATCGAAGCTCTCACACGCATTCTCCATACTCTACTACGCATTTGATCGCCCAACAAAGATCCATTGCTTGAGTAAGTTTGATCTATGCTTCCTCTTATATTTTTTAATGTGGATTTCTTTTTCTTATCTAACAAATAGTCGAATTATTAACATGCATTTCACGTATATTATGTAGTTTCTATCATGGGTCGATCTTAATTATACTTGCATTGGCATGGGATTCGCCAGATTTTGAGAATTTGATGTTGAAGATTCATCTGGATCGTCATTTGTTCCTGGTATTCGAGTTCGAATAATGTTATTCAAACTCGAATAACTTGCTATTTGGGTTCGAATAGAGCTATTCGAACTCGAATACGACTCTATTCGGGTCCGAATACAGTTATTCGAACTCGAATACGCTTCTATTCGGGTCCGAATACAGTTATTTAAAGTCGAATAAGCTGCTATTCGGTTCGAATACCACAATATTCGAACTCGAATATCACACTATTCGAACTCGAATATCTTATTCGAACTCGAATAAGCTGTTATTCGAACTCAAATAACAATTCGAATTATACTGTTGAATTCAAAATATAAATATCTCGAATTTTGTACATTTATACATCATATTTTTAACGACCTTCGTATCAACGCAGGTCATGCCGACAAGCATCATTGTTAAGTACGACGGAGAATGGGAAGTCGGATGTGATAACAAATATAGATGGCGTCCAAGGTCGCCTTCGAGTAAGAACATGCGGCCTATAGGCTTCAAAGAAGATTGTTGTTCATTGGATGATCTACTAGACGAAATATACACGTGTATTGATGTGAGCGGAAAACCAGGGTTGAAATTGAGTTATCAACCATGCTTAAGGGGTTGTGATGACGGTGCTCCTTGGTATATAATGAACGATGGCGAATTGAAGGGGTATATCTATTTAGGGGGTCCAATGGATAGACCAATTCTCCATGTAGAAATCGGGCACCCAGTCAATCTTTGCACTCAAACTATTGCCGCTGAAGTCATTCCTCAACTGGAAAATGTAATAGCTAGCCCATCTCACCATGATGAATTTTTCGACCGTGTTATCAACCATGAGGAGAATTGTATGGATGAGGAGAACTATGAAGCAAACGTTGTTAGTACCCACCGAAATGTGGAAATCAGTTTTGAGAACGTCGATGAAGAAATCTTATTGACGAATAATGAGACTAATGAGAACAATGCGGAGGAAAATAAGTAATTCCAAGTGATAGGTATTCCTTTGCAGACGGTTCTACAATCCGCGTCGGTGATGAATTTGAAAACAAGAGCGCCGCAAAAAAGAAGATTGAAAAAGTTGCATTCGATGGATCCTTCACCACTAGGAACATCAAATCTACTCGGTCGATATATGCCGTTAAATGCAAAGAGGAGGGATGTATTGGAGGATATGAACATCACAAATAAAGAAAACGTCCGTATTTTCGATTCGTACGTATTGCAACACTCATACATGCGATCTGGCAAATAGGAACTCAAGACTCACTCGGGCCTCTTCATATTCGGTGAGCGAGATGTTGCTTGAATCTTTTCAGGGAGCTACAAGTACGCCAACGCCTAAACTAATCCGAACTATGATGAGAAATCGAGGGATCGAAGTTTCATATTTCAAAGCATGGAAAGGAGGTATTTTAGCCCTAAATGCATTGAAAGGTGACCCGGAGGAGAGTTACAAGTTATTGCCATCTTACTTGTCGATGGTGAAAAGAACGAATCCAGGCAGAGCAAGTTTGTGCGTAGACGATGAACGGCGATTTAAATATGTATTCTTGTCACTTGGTGCTTGTATTGTGGGATATCGACAGATGAGGAAGGTTGTATGCATTGACGGGACTTGGTTGAAAGGAAAGTATAATGTCACCTTACTCATTGCATCGGCCGAAGATGGCAACACCCATCAGTATCCCTTGGCATGGGGCATCGTCGACGTAGAGTCAACAGATTCATGGTCATGGTTTCTGAATGAACTCTTGGCGGTAGTACCCGATGAGGAAGACCTCGTGATTGTCTCTGATAGGCATCGAGCAATCAAAGCTGCCGTTGAAAACACTTACAGGCTTGCACATCATGGTCATTGTATCTGGCATCTCTCACAAAATATAAAAGTTCACTCTAAGAAATCGGGTGCAACCGAGATGTTCATACGCATCGCAAAAATCTACAAGCAATGCGAATTCGATTCAGAGTACAATGAATTCAAGGTAAGATTTCCCGAAGCATACAAGTATTTGCAAGTAACGGATAGTGAAGACCGATGGAGTCGAGCTTACTCTCCCGTGTCTCGCTACAACATTATGACGACGAATGGAGTGGAATCAATTAATGCAAGACTCCGTGAAGAAAGAAAGCTTCCCATCATTGCGTTGTTGGACTCTATACAGAGGATGACGTGTGATTGGTTTTCAAGATATAGAGCAGCATCAATGCAAGCCACTACGCAGTTTACCCCTAATGTAGAAAGATTAATTCGTGAAAGGTTTGCGGTAAGTCAGGGGTATGAAGTTTCTGAAATAGGGCCGGTTGAGTATGATGTTAGATCCGCTGGGCGTCGTGCTGTTGTTAATTTGGAATTGAAGTCGTGCACGTGTAGAGTATTTGACATCGACAGGATTCCTTGTGCACATGCGATCGCAGCAAGTTTGCGAGCAAACACATCTTTCTATCCATTATGCTCAGACTACTATTCTGTCCTCACGTGGCAATTCGCTTATTTCGAACACATTTATCCGGTTCCCGATCAAAGTGAATGGCACATGAACGAGGAAAATTTGGTGTTGCCACCTCTTATCGTGGTAAGACGTGGTCGGAAAAAGGAAAGGAGATTTTCCTCGGTGGGGGAGTTTCGCCGTAAAAATTGATTATCTTGTTATTGTTTATTTTGTGTAACTGTTTTGATGGATTATGGATGTTGTATGGACTTAGAGCGAATTGTTTAATGTACTGATATTTTCTTACAGCATAAGCTTCTGGAAATACTATTGATATTCGAGTTCAAATACAAGTTATTCGGGTTCAAATACAAGTTATTCGGAAATACAAGTTATTCGGGTTCAAATACAAGTTATTCGGGCTCAAATAATATTTATTCGAGTTCATATACTATCTATTCGGGTTCAAATAAAAATTTTTATTAATCGAATAATTATTTAACTATCTATTCGGGCTCATATAATGCTTATTCGAGTTCATATACTTCCTATTCGAGTTCAAATACAGTTTATTCGGGCTCAAATACTTAAATGTTTAATCTTCGACATGAGATTAAAATTAGTTATTTATGATTATAAAAAATACGTAATTGTTAGTTAAAAAAAGTATTTCGTATTCGAGTTCAAATATTTCTATTCGAGTTCAAATATATGTTATTCGGGTTCAAATAGAAGTTTTTCGAGTTCAAATAGTATCTATTCGGGTTCGAATAGCTGTTATTCGAATTCAAATAATTATTATTCGAGTTCGATTAAGAGCATTAATAACTGAAAACCAAGTGCTAGCAACAAAAAATACTTTACATTTCAAAAAATAATCTATTCAACATAATAGTCACTACTTCCAATCGTTGAGCCAAATACACACAGTTAAATACCGTCTAAAATGCTCTATCTTACTGTCATTCAACTGCAAGATATCATCTCGGCCCCCGAACATCATCGACATAGTTGCCTGAAGCATGTATATACCACACTCTCCGCAGTAATAAAAAAAGGGACATAAGCCGATGTTGAGTGAACTTTATTCGCAGCATATAAAATTTAAGACCCAGCTTATTACCTGATAATTTGTTGAGGGAACTTTAGTCGCCTAGCTGTAAATTCGAGCGACCCTTCCGTCAATCCTAAATACTGCAACATGAGCGGTATCACCTCTTTAAGGGCATCGAGGTATGGCTTTATCGCTCGCATGTTCGAATCGCATGACCATGAGGAGTTGAGAATGTGAATTTCTCTCTCCTTGAACCGAGCAACTAGAAGCACCCAATGTGAATTAAATGCCAAAGGTATGACGCCAAGCTCGGCTCGGCTCCAATGGAGTGACGGCCTGTTAGGAAGGTTGACCTGTCCCGTAGCGAAGTTTTGGAAAGAGTCCATATTCCACGGGCGTGGTTTCAGGGACTCGTAAAAAACTACATGGGCAAAGTTGGTATTCATGAATGCTATTCCTTCCACAGGAAGCACATAATATTCTTGCAACGCAATAAAGCCTTGAAATACCTCGTTCACGTGCTGCAATATAGCAAACAAATTATTAAGAATATTGAAAGAAATATAACATATTGAACGAAATAAGAGTCAACATACCGCTTCGGAAATCCATACGCTTGGGGTACGTAGATCGACGAAGAAATTTTTTGTATAACCTTGTATTATGCCATTTCGCTCGTGAGTGTCACTTGTTGACGTCAACTTCCGCCTCTATAGCTGTCCATTTAAGCAACTTCATCCCAATGTGATGCTCTAAGTTCCAGAGCCGAGATCTCGTACAAGGGGGGGGGGGGGGGCGAGTCGGGCAGCGGTACGAAGGGATCACTCAGTAATTTTGATCTCTTCTTCTCACGTTCAGGCTGCTCCCGTTTTCTAAAACGTTTGTACTGTACCCCCGAGGGCTCGACAGCACCCTCCAGCTGCTCCGGCTGTTCCAAGGCTGAAGTAACAGCCCCCGAGGGCTCGACAGCACCCTCCAGCTGCTCCGTATCGATCTGCATGTCTACATAAGATCATGCAACATAAATTCAAACATTAGATCAAGCATACGAAAGATAAATTTGCATCCTTATGTACCATAAAACACACTTATTGCATCCCTATGTACCGTCGTCTCATAACTCCCATCGCGTTCTCTTGTCGACCTCATCATTGTAAAACCTGAACCGTCTAAAAATTAATATCTTGCAACAGACAATAATATATTTTTATATAAACATACATTATCTTACCCTCGAGCATCATTGATCGTAATGACCTAATCTCCATCAGTAGATGCTCATTAGTCTTCCTAACCTCGTTCCTCAGCGTCCCTACCACTTCATCCAATTTATCTAATCTAGCTAAAATTGAGGTTGGAGGGTCACGAATGCGTTCGTTTGATCGTATAGGCTCTTGAGGAGGATGCACATCGGGCTGAGATTCCTCGGATGGAGACGCCACATCATGCTCTAAATGCTCGAGAGGAGGCGACGACGCACGTTCTGATGCATCCAGAAGATGATTACTAACGCAATAAACCACCCTCTCTGCACGAAGATGGTCCAATATTCTTTGACCAACGTCGTCGTCCTTGTTGCCCTCCAAATTTTGAATTGTAGCGAAGTGCTCTGACCCAAGTTCGACGTCGGAGGGCGTGAGCCAACATTGCACATCCTGTGAAGTTTATTATTTATAAACCAACTCTAGAAATTAATGTTATAAATAAATATACTTACATCCATCGGAGCATTGTTGAAGGCATCCACTACCGCTTGCCATCCCGAGGCTTGACCCTTTCCACGATGATTCATGACCCAGTGGCACATCCGGGGGATCGGAAGCCCGTCCTTCTCAGTTTTCTTTCTTGCAAATTGTTCACCAACACTCGGCCAACACTCGAAGGCAAGAATCTAATAAAGTAAGTTGTAAAATGTGAATATTATATTAGAATAAGTTAAGATATTGAGAAATGACTTACTATAAGCGGATAGACGAAACCACTGATATCCAATGTCCCATGGTCCTTCTTCTTTCTATTCACGTCCTCATACTTGTCGTTGAGGTCTTTATTAAGACCTAGAACCGCTTCTTGGAACGCGATTCTCCCCCATGGATACTTTTTGAAAGCATCCCAATCATCAACTAACCTCACCCATTCCTCGGGAACTTTAGCAAGTTTTCTTACTTTCCTCGGACCCAAAACAGCGGCGACAAAATAAAGCGCCGCTATCTTCAATTTGACTTTGCTCACCCGCTTACCGGTCCTCGAACCCTCCTCGATCATCCTATCCATCTTCTTCTCCAAATCTTCTATATAAATGATTTTCTTATCTATAAACAATAAATTAACATTAAATTAATGAAAATTAAATAAGACACAAATGATTAACAATATAAAAGTGAAGGAAGCATACCATCAAAGGTTCTCGCCGAAAACTCATTTGACGACGGAATCTTTAATGAGCTATCAATGGATGAGCATCGAAGGCCTGTGAGTAAACAATACTCGACCATTGAGAAACGCAATGGTCGTCCACGTATAACGAACCATAACTCATCCGAGCCGGGCCAATACTCCACTTGCTTGCTCATCATATACCATAGCAACGTATTAGAGTTGAAATGGTCTTCACCGGCCTTGATTAGATTTTCAAACTGCGTTCTTCTTACTATCTTGGATTGTTCGTTCGGATTTAGAAAATGCCGGATGCGCTCCGAAACCTCCGTGTAACGGGATAAGATACTAAGAACGCAAGGGAAGTGATTTTCCGGAAGTAGCTTGGTTGGGAAGTAAATCTGAAATGCATAAAGGTACATAAAAAATTCAATCAAAAATTCTCCGGGTACATTCATTCGAAGACTCTTCGGTCGAAGCTTTAAATTCGAGTTCGAGTTATTCGAATATTATCGAATATTATTCGGGTTCGAAGAAACTTTCGAATAGTATATTCGAATTCGAAAAACGCCCGAATACTTTCCGAATAATTTCATACAAACGCAAAACTTCAAAATCGCGATTGATTAAGCCAAATCGAAGTCGATAAATACATAAATCATCGACCCATAACCTACCGTGACTTTATCCCCTTCAACGACATCTTCAATTGGCCCCCGGCTTCTTCTCGGCTTCTCGAAGGTTCTTCTCGGCTCCTCGAAAGTCTTCCTCTTTTTCGCCATTTGTGACGATGTACTCGAATGAAGTTTTCGAGTTCGAATGGAGCTCAGTAATTCGAATGGGTTAATCGAGTTCGAATGGGCTGTTTTCGAGCTCGAATCTCTCGTCTGTTTTCGGCTGTTTTCGAGTTCGAATGGGGTGATGGTCGATTAGGGTTCGCGTTCGTGACTCGATTTGGGGCTTTTAATTAAGAAAAAACGATTATTGAAAATATTAAAGATACACTAATCCATTTAATTGAAAATATTAAAGATACACTCGAAATCGAATAAGATTGAAATACTTATTCGAATTCGAATAAGTCTTATTCGAGTTCAAATAAGGCCTATTCGGATTCGAATACGCCCTATTCGAGTTCAAATAACCCTATTCGAGTTCGAATAAGTCCTATTCGAGTTCAAATAACCTTATTTGAACCCGAATAACTCTTATTGACTTGATTGGAGGGATTGTATGGAAAAAGTCAATACCCGAAAAGTCAATACACGACTTATTGGAGGGATTGTATGGAAAAAGTCAATACTCGAATAACCTTATTTTATTTATTCGGGTTCAAATAACCTTTATTCGAACTCGAATAACCTTATTCGAACTCGAATAACTCTTATTTGGGTTCAAATAACCCAGATTATTCGAACTCGAATAGGGGTTATTCGAAATCGAATATATCTTATTCGAACCCGAATAAAGCTTATTCGAATTCGAATAAGACTTAACTGAAACGACGAATTCATTTAAGTGACTAAACTAATATTAATGACTTTTTACTCGAGGGTATTTTTGACTTTTTCCATACAATCCCTCCAACTTAAATAAAATATGTTTCGATCCCTTTTATCAAAATATCCCATATAAAATATTAAGACAATCACCGTTCCCATTTCCACATTCGTCGAGCTTCTTCAAAAACCTTTGAACGTGCCTGGCTTTTCCTTACCTCTTCGTCAACCCACGATCTGAAAATCGTAATTGTCTACGTAAACCTAATACGAAAAAATCAAGAATATAAGATTTCAACAAGGTAAGAACTTAATACTGACCTTAATATCCGCAAATCTTCAATCTCAGCCTCGAGTATAGACTTTTTATCAACAAGCCCCTCATACTCAGCACGTAAATCACGACCCGTGTTTTGTAAACGGCCCATCTCTTCCGTAAACATATCTCTCTCACGAACGAGTTTTTCTGACATTTCATCCACTTCTTGCTTTAAACTAGACATCAACTGCTTCTGACAATCTAAAACTGCCCTTTGCTTAATCAGCTCGGCGAACGCACTTTCTCTTGTAGCCTTCTCGTGTTCTAAATCGTTTAGGGTCGAACGGTAGCTTTTTTCCATCTCTAATCCCGAAATTATCACCTCTTCGAACTTAGTTTCCCAGTGCTTCCTCATATCTCCCCTTTCAAGTAACTCAAACGTCACCTCTTTTATTTCTAGTTGCCTTGGCATCTCCTCCGCTTCGAGCCTCAGCATTTCAGCTTTTACGAAGCTTTTCGTTCTTCCACTTGTTAATGCAACTGCAGCTTGTGCCTTTGTGCACGGTTTGTTATGTTACCGCGAGCGCTTGCTCTGTCCTGTGAAGGAATCATTAGTTTAGTTGGGTGTTGAAGAGATCCATCAAAAAACTCGATAAGTTAATATTACTGGAATCATCAAAATTTATAAATTAAAAGAGTTAAGTTAATTAATTGATAAATTAGTTGTTATTAAATTATTTATTAATTATTATTTTTACTAATTTATAAAAATTCTCAATTTAGAAATATCTTTCAAACTACCAATTAATGTACTATGTAAGCATGTTGGCTGAAGGGCTAAATTTGAATGAATCATTCGATTTCCCATCTTACTAGAACGAGCAAAATTGATTAAACAAGAAGATAAAAAAGGCAGCTAAATCATTTTTTCCAGATAAGGAATTATTAATTTAAAGTTCACATGGGCTCTACATACATTATAAAAAATATAGTATCTTATAGTTTTACCAAATTATTAATTTAGAACACTATCCCCGAGTCAGGACTAAACAATTATCTTAGAGAGTTTAGTAAATCGATTATTCATTTAGCATACGAGACCGTGTGCACTAATTATGCAATGAGTAGTTGAATTGATTTACCAAAAACGGCTCTGGTTATGCTTTTTTCACCGGCAATGATATCAGCAAAATATCGATCAACACGTCCGAGGAAATATCCTTTACATCAAGAAATCCCGTGTTCTTCCTCGATGTCTGGACTGAAAGAAAAGTTAATTTTTTAGATTACGAACTACTAAGTATATGATAATAGTTACATTTGGTGCATAATAAGAGCATAATTCCATTCCACCTCTTCACTGAATCCCGGGACAACTTCGTATTCTAACTTTGCTTTCCAACTAATCAAATCTTGGTGAGATATAAACCTGAAGCATGTAAGATAAGCAAAAGTGAAAATAATAATTTCTGAATTCGAAGCTAAATATAATTTCTGGCACATTAATAATACCTCTCCGGATAGAAATCAACATTTCCATCCGACAATTTAGCTTCTCAGGAAGGATACCTCCATCAGCTAGAGCTGTAATACACAGGTTAAACAAATAAATAAAAGACTCTGCAATTAAATAAGATGATTTTTAACATCTGAAAAACCTTACATTGAATACTTTCAAAGTCAGGGTCTGTGACTTGCACGTCGTCAAATGCAGGACTTGTGGAGCCGGAAAGTGCAGCAGATGAAATTATACGATGCTTTCTACTTCTGAAAAATAATGAAGGACATGGAGAGAAAATAAGACGAATACATTGGATTAAGTTAGCAGGAAAATTTTGAATTGTGAAAAAATAAATCGATATCATGAGTACCTCTCGAGTTCTGAGTTTGCACGGACTAACTATCGAGCATATTCCCTTCTTGTGCAGAGCTCATGTGCTCTAGAATCATCCTCAATTATCTACACATCATTGTCAGCCGTAAGGAAAGAAACCGACATCACTAGATGTAAGAAGGTTTAATCAAACAGAAAGCAGAAAGAGTATGTTTATCGTACAAGGGATGAGAACTGAGAACTGAAATAGGAGACAATTTTGCTAACAATTGATTGAAATATACATGTCCAAATTTTCCACAGAGCTATATATTTCAAAGTGAACCACAAACCAGATATCTAAAGGACTATTATGACCTATGATACACCATAAAATCTCTTACGACCAAAACATTATTACTGATCTTGCATGGAAACAAAAATTGACTTTTCGTACACACATAATCCTGAATTCTCAGCCAGTGACAACTTTGCAGGCGTAAGATCTCACTCATACTCAAATAAATCATCAAAGATAAATGGACTTTATCACGAATATTATAAAGATAATGATGACACTAAAATTGCAATACGTTCCGTAGAGGCAAGAGAAGTATATGGTTATAATGTTCAATCAACCAAAATCGGACCTTAAGTTTCTTTAGTGATGCGATAGCTTCTTTTTTAGCAGAATCTACCATGAATGGGACCATAATACGCCCGAGCTCTTGTTCTTTTACATCGCGGGATCTTGTACCTTGAAAAAGTAGTTAAAAGGTGCAAAACAAATAGCTAAAGCCATTTCACATAGTAATCTTGCAGTCGATCCGTTGAAGAGAACAATTCAAATGTAAATTAATATATCGGCATTTCCCCAAAAATTCTCGAATTTCCCACCAGAATTAAACCTAATTCAAGGACTCTTACAGAAAACTCAACACGAATATCTGCTTCATCGTTGTTGAATTTCTCATTCATAGCATTCAAATCCCCTTAAATGGGCATGACATCTACAAGGTAAACAAGTGATATTCAAATCTGTAGGCATAACGTCATGGGAAACACCAACCAGTATATCGCATTAGTTCATGCATTGAAGATTCTTTCTTACTCGCAATTGTCTTCCGCATAGGCCTCTGTAAATGTTCCTCATGTGATAATCAATCCCATTTTGCTACGAGAAGAACATAACCCAATCATCATCTAAACTAAAATATTTGCAATCATCACATAGAACAAAACCTGTAGAACCTACCTTGTGTGAACGGGAGTTAGGAGGCAAAGGCAGTAGTTGAGTTTGAGTTTCTGTAGCCACAGGAGCCTATGGTTCTGCTGAACGCTTTGGAGGGGCTTGAACAACCTTAAAATCATTGTGCACGGTTTGTAAAGAGAAATAGAGAGATGAGCGAAGCTCGTCTTGCACTTAGATCTCGTAGATTTTGTTGCAAATCAACAGTATTATTTATTTATCTTACCCTATACAGCATCCCGTTTCGTTTCATGTCGCAGCTCCCACATTCTACTACATACCATGCCAGCAGGAACAATTACCAGTAGTCTTTGCACGAGCAAATCCCATTCTCGAAATGGTGAAACCGGTTAGCATCTCTCACAACGATCACCTTCTCCACGAGCTTCGATGCCAGCTTTATAAAACTATGACAATGGGAGCAGATTCGTATATTCTTCACTATCTTCACAACACCATTACTACAATCCCCACCACCACTCATCAAACAGAAAGCCAAAGCCAGCTTCTCACTGTGGTGATAGAACTGCTCCTCTTTGTGCTCCTCCTCCACGTCATAAAACACCGAACCCGTCTCAGGAACGTAGCCCACCTTCCTCAGCTTCCCCAGCAGCTCCTCAAAATAGGCTCGTATCGCGTGGAGTTGCGGGTGTTGCCATACCCCGGAGGCAAACTCGTGCACCTGGTGACTAACTTCAGCCCAACTCAAGCCTGGGTCCTTCTTAGCACCAGCACTCACCATTTTCTTCCTTACAAGAGCCCCTCGGTCGAAGCTATTGCTTGAGCAGTAAATATTCGACATCAAAACGTACTCAAGAGAATATTTTGTGTCCAATTCGCTCAGCTTTGTAGAAGCCCAGTTGGCAAGCTCCTTCTCCCCGTACTTCCTGCACACAGCAAGCAGAGAACTCCAGATAGCATAATCGAGCTCGATGGACATTTGGCTGAGGATCTTTGCAGCAGCTTCCTTCTTGTGCCCAGCTCTTCCTAGCATGTCTACAATGAAAGCGTAGTGATCGAGCTGCAGGGCTATGGAATATTTGGCTTGCATGGATTCGAATAACTTAGTTCCTTCACGCATTAGCCCCACGTGGCTGCACGACGAGAGCAGCGAAACGAATGTGGTCTCATCGGATGAGGCCTCCATTTTCTCGAACAGATCCAATGCTTTCTCTCCCATTCCATGCACGGCGTGAATTCCAGGAGACCAAGTCTCTATGTTGCATTTCGTAGAACACTTTACGGGCACTATCTATTGAGCCGCACCTCGCGTAGGCGTGAATCAGGGCGTTCCCGAGCTCCACCACGTTGGAGAACCCAAGTTAAATCACCAGAGAATGCACCGCGGAGGCGTTCGCCTCCGTGACCATGTTGGCACAAGCTTTCAGTAAGATTGAGAAGGCATAACGACCGGGAGAAAGCTGTCCGTTACCGTCACTCTGATTGAAGAGGGAGAGAGTTTTCTCGGGGTCCTTGTCTACGAATGCTGTCATAATCCCTGTCCATAGTACCACATCACGGTCCATGTTGTGAGTCTCCATGAACAAGCCATGGCAAGAAATAACATCTCCTTGTAGAACACAGTAAGCTTTGATCATGGCAGTTTTTACTCCAACGTCTATTGTTAACCCAATCTTGGTGCAGGAACAGTGCAGCTGTGTTCCACGAAAGATCCATACATTCTCTCATCATCATGCCCATTGCAGGTAGACAAGGAAGAAAGTAGGCTCAACAGAGTTGTACGATCAAAGTAGCGAGACCCAACACGGTTAGAAACAGTGCAACTGCTTTATGAGGCCGGTCGTAGGCAAACATGTAATTGTAGGACACGAGGTTTCGGTGGCGCATTCATCAAACAGTTTACGGGCGCATTCTGCTGCGGCATTTTTCCAATACATTGCGACGAGTGCATTGGCCACGTATATCCAAGAGTCAACGAAACTCGTTTTGATGGCATGAACGTGCACTTGGACGCCGCGCGAGTAATCGCACGCGGAGAGAAGGGTTGAATAAGTGTAGTCGTTGGGCCTGCAATGTGGTGATGTGCTGCGTATCTCGAACAACGTGAGGAAGCAGCTGCCGGAGTCTCCTCGCCGAGCATGGGCTGAGATTTGCATTGTCCAAGAAACAACGTTGTGAGGCACAATCACCCCATAGGATCTGGGAAAGTGTAGAAATTGGAGGCTCTCGATGAAACAGCCTCGAGGGGGTGTGTAAGATCCCGATCGATATTTGATCGGTTTCTTACTTATGCTTTTAGTCGAACACTTGGTGTGCGGGAATGAATTGTTATATTTTTTGTAATTTTGGGTAACACAATCGATAGACGATCGTAGAGAAATGATAGAAGGACGATGTGGATGAGAAATGAAAACTAGATTGAGAGAGATCGAGTGAAATAGCTAGAAAGACGATAGAGATATAGAATGTTGAAGATATAGATTAGAATTGTCATATTTTTGCTTAATGATCATCATGCTACGTACATAGTATTTAAGAAGACATATTGGATTAATTGATTCAAGTCACATTTACATTTTAAGTAGATACGATAATTGATTTGTCGAAGTTTAATCCAAAGCGTTTAGCCAATCCCGACCCTCCTCACTCGGGTCTTTACAGGCTGATATCATGCGACTAAATCCAGCACGGCTCATCATCATATGTGGCCTAAAGCGAACATAAAAACGGGGCATTTTTTACTTGTCAACCTAGCACAACCCTCATCCTTTATCCGAGCTTGGGAGGGGCGAATATAACACTCAAATTTTTAATAAAGACGGAGTTTTTTGATTTTTTTAAAAAAGAAAAAAAAATCTTTTAGTGGAATTTTTTCAACAAAAAAAACTAATTTGTAATTGAAATTTTTTCTTATAGCTTTTTCTTACGAAAGTTCTCTTCTAAAATTTTTGTAATTAATATTTCAATTTCTATTGATATAGCGAATCCATTTAATCTTTCTTGCGATAATGTGGATCTTACGTAGCTTTGTATAATTTTCAATTTTAAAAAAGTTCTTTTTGCAGAAGCAACAATCACGAGAACTGCCATCATAATCCAATATAAACGTAGTGTAACTATCGGTTAATGTTAAATTTATGATCTTTTAATTTTTGGGCTTTTTATTAATTAAAAGTTGTTTATATGCTAACATTATTAAATTCAGGGCCTCAAGATATCGAGTCTTTTTAACCAACTAAATTTTATTTCTATAATAACATTACTAAATTGCGGGCCTCAAGATATTGGACCATTTTAACTTACTAAATATTATTTATACAATAGCATTATTAAATTGAGGACATCAAGATTGACCTGTTTGACCGGGCCAGATCCCTCATTCATTTGGCCCGCAAAATTGGGGTTGGCTCGGCTCGGCCCGTAACTCGGACTTGCCTGGCCCGGCCCGTAACTCCGTTCAAATCGAATAATTAACGATGAGACAAAATTGGTTCAAAATTGACAACATCAAAAAATAAATGTGACAAATCGAAATATCCGATACCAAGATGCCGATGCCCAAACATAGGGGACAAAAAGTGGCATTGTCCCGAAATTTTAATTCTCTTTTTTTTTTGTTTTCTTATTATGCTCGACTGCTGCGACAGAACCAGAATTTCTATTCGGGGAGTCAACGAATAATTGTAAAACATAAATAACGAGAAATGTGAAATCCGTGTAAAGCAATTATGAATTACATATATTTTGCATTACCAAGGTACTACAAAGTTTGAATAATATCTATCATCTAGCAGTGAATTTGAGGACGTGTACTAGAAATGTTTGAAGAATTATCTCATTTTCAACTCCTAAAAAGATTATTTTTTGATATAAAATGGGCAAATGAGAAAATTATCATTCATATTGTTTACGTTTTATTCCCAACCACTATTGATTTTATATATATCGAAATCATTCGACGATATCAATTAACGTTAGTTGTACGCTTTTAAGAATCATTTGAGACATTTTGTATTCGTCGTTGCAAAACGCGGTCTCGGCCGCCTAGGCGGCGCTTAGGCGCTACTCGGCAGTCGTTGCCGCGAAAATCCACTAATCGGGGCTTCTAGGAGGTACATGAGTAATTAGCGCTTAAACCGAGTAATAAGGCCATTAAATAGAATTTAGCAGTTTGTGAAGAGCATTATTCAGTGAAAGGGGAAGAAGAAAGAATGCAACCAATGGATATTACTAACGCTTTCTTAAAGGGAGATTTACTTGAAAAAGTTTACATGAGCCTACCCCGAGCCTAGAATCTTGTAAATTGGGTAATGGTGTTACGGTATGTAAGCTTGCAAAGCCATTATACGGCTTAAAAAGAGCTTCACGCCAATGGAATTATAAGCTTACATTGACAATGAATAAGTTTAGATTTGTACAATCAAAGAATGGTTATTCTTTGTTTGTCAAATCGAGGGGGAGTAGTGTTGTTATTCTATTGGTTTATGTCGATGATATAATTATAGAACTTAGGATTATTTAAATAAGACTTTTTATATGAAAATTTTGGGTGAGTTTAAGTATTTTCCGGGTATGGATGTGGCTATATCAAATAAGGGCATTGTTCTTAATCAAAGGAAGTATGCATTGATCCCTATTTGGTGAAACATGAACGCTAGGCTTTTGAGTATTCTTGTCTAACATAATGTGAGATTAAGATCAATAATGCATCTGATTTTGTTCTGAAAGCATATTCTGGTTAAGTACATACTTATTCTACAGATTATACTTTCGGTAGATCATTTAACATACTATGCCATGTTGTTGATAATAATAAGGTTGATTGATATGCATTTAGAAGCTGTAAGCTGAAGCATGACATGAGGGATGTCGAAAATATTGGTTATAAACGCCAGGCTCTCAGTAGCTCATACAAGGCAGGTAATGCAGATATTTAGGCATTTCAAATGACAGTTGATAAGCTTATTTACCTATGTCTAACCCGGCGGGATATCTCGTATGCAGTACATCTTCTGTCACGACATATGCACTGCCAAAACAATTTACATTTTGATATCTTACACAGAGTTTTGAGGTATTTGAAGGCAAAATCCTGTTCTGGTCTATTTCTTTATGTTAATGGTGAGGTTCCTTTGAAGGTGTATTGTGATGCGGAAACTCATTAATATCGAGGAAGACAAGGAAGCAAAACATCGTGGCAAGAAGTTCAACTGAGGCCGAATAACGAGCTTACGGAAATGGTCACAGCTGAGATTATTTGGCTCACCAACATAATGAATGATATTGGGATTCGAAGATCAGAACCGGTTACCATATATTCAGGCATGCAAATAGCTGCCAATCCCATCTACCACGAAAGGACAAAATACATCGAAGTAGAATGGCACTTCATCCGGTACAAAATACAAGAAGAAGTAATCAAGACAGAGTACGTGCTTTCGAAAGACCATACCACGAACTTACTAACAAAAGCGTCGGGGAGAGAGCAATTTGTGTATTTGTTATCCAATTTTGGTGTTTTTAGACTTATACGATCATCAAACTTGAGGGTGAGTGTTGAGAATAATTATAATTCTAAGGGTTGATATGTAAACAAGGAAGTCTGTAGGGACTGAATTGTTCATATATAGAAGTGATAGCCACATTCCTAAAGAGTTGTACACTGTAATTTAGTGTTAACGATTTTTTTCAATAGAATGAAATTTCATATCTTTCCCTGCATTTTCTTCTTTGTTCTATCGAAGCTAACAATTATTATATATTAATAATAATATAAATATTATTCAAATCATTTCTTTTAAATTTCGAATTCGATCGTTCTTGTTTGTGTAAAGACCTTAACAAATATCTATGGTGTCGAGTGACTGCGCTTGACCTAGAACCTTATAACCAGCTTTCCTAGATAGGACGTTAGAGCAGTAGTATTCGTAGCACTGTGAATGTTAGCCCAAACAAAAGTTAGGTTCTTTAGAGAGGACTGATACGAGGGCAGGTCACAGAAAGACGGATTTCTTACTTAACTAACACCAACCCAAGCGAAAGCACCTCTCTATTTATGTTATTACGAAAAAACCGATTCTTAAGCTTACTACCTCACTGCTTTATCGCATTTCCCGCTCTTCGCGCTCTTGCTCCCTTCCCCATTAGGGTTTGCCGGTAGCTACCACAGGAGGCCCAACTTGTATGGACATCAACACAGAGGACGGCGGGTTTCCCATCCTAGTAGCTCCATTCGCTTATACCTCTGCCCTCCATTTACCTGTGTGTGAACCGAAGTAAGATCAGGACTTAGACCACCCGGTCACCGCCTCTATGAGGAAATCGACTACCTTGGTTTTCTCATCCACTCTCTGACTCGTTATCTGAAAGCCAGTTGATGTGGAAGAAATGGTCTTAGCTGCTATCTTACTTCCAGAGAGTGAATTCTATAGAGGAGGGTCCGAATGAGGCTCTTATTGCTATTGTTGACTCAGAAACGAATGCTAACATGGCTTAAATAATGACTCTCTTTCTCTTGCATTGAGTCAGTGTCGATGGTAGGCTTTCGCATAGAGAGAATGCTTTCGAGTAGGTGGTAGGCTTGATGATAGTCAACATGCTTAATCGGCATTGGTCTTGCTTGTTAAAATGATTCCCGTAGTAGATCCCTTACCCTTAAAGGAATTGATCGACTAAAGGAAGAGGGGGTAGGGAGTCCAATGCCCATTTTCCCGAAAGGGCATTGCCGACCAATCCTCTCCGAGATCTGGTCGGAAGGGAGGAGGGAGTCTCTTCCGGAGCGAACGAAGCGATGCTTTGCTTGCGTGTGTGCGCGAAGAATAGAAAAATAAACCATAGAGCTTAGACCACAATGAACTCTTCTCAGACCTCTTGGAGCTATAGAGCTACTTGTGAAGATGCTATGAGTTACTGAGCTAACTGCTAAGCGGTTGAAAGCAAAGATTGAGCTAGCGGCAGAATTCCAAGAGGCTGTGACGACCCCCACATTCCGAATCCGATGAGGAATGAGATGGGGGTCTACCGATCTACGACTGAAAGCCAAGACAACGACTAATGGAATATGGCCTCTACCATTCCAGCGGCAGCATGCCAAGAGGCTGCTAAGCGGCAATAAACTGACTTGAATGTCAATAACTGAAGGAAGGAAGCATGCCAAGACATGCCTACGAGCCATCAGTAGCTCCTCCTCTTTGATTTCTTTTATAAATAAGTACGACCGGACCACTTTCTTGAGGAGCTCAAACAGACCCGTGAACACGAGGGCTGCCTACTCGCTCTGCTTCACCTCTCGGAGCTATCGTTTTGCTTGCCCTTTTAACAACAGGAGATTTTCACTCTCAGTAACTGCAGTGAGCGATTTCCTGGCTGGATATCACGAACGCGCTAGCATCTAAGCGATGGGGAATGGCCTAACCATAGCCTTCCCGTGAGCCTTAAAAGCGTGAGGGAACGTATGCTAAATGGCTGAACCCAAAGCGCTTAGAGAAAGAAGACTCGACATAACTGCTCTGTAAGAGCATCATAGCGAAGCGGTCATGTAGGGGGGGGGGGGTGTCACAAGGGGGTTAGATAGCATCCACCCACCTGTGACACCACCGAGTTGAAGGCTCTTGATAAAAAGGACAAAGAAGAAAACCAAAATGTTCAAGCTAGTTTTCGGTATGGAGCCAACGTCGCTCAGCCAACTTAGAGTTGTCCTATGCGAGTGATAGGAGTCTCCGCTTCTATGAGTTGTAACTTTTATTTCATACCCATAGACAGGAATGACAACTGTCTTCTCCTATAAGATATCCATAGAGCTTTCACAAGGAAGCTGCACTAACTAGATTACTTGCCATATGGATCTTAAAGAGTTTATGTATTACTTAAGGAAATATGAAACAAGAAAAAGGTAGGTAATGAGCCCGAGGATTAGACATCCGATGACTAATCCAATAACGGCTCTACGTTCTATGAGCTACGGCTGATAAGCCACGACTCTTGCTACTGACATGGACTATTTGAGATATCCTGAAAGGACGAACAAATAGAATAACATGTCTACCGATCTAGTAGCTATCGTTGCTAAGCGGCAGCGAACTGAATTGAATGACTAACATTCAAGGAAGAGAGCTAGCCAAGACATTCCTACGAGCTATCAATAGCACTTCTTGTCTTGTTTCATTAATATCAGATAAGTATGACCGAACCACTTACTTGAAGATAAAAAATAGACCCGTGACTACGAAGGCTTCTCTCTGCTCTGCTTCACCTCCCAGAGCTTGAAACAACCCTTTTTGTTTGATTCTCTATATTATAGGAAGAAGAATCTAACTCTCAAAGACTTTAGTGAGCGAACCCTGAAGGGAGGGCGCGAGCGGGCTAACAGGGAGCGGAATGAGATCCCCTGACATAGCCTTCTCGATAGTTCAAAAAGCGATAGGGAAGGCGTATGCTTCGAGGGGTGAATCACGTAGCAATATAGAGAGGAGAGGAGCTAGATTAAGCAAGGGGGTCATAGTGGGGTTTAATAACCTCCACCCATCTGTGACAACACCGGTAACTTCGACCTATAATTGACAAAGAAGGAATAAGAGACTGCTTCAGGCTAGTTTCCAGTATGAAGTCAACGTCGCGTAGGTCAGCACGGATAGCAAATACCTATCTACTTGTTTAAGCTGTAGCTTTTAGTTCACACTTAAACCGAGTACTCACAGTCGTCTCGTCCCACAAAGGATATTCACGAGGTTTTTACTTGAAAGAAAGCCACGCTAACCCGATATAACTAACCATGAATCCTAAGGAGTTTATGTGGTCATCTATGCAAATGCGAAACTGAACTATCGAGCCCGAGGATTAGGAATGAGCCCAAAAAGCGAAAGGAAAGACATATGTTAAAGGGATGAACCCAGAGCGCTTAGATAGAGAAGACTCGACGTAACTGCTCTGTAAGAACAGCATAGCGAAGTGGTCATGCAAATGGGGGTCACAGGGGGGTTAAATAGCATCCACCCACCTTTGACACCACCGAGTTGAAGCCTCTTGATAGAAACGACAAAGAAGGAAAGCGAAACGTTCAAGCTAGTTTTCCGGTGTGGAGCCAACGTCGCGTCTGTCAGCTTAGAGTTGTCCTGTGCTGGTGATAGGAGTCTCCGCTTCTATGAGTTGTAACTTGTATTTCATACCCATAGACAACAATGATAGCCGTTTTCCCATTATAAGATATGGAGCTTTGACATCAAAAGGAAGTTGCACTAAGTCAATTACTTGCTATATGGATCTTAAAGAGTTTCTGTCATCACTTAAGGAAATATGAAACCAGAAAAAGGTAGCTAACGGACCCGAGGATTAGACATCCGATGACTAATCCAATAAGGGCTCTACCTTCTATGAGCTACGGCTGATAAGCCACGACTGTTGCTAGTGACCTGGACTATTTGAGATATCCTGAAAGGACGAACAAATAGAATAACACGTCTACCGATCTAGTAACTACCGTTGCTAAGCGGCAGTGAACTGACTTGAATGGCTAACATTTAAGGAAGAGATCTAACCAAGACATTTCAACGAGCTATCAGTAGCTCTTCTTGTCTTGTTTCATTGATAGATAATTATGACCGGACCACTTACTTGAAGCTCAAAAAGAGACCCGTGACTACGAGGGCTTCTCTCTGCTCTGCTTCACCTCCCGGAGCTTGAAACAGCCCTTTTTCTTTGATTCTCTATATTATAGGAAGGAGACTCTAACTCTCAAGGACTATAGCGAGCAAACCCTGAAGGGAGGCGCGAGCGGGCTAACAGGGAGCGGGTGAAATTCCCTGACATAGCCTTCCCGATAGCCCAAAAAGCTATAGGGAAGGCGTATGCTCCGAGGGGTGAATCACGCAGCGAAAGAAGATGAGCTAGATTAAATAGGGGGGGGGTCACAGGGGTGTTTAATAGCCTCTACCCACCTGTGACACCACCAATAACTTCGACCTATAATCGACAAAGAAGGAAAAAGAGACTGATTCAGGCTAATTTCCGGTATGAAGCCAGCGTCGCGTAGGTCAGCACGGATAGCAAATACCTATCTACTTGTTTAAGCTGTAGCTTTTAATTCACACTTAAACCGAGTAATCACATTCGTCTCGTCCCACAAAGGATATTCACGAGGTTTTTACTTGAAAGAAAGCCACACTAACCCGATAATACTAACCATGCACATGTGAAATTGAGCTACCGAGCCCGAGGATTAGGCATGAGCCCAAAAGCGGGAGGGAAGGTGTATGCTAAAGGGCTGAACCCAGAGCGCTTAGTGGAGAAGACTCGGCATAACTGCTCTGTAAGAGCAACATAGCGAATCAGTCATGCAAGGAGGGGGGGGGGGTCACAGGGGGGTTAAATAGCACCCACCCACATGTGACACCACCGAGTTGAAGGCTCTAGATAGAAAAGGACAAAGAAGGAAAGCAAAACTTGCGCCAAATCAAGTACACAATATCTCACGACCTTTAGATGGCGTTGGAGAGCAACCTGAAGAAGGTGAACCTCACAAAGCCTTCTTTCGATCGCCTCGAAGCTGAAAGCTACGTTGAAGGCCATATCTTCGATGGAGAAGATCCCTCCATGGTTTACATCAACTTCAAGGACGAGAAAAGGCTTATGCAGACATTATAGATCTCCAAGATCTGCGATGGAATCTTCCAGATCATACGAGATAAGCTCAGAAATATTCTGGAGGAACTAAGGATCAAGGAGCACGAAGTCCAAGATAAGTTTCAGACGATGATCAACATCAACTCTGATCGGCTTTCGTACCGTAGATGGATACGATCTTATGAGCACAAACTTGGACTCAGAAGACCCGTCTACGACCTGCTGAGACCCAAGAAAACGAAGACAAAGAAGACGCCAAAGCGGAAAGGACACTAAGGGGGAGATTGTTACGAAAGTTTTATAGTGTCATTTAAGTCCTATAAGTCTTGGGTCTATTTTGTATTTAAAGTGATTGTAGTAGATTGTGGGCCACTACGTAAATATAAGGTAGTTTAGGTCATAGGATTTAATAAACCAACACATGTGGTATATAAGGCCCCCTTTACCCTTTTAGGATGTTTATCAAAAGAAATCAAAAGCAAGCCACCTTGTAACTTCCAAAACAGGAAACACGCACAAATACATACTACAAAGTGTTCTTCAAATCTAAGCATAAAAGTTATCTTTTGATCCTTATTTGGTAAAAAAAACGTACCAACAGGTTCGACGGTGAAGAAGGATATCTTGAGGCAGATTAAGTACCATACCGTTGAAGACATTCATATTGCTTTGGAAACTAACATGAAGAAGGTTAATATGGCACCCCAAAAACATGTAGTGAAAAAATGGACAACTACCCAGAGAACCACATCTTCACTCATCATGAGTTGGGAGTCACCTACTATCAAAATATGTGATATAAATATTAATACACTAATCCTTAATCAAGTGAATCATTAAGTGAGCCGCTATAGTAAAAACCTTCAGAGCAAAACACACGCACGAACACACACTCGAAGGTTTACGTAAAGCTCAATCGCACCACAATTTTCATTTATCTTTAGGTGTTTGTGAGAGTACATGAATAAATGCTGAAATATAGGATCTCAATCGTTAAGGATGTACAAAAACGATATTTGTCGGACATATTATCCAACTTAATTGAATTGTAAATCACAACATATGATTCGTTATTCAGCTCGTTGAGTAAATGATCGAATAAATTGCATGGAACAAATTAGAACTCATTGCGCACAAAAATGAAATAACTAAATCTAAAATGGATTAACCTCTTCGCCAGTCACACTCAGGTCGACGCAAGAGGATGACCGAAAGAAGGTCAATTAAGTGCATAATTAAAATGCACAGCCTATGATTTCTACAGTAGACACTCTGTAAATTAGAATAATTGGAACCGCCAAATTTATTAATTAAAAGAGTTATTAACTATTCGATAAATTAATAATTATTATCTTATATATTAATTAATATTTTATTAAGTTATAATGAAATGTTCAATTTTCAAAAACCTTTCAAACTTCCACTTAATTATCATATCATATGCATACATCAAATGAATGGCTAATTTTGACAAAATCATTCAATCTCATGCCTTATTAGAGACGAGATTCAACATTAAATAACGTTAAATCATTTAAACGAAAAACAAAAGAGAATTGAATCTTTTTCAATAACCTTTATAAAAACATAGTTGGTAGGTAATCCCGCCTTTAAAGCTTTCCAACTAGTGTACAAATTCTTTTTTTAATTTAAGTAGCCTACGTTTAAGGCTTTTCAACTAGTTCTCAAACTTTATTTTCAGTTCCGATAATTACCCCAGTGTTTAATTCTTTTTTATTTGGTGTACAAATATATTGATTAGTTACTATGTGGTGATCACGCTTTATACAGATTATGTAAAAGTCATCATCTGACATTCTAGATCACTATATAAATCATGACCACTACATAGTAACTGCTCAATTATTCGGATCACTATATAAATCATGACCACTACATAGTAACTGTTCATACCCCATTATATAAACTCTACTTAAACGAATAGAATCTAAACTCATACCTCCAACCAAACAAATCCTGGGAATCAATACCACACATTAAGATAGCATAACACGAGTGATATTTGAAAAACCTTGTAAGGTAGTCAATACGTGGACTTCTTATTCATACGAACAACATCGTTGACTCTTATTCTGAAGAAAAAAAACGCTATGAAAACTAGAGGTGGAATCAATACAACACTTTAAGAAACTATTTATTCCGCACGCATATTTTTATTTGATACATGTCGCATTCGTTTTAACGCGTGTGCGCGAGCAACATCCTCACTGAGAAGTTGGACTATAACTCATGCCACAGTCTATCATGGCAACATATGCAGACATGGCATATTCACAATCTTCCCTCAGGAAATTAGCAGCGGCCTGAAGGCAAGTGATGCAGTCGTTGGGATTCGGAAAGAGGTTCGGCTGGCAGTATGCAAATCCTACAGCGTACGTTCCGGTGAGGGTGTACTGGAAGTTGTTCTGATCAATAGTCATGTAAGCCAACTCGTCGAGACCGTAGTCAACTTCCGCTGCATAACCCCCATTTGGATCGTATGTGTTATCCGAGCAATCGTAATCGTCTATGGTTGTGTTTGGATCACACTTCACCATGAATAATACATCTGCATATAATAAAGCAATCAAGCAAGAGAGCACAAAGATGCTGAGAGCCTTCATTTTTCCTTAATCGAAATTTTGAGGTGTGTAAATGATGGTTAGATCTTCGAGTAACGCTATATATATATATATATATATATATATATATATATATATATATTTTTTTTTTATTTTTTTTAACCACCGGTCAAACTCTTGATGTAATCGTCTTTTGCTTAGGTTTTTGTACTTCTTTGTTTAGATTAGACGTATGTGACAATAATTCACATGGATAATATCAAGGACGTTAGAGACAAGGATGAGAATCTTCGGATATGAATATTTCATATATGAATTACATATCATATATTCATACATGTTCTTAACTATGGATGAAAACAGTCATTACCATATATGAAATATATGCATATAAGCGAGGATGTGGGATTTCTATATTTGCCTATCTTCAGGTGTCATGCATCAAACGTGCTTAGGAGAAAATAAGCATATAATATTACTTATATGAAACTCAATAAATTGTAAAATTCGTTAGCAGGCCTACGCACACAGGCCCGGACAGAAGTGAGATGTTGACCCCATAAGCTTGAATGTGGTTTGAAGCGGGCGAAAACTCGAGCTCTCAATTTAAATGATATCGAAGGCACCTGAGCACGCTCCATAAATTTAGGACTGCCAGCGAAATTAGGAAGAAGACTGTTTTATCAGTACGCGAGAGTGGGGAGTATTTTGTTTGTTGTCTTTGTTGGGTTTTCTCTAAACCATTAGTCTCCTCATTTTTTGCTGTGAGATTGGACTTTTATAGTTGTTGGAAAGTTACACTATTTCATTGAATGGGTGCTAATGTTCAAACATCACCTCTCTTCGACGAAACTCATACCTCTTAGATTCATAACTCTTGCCCTTGTGTCATTTTACTTTGTACCTCTTAGGAAAAAAAATCAAAACTACCCCACATCATAAGCCCCCCACTTTCTTCTTCTCAAATTTTGAGAGTGGGAAAGTAATAATCAATCACACGAAGTTGAAGGAGTTTTCGATTTCATAGCCTATGTCGGCCTTTTTGAAGGTTATTTCCGGGACTTCAAGTTATTACTTTAGCATCGTTGCCCCGCTTATGATTTGAGGATCATTACGGGATTTTATTTTATTTTCTTTTTTGTTTTTTTTCAAACTTTTGCAACCTCATCCACCGGAGGTTATTTACAGGATATTTTGTCTTTTGAATTTTCTTTGCGGCATTTGCAGCATCATCCACGCCTCTTTTGAGGTTACTTATAGGATTGTCTTTTTTTTCCGGCTTTTGCAGCGTCATCCTTGCCTCTTTCGAGGTTACTTACATGATTTTTTTTATTTTTTTTGCTTTTGCAACCTCCCGGCCTCCTTAAAGGTTACTTACGGAAATTTATTTTTGTGGCGACCCTACTTCCTAATTAAGTTAATTGGCGGATTTCCCCGCAACAGAACACGCGGAAGACCCGATAAAATTTTCTTTTCTTCTTTTTTTTTTTTTTTTTTTTATTTAAATAACCTACATAGTATTATATCGGGTTTACAAAAATATCTACTATTAATACTTTGGGCCGAAGCCCCAAAATTTCAAACCCAATATCAAACACTATGCCACTCCACAGGTCGCGTCCCATGTACTGCGCCACCCTCAAAAGTCCGTGGAGTCACCGCCGCCAGCTCGCCATGAATCTCAACCCTGACACTAGTCGGTGTCGGGTTCATTCTTACCTACAAACAAAAATAGGATAGAACTCTGAGCTATTGCCCAGTAGGTGATTACATAACATGCAATACGTGCGTGCACTCCACCCAATCCAGGTTCCTCACAATATAATATAATGCACACTCGACAAATCTCATCTATCAATTCTCAATTCTCAATTCTCAACAGGGCCCTAGGTCAGACTCGGCACCCACGCGCGCAATGGCAAAGTACACCATCAACCATGCGGTAGCCCACACCGGCCGCGCCGGGTCGCTCCTTCCGCACACAATCTCAACCCGACGGCTTTTTCCCCGAATGTTATACCACAAGTTCGGGTAGACAGGAATCTCACATCTGTCTGCCGTCCCTGAGCCAAATAATATCCGGTGGTTTACACCTCGGGTGGCTCAATCCCGAGTAGATGGGTGTCGCAAACCCCCTCTCCGACCAAGTGCATAATCGAGTCTGAACCTGACTGCCAAAATCGGCAACTCTACCCTTCTCACATTGATAATATCATCGATCACATCATTTCTCACCCTATCGTGAATATGCACATGGCATGATTATGTAAAACATCAAATCACATATAGCACATATTATTTCCTTCAAATAATATTCCCAAAATACTCTCGTATCTTAAAATAAGGGTTGACCCGAAAGTTCTAGTCAAAGTATGAATATACTTTGATTTAAAGATAAAATGAACTTAAAATAATTTTATTCAAAGATGTGGGCTATTACCCGAATTTAACCTTTTAAATTCGGCGAAATTTAAATATTTCGCTTAGATATCGAAATTCTGCCCGAATTTGAAATATTAAATTCGGCGAAATATAATGCCCGAATTTAACCTTTTAAATTCGGCGAAATTTAAATATTTCGCTTAGATATCGAAATTCTGCCCGAATTTGAAATATTAAATTCGGCGAAATAAAATGCCCGAGTTTAACCTTTTAAATTCGGCGAAAATTTTAAATATTTCGCTTAGATATCGAAATTCTGCCCGAATTTGAAATATTAAATTCGGCAAAATATAATGCCCGAATTTAACCTTTTAAATTCGGTGAAATTTAAATATTTCGCTTAGATATCAAAATTCTGCCCGAATTTGAAATATTAAATTCGGCGAAATAAAATGCCCGAATTTAACCTTTTAAATTCGGCGAAAATTTTAAATATTTCGCTTAGATATCGAAATTCTGCCCGAATTTGAAATATTAAATTCGGCGAAATATAATGCCCGAATTTAACCTTTTAAATTCGGCGAAATTTAAATCAAACATGTAATAACTTTACAGAACTCATATTGAGTTCGAACTTCACATAATTCATCAAAAACGTCAAATAACATATCAAAATACCCGAAATTCATAAATTCGGATGACCTTTCATCCAAATTCGTTTAACTATAAAAATCCACATAAGAAATGTTTGTAGGGGTTAAAAAAAAACACCTACCTCACTTCCAAGTTAGCCGAAATTGCTTAGTTCTTCTCTGCTTTTCTTCGTTTGTTTTCTTTCGTTTGATATTTTCGTTTGTCCTTATCACCTTTTGAGATAAACCTTTAAAAGGAAAGTTACGTTTCCTTTCTCTTAAGGAAATCTCTTATTGGGCCTACTTTAAATTAATTTGGGCCCATATCTATTTATTTTACTCAAAGAGTATTTTTCTTATTTTCGGTTCAATTTCCCGAAAATTCGCTTTGTCCGAAAATTAACTTCATAATTTTCCGAAAATTACAGAATAATTTTCACGCTAATTGCGCATTATTCCCGTATTAATTTTACGGGTATTACATCCTCCCCCCCTAAAAGAAATTTCGTCCCCGAAATTTAAGTTGTCTGAAACAACTCAGGGTATTTCTCTCTCATTTCGTCTTCTCGCTCCCAAGTGGCTTCTTCCAATATCTGGTTTCGCCATAAGACCTTCACGAGGGGAATATTCTTATTTCGTAATTGCTTCACCTCATACATTAGAATCTCTACCGGCTTTTCTTCGTAACTCAAGTCCGGCTTCAATTGTTGGTGAAGTCTTTTGTCTCTTAGCACATGATACGGGTCCAACACATACTTTCGCAGTGTAGACACGTGGAATACGTCATGGACTTGTGCTAACGACGTCGGTAATTCTAGCTGATATGCTACTTCACCGACTCTTTTCAAAATTTTGAAAGGTCCTATATATCTCGGACTCAACTTTCCTTTTTGTCCGAACCGTTTGACACCCTTCATAGGTGATACTTTCAAAAATACTTTATCACCTTCTTCAAATTTTAACGACCTTCGTCTCTTGTCTGCATAACTCTTCTGGCGACTTTGGGCCGTTTGCATTTTCTCCCGAATTTTCTTAACAACTTCAGTCATTTCGCGTACCATCTCGGGACCTAATAGCGCCTTCTCGCCGATTTCATCCCAATGAACTGGGGATCGACATTTACGTCCGTATAAGGCTTCGTAAGGCGCCATTCCGATCGTTGCTTGATAGCTGTTGTTATATGAAAATTCTATTAACGGGAGATATTTACTCCAACTCCCTTGAAAATCCAAGACACATGCTCTCAACATGTCTTCGAGTGTCTGGATCGTCCTTTCCGATTGTCCGTCAGTCTGGGGATGATAAGCTGAACTAAATGATAATTTAGTTCCCAGAGCTTTCTGTAAGCTTTTCCAGAACTGGGACAGAAATCTTGAATCTCGATCTGATATAATCGATATCGGAATTCCATGGAGTCTCACTATCTCTTGAATGTAGAGTTCAGCGAACTTCTCCATGGGATAGGTCTGGTGAATAGGCCAGAAATGGGCGGACTTAGTCAGTCTGTCAACAATCACCCAAATTGCATCATAACCTTTCACCGTTCTTGGCAACCCGACGACAAAATCCATTGTTATATGGTCCCACTTCCACTCGGGAATCGTCAAAGGTTGTAACATTCCTGCCGGTCTTTGATGTTCTGCTTTGATCTGCTGACAAGTCAGGCATCTATGTACAAATGCAGCAACATCCTTTTTCATTCCCGGCCACCAATAATTTAGTCGCAAATCACGATACATTTTCGTTGCACCGGGATGCACCGAATATATTGTCGTATGTGCCTCCGTCATTAAAGTTCGACGAATCTCTTCATCTTCCGGCACATATAAGCGACTTTTAAATCGTAAACTCCCGTCTTCTCGGAATTCAAATTCCGATGAGACTTCTTTATCTTGTTCTCTTTGTTTCTTCAAGTACAACTCATCTTTCTTTTGTACTTCAATGATTCGGTCTAATAGTGTTGGCTTAAGTGTCAACACTGCCAACTTTCCTTCAATCTCTCCGAAATTGATTACTTCAACTCCGAATTGGCGTAATTCAGTGTTTACAGTTTTGCGGCTCAATGCATCTGCGACTACGTTCGCTTTTCCTGGATGATAATTTATCACACAGTCGTAGTCTTTGACTAACTCGAGCCATCTTCTTTGCCTCATATTTAACTCCTTCTGGGTGAAGAAGTACTTCAAACTCTTGTGATCCGTGAAGATCTCGCATCTTTCTCCGTAAAGATAGTGTCGCCATGTTTTAAGAGCAAACACTACGGCTGCGAGTTCGAGATCATGAGTGGGGTAATTTTTCTCATATGGCTTTAATTGTCGGGAGGCATAAGCGATCACCTTCCCGTTTTGCATTAAAACACACCCCAACCCATATTTAGAGGCATCACTATAAACAGAAAAATTTCCAGTACCCGAAGGTATTGCTAACACTGGAGCAGTTGTTAGCCTTTTCTTTAATTCCTGGAAACTTTGCTCACATTCATCCGTCCATTTGAACGGAACATTTTTCTTTGTCAAATTGGTGAGCGTCGAGGCGATGCTGGAAAAGTCCTTAATGAACTTTCGATAATACCCAGCTAGCCCTAGAAAACTTCTTATCTCCGTGGGAGTGGTTGGTCTTGGCCAATTTTCTATAGCTTCTATCTTGCTGGGATCTACTGAAATTCCGCTTCCCGAAATAACATGCCCCAGAAAGATTACTCGATCCAACCAAAATTCGCACTTTTTAAATTTGGCGAATAATTGTTTCTCCCGAAGAATTCCTAGGACCGCTCTCAAATGTTCCTCATGTTCTTCTTTTGTCTTGGAATAAATGAGAATCTCGTCGATAAAGACGATAACACATCGGTCCAGCAATTTTTTGAATACTCGGTTCATCAAATCCATGAAGGCTGCCGGAGCATTCGTCAATCCGAAAGGCATGACCAAAAATTCATAGTGGCCGTACCTCGTACTGAATGCGGTTTTTGGAATGTCCGCTTCCCGGATCTTCAGCTGATGATAACCGGAGCGCAGGTCGATCTTAGAAAATACTGTTGCTCCTTGGAGTTGATCGAATAAATCGTCAATCCTTGGCAATGGGTATTTATGTTAGTCCGATTACGCACTCAAGAGAGGATCAAAGGCTTAAAAATGATAAAGTTCTTAAAACACCTTCAGTGTGTGTTTGTGTGTGTGTGCCGAAATTAAGAACTTACTTTTAAGAATTATGCTTGACCAACCCTAATTAGGGTTAATGGGATGCCTTATATACCACATGAGTTGGTATATTAAGGCTTGGGACTCAAACAATAAATTAACTAATATTGACCCAAAACTCAAATACTAACTAAGGACACTACAATTAATTCCTAACATTCTCCCCCTTAGTGTCCTTTCTTCGTCTTTGTCTGTTTCTTTGAGCCTTTGGGTCGTTGCTGGGCGTACACGGATTTCCGTAGTCCAAGCTTGTGCTCGTACGTCCTTATTTCCCTCCGGAACGAAAGCCTTTCTTGTATGTTGTTCAGCATATTCAGTATCTTGGCTTTTGTGTCCGGTCCTTCACCTTCCATCTTATCCAGTATGCTCCTCAACTTCTCTCGTATGATGAGGAGCGTTCCGTCGGAGAATTTTGGTATCTCCGATGTCTTCAATATTCGCTTTTCTCCCTTGTAGTTGATGTAGACCACCGCTGGATCTTCACTTTCGAACACGTGGCCTTCACCATATTCAACTTGTTCAGGGAGCTCGAATGATGGTTTGGTGAGGTTGACCTTTCTGACATTTGACTCCAGTGCTAGCTGCAGGTCGTGCGTCGCTCCGTACTTGATTTGTCGGAGCATGAACCTTTTGATCGTCATGTATCCTAATTTGACGTCCTGGTCCTGCAGCGTTCCCACGTATCGGTAGCTTCCAATCATCTGTGAGATGTCTTCAGCTCTGATGTACGGGAAGTCAGCCTCTGTCAAGGTCTCTCTTGTACCGTCTTCCCTCACTACGTGGTAGACGCTTAGTAGGAAGGTCCCGAGCCGATCTATTCCAACTCTTTCTACGGCTTGTATTCGGGGCCTCTGCTTTTCCTCTCGCCTGAGAGCAGCCAGATCATTTCCTTTCCCTAAGAACATATGAAGACGTCTTAGGGAAAGAAGGTAGAGATTGGCTCTGCGCTCTGACAGGTGCGTCATCCCACGTAGCTCCAGCTCGTTCAATTTGACGAGCTGATCCTCTTTACGCCAGATTCTTTTCCTTATCTCTTCTTGGTATGGAACTAAGATTCTGACGTTTTGCCACGGAAGATCGACCGTTGCCCCGATCTTTGACATGAGAGTGGAGCATCCTCATTTTGGACTTGATGTTTGAGTAGTTCCGGTAGATCGGGGAGGTCACTTTGCAGATCTTCCAGCTCCTCATCTTCATGGACTTTCACCAGGCTTATCGACGCCTTTTCGAGGAATAGTCTGGCGTTTTCTCGAAATCTGGCTTCGAGCTGGAGGTCCATCGGTTGCTTCAGCCATCCTTCTTCAAATATATTTCTCTACCACATCATGTGGATTGTAGAGTTGGCTGATTTCTTCCGAGATTTGGAGGTCAATAGATGTGGCTTGAGGTGGACTTTGTCGGTAGAAGGTTCTTGGTGAGCTAAGGCTTATAGTGACTGGAGTGGGTGTCGAAAGGGAAAGTGTATTGGAGATCTCTTGTGTATTTTGTTCGGTTGTGGTTGAGATCTCCATGGTAGGGAATATTATTGTGGTGCTGGAGACTTGTTTTGTTTTGCCTTTTGAGCTTGAGGTATCCAGCGGGTTGGATTCTTGGACTGTTTTGGTTGTTGGCTGCTGCTGGTGAGGGGATTCGACTCCACGCTGTCGGTTCTCCCCCTCGGGACGGTCCTCGTCTTCAGGGTCGTCCCGCGATCCAGATAGGCCCCCGGCTTGTGTTCGGCAGCTGGTGGGGTCAATCAGCCTCTGGATTTCTTTCTCCTTCGGTGTCAGGTGTGGCGCCGACCGGATACGTGCCAAAAGAATGTTGAAGAGTTCTTCAATGGGCACGTCCCACGGTCCTTCTTCTGGTTGTGTGAGTGAAGGAACAGCAGCAGCTGTCTCGTGTGTGACTGGAGTCTTGCCTTTGTCTTGTCTTGATGTTTCGATCATGGCCCGGACTTTTTCCACTAGTTCGTCGCCAAAAGATCGTAGCCGAGACTCCGTCACAAACGGATCGGGAAATAAAACGGAGCCACTGAGGCGTGCCGTTGTCGCGACGTCAGAGTAGATTTCTGACGTGCCGCCCACTGTAGTGGGTCTTCCGGGGCCACCAAGGCACACCGGTGGCAACGGTGCTAAGACAAACTCAGACCGTTGGCCCGAGACGACTGGTGGGATGTTGATCGTTTCGGGGCTTCCGCTCAGTCCCTCGGAGATTAACCCCAGAGTGACGTCAGAGAGCGTTCTGTCTAAGTCTGGAAGACTTAGAGGTGCGGAAAATAGTGTATGTGTCCTAGAAATGGAAAAAATTTTAGTTGGTGCGGACACTAGACCTGTGATCAAGGAGGGCGCAGTCGGAGGAAGTGAACTGCTTAATTCAACATCTATTGCCTCCGAATAAGGCAATGATGGTTGTCGTGGCTCCTCCGGTGCTATTGAGACGGTCGTCTGTTGGGAGACGACCGAATGGGTTGGAAGGGTTATTTGCGTGCTTGGGCCTGATGGCACGACTGCTACTCGGGAGACGATCGTGTCGTCTCCTGTTCCTACGGGTTCGGCCCGGCTTTGTAGTGGGTTAGAGGACTGAGGAGGTCGATCATGTTTTTGTTTGGTGCGACGCTCCTGTATGCGTCTTACGTCTTCCCCTCGTTTTGTTTTTCGTGAGGAACGAGGAGGGGAAGCGGCGCTTCCTAGACCTAACTGAGGCTGGGTAGGCTAATTCCCGGGGTAGGTTCGACTGGGTTTTGTCGAACCATAGGAGTGTCTTCAAGGGTGATGGATTGGAGGTACCTCGCTACTATTGGGTTGGAAGGATTAGCGATTTGTAGGAGGTGGTCAGGGATCCGCATCGACTCGAGATCAAATTTGGATTTGGAAGAATGGAGGGATGCTAGCTTGGGAATTTGGTATCCCTCCGATCTCGGTCGACGGGTTATCTCGGGGTGTAGGTCTTGAAAGTGGGTTATTATCACTGGAAACCACCGAAGGTAGGGAAGGACTTGTCGGGTTTTATTTTTGGTGGATAAGTCCCTTCGGCGGAGTTGGTCAAGGATATCGGCCCAGATCAACTGCACGATGTCATAATTTTTATTAAAGATGACACCGTGGAAGATGATCATAATGTTGCGGTTACAGCGATCTGGGCCTGAGTGCTTGGGTGATAGGCATTTGTTTATTATGAGAAAGAGTGTGCGCCAAGGTTGTGGAATGTCCTTGGCGCAGAAATCGGGTAGGTGTAGGGATTTATGGATGTCTGGGCGATATCCCATTAGGAGGAAGTCGGTTTTCAATTCTTCCTCCGTGGGTGGTGGGTTATATATTAGGCTGTGAGGTAGGTTTAAGATACGGCGTAGTATGGATGGGGTGAAGATTATGGGTGTTTGGTCTATTTGTGAGGTAAGTGAGGTTGGAGGGGTTTTTGAAGTTGATGGTTGTAGGTTGGCCCATAGCTGTTGTGCGTATACTTCTGGGGCCGATTCCGTAATGGTGAGGGCGGTGTGTAGAGGATGGTGACGAAGGATTTCGAGTATTATCGGTGCGGGGACCGTGATGTTGTCAAAGTCAATGGCCGGGTTGTTGGGTAGTTTAGTGGCCCATTGACTTTGAGGAAAGACTTCGTCAATTTGTCTCAACATGTTTATGTAATCTGCTAAGAAGAAAACACAGAAAATTGTTAGACTAGGCAGAGTAGATAAAAATGTTACTTAGAAAAAAATTTCGGACTTGAAAAATTTTATATGAAAGTGCCCGAAATTTGCTTAAGTAAATAAGATTATACTTTTGAAATACAAGCGGCGAAGTTCACAAATTCGGCTAAGAGTACATTGAAAAGTTTAAAACTCGAAGTTTGATTTGGCCGAATTTGGATTTGAAAAGTTTTGTTCGCCGAATTTGATGAAGTTCGGGTTATGAGGATTTGAAATTTTTGTTCGCCGAATTGTAATGAAGTTCGGGTAAGTGAAAATTAAATCGAATTTGTTATCATCATTCATCAAATTCGGGTGCTTGTCTTTAAAATTGAATTTGCCGAAATTGACAAATTCGGGCGATGGAATTCGACTGTGAGGAGTCGGGGTACAGTAGAAATTCGCCGAATTTTGGATTGAAAAGCAGAAATTCGGATGAAAATTTAAATTTTACCCGAATTTCGCCCGAAACCTAAAAATTAAAATAGGTCGATTCCATCGGGATTTGGATGAAATTTTGGCAAAAAAAATTGCAGATTCGGGGTCGCCATTACCTTCTGTAGTAAAATCGAAGTTGAAGAGATTTGATTTGAAGATTTTGTGTTTGCGCGAATTTAAATTCGAGAGTAAATTTTCTGAAATTCGGGCGTTAACTTGTAAATTTAGGGTAAATAATGAAATTCGGGCGAGTAGTGAGATAAATAGGGGTTACTGTGCAAAAGTTCGGGTGAATGAAATTCGGCATGTTAAAATTGAGTTTCGCCGAAATTCGTTCTGATTAAGTGAAAATTATATGAAATTCGGCGATCGAAATTAGTATTGACCAAAAGTGACCCCGAATTTGAAATTCGGCGAGTGAAATTGAAATTGGCCGAATTTCTTCACTGTTAGTCCAAAATTGGACTTCCGAAATTTTATATTATGTCAAAGAGCTCCCCCTCAATAAAATGATATATACTCCCCCGTAATAAAAATAAGCTCCCCCTTAATAAAAATGAAATATGCTCCCCCTTAATAAATATGAAATATGAACTCCCCCTTAATGAAAATGAAATATGCTCCCCCTTAATAAATATGAAATATGAACTCCCCCTTAATGAAAATGAAATATAAACTCCCCCTTAATGAAAATGAAATAAAAACTACCCTTTTAAAATTTGCATGTAGAATTAATTTGTCTACTAAATAAAAGGTCATGAGGCACTATAGGTCAGTGTTGAAAATTCAACATGCCCAACTTAGAAACTAGGAAATGGAATCGTTTTTCATCCAGAGCCTTTGTAAATAAATCTGCAAGTTGAAGTTCTGTACTTACAAAATACATATCGATAGTGCCCTTTTCAACATGATCTTTTATAAAGTGATAACGAAGATCTATGTGTTTAGTGCGAGAGTGATGGACAGGGTTACATGTGATAGCAATTGCGCTCTTTGAGTCACTATATATGGGTATATGATTAAGATCGAACCCATAATCTCGTAGTTGCGTACGCATCCACAAGATTTGAGAGCAACAGCTTGCTGCAGCTACATATTCTGCTTCAGCAGTTGAGGTAGAGACACAATTTTGTTTCTTAGATGACCAACTAATTAGTTTGTCTCCCAGAAATTGTGCTCCACCCGAGGTGCTTTTTCTGTCCATCTTGCACCCTGCATAGTCGGCATCAGAATATCCGACGAGATTATACCCGGAACCTTTGGGATACCAAAGTCCGAGATTAGGTGTTCCTTTGAGATATTTCATGATTCTCTTCACGGCTATGAGGTGCGATTCTTTGGGATTAGCTTGGAATCGGGCACATAGACATGTCGAGAACATGATATCCGGTCTACTAGCTGTCAAGTAAAGTAATGAACCTATAATTCCTCTATAAAGGGTTGGATTGACTGGTTTCCCAAGAGGATCCGAGTCAAGTTGGCATGAGGGGGACATAGGGGTACTTTTTGTAGTACAATTTTCCATGTCAAACTTTTTCAAGATGTCATGGATATATTTGGTTTGACTTATGAAAATTGCGTCCGAAAGTTGCTTGACTTGTAAACCCAAGAAAAAGTTGAGTTCACCCATCATGCTCATTTCGAACTTAGTTTTCATAAGTTCTCCAAATTGGTCACACAGCTTTAAATTAGTAGATCCGAAAATAATATCATCTACATAGATTTGGACTAAGAGAATATCTTTACGTGTGCGTTGGATGAAAAGGGTTGTGTCAATTTTTCCTTTTTCGAAGCCTGACTTGACCAAAAAGTCAGAAAGAACATCATACCAAGCTCGAGGGGCTTGTTTGAGTCCGTATAAGGCTTTATCTAGCTTGTAGACATAGTCAGGGTGAGTTGAGCTCACGAATCCTTCGGGCTGTTCCACATAAACTTCTTCTTTCAAGACTCCGTTAAGAAACGCAGTCTTGACATCCATTTGGAATACGGTGAAGTTTTTATGGGCAGCATAAGCAAGGAATAACCTAATGGCTTCGAGTCGAGCTACGGGGGCGAAGGTTTCATCGTAATCAATTCCTTCTTGTTGATTATACCCCTTAGCTACGAGTCGAGCTTTGTTTCTTATTACTATCCCATTTTCATCCTTCTTATTCTTGAAAACCCATTTGGTACCAATAATGGTTTTGCCAAGGGGTTTCGGGATTAGTCTCCAGACCTGTAATCTATCGAACTGATTTATCTCTTCTTGCATTGCAATAATCCAATCAGGATCTTCCAATGCTTGTTTGGCTCTTTTAGGTTCTATTTGGCTCAAAAAGCAGGTAAATAGTCCTTCGTGAGTAGTTGAGGATCTAGTGCTTATTCCTTGGAGAGGGTCTCCAATAATTTGTTCTACGGGATGAGCACGTGTCCACTTTCTTTCATGAGGAAGTGGTTGAGAGGTTGTCTCGTTTATTGTGGACGCGATTTCATTTTCCGTAGAAATGGAGACCTCAACGGGAGGGTTTGTCTCATTTTCTAAGGTCTCTTCGGAAGAGTCGTTTTCAACAGACACTTCGATTCCTAAATCATTGGTGACATCTAATTCTGGTTCTTGTGAAGTTTCACAGTTCACTATTGGTTCTACCATATGTGGACTGCTTGTGTCACCATCTTGGATGGATTGTCGTGAGACTAATTGTTGACATGGGTTAGAGTAAATTTTCTCAAAAAGGATACTTAATTCCATGTCTTTTGAGGAATTTGAGGCTGATGTCTCTTCCACAGGTGTGGGAATGTGTTGATCATCAGTCAACACTCTAATAAGTCCGGGTTCTGGACTGATTTGTTCAGAAGCCATTAAGGGTGTTTCATTGAAGGTCACATTGGAGCTTTCCATGACCGTTCTCCGCTTCTTAAGGTAGACTCGATATGCTTTAGATTCTAGAGAATACCCAATGAAAGTTGCCTCTAATGCCTTAGCATCAAATTTTCCTCGGTTTTCCCTGTCATTTGCTACGTAGCAAATGCATCCGAAAACGCGAAGAAATCCTATATTGGGGATTCTTCCATTCAATATTTCATATGGAGTCTTTCCAAAGCGTTTGTGAATTATTGTCCTATTTTGGGTGAAGCAGGCAGTACTGACTGCTTCAGCCCATAGAAAGTGAGGAAGTTTAGAGTGAATAAGCATAGTCCTAGCAGCTTCAACTAGGGTCCTATTCCTCCTTTCTACGACTCCGTTTTGTTGAGGAGTTTTAGGAGCAGAGAAGTGTTGGGAGATCCCTAGGGATTGGTAGAATTCGCTCAGTAACTGATTTTTAAATTCAGTCCCATTATCTGAGCGAATTATACGAATTTGTAAGCCCGACAAATTCTGTGTCTTTTTCACAAAAGCAATTATGAAGTCAGGAGTTTCTGCCTTTGTTCTTAAAAATTTGGTCCAGGTGAACCTAGAAAAGTCATCCACTATTACTAGTACGTAACGTCGTCCATTTATGCTCTCAATTCTCATTGGTCCACAGAGGTCCATATGAAGAATCTCGAGTGGTCGTGAGGTTGAGGCAGTTTGTTTTGATTTGTGGGATGCTTTTCGCATTTTTCCTAACTCACATGCTGAGCAGAGATGCTCTTTGTGATATTTCAAGGCAGGCAATCCCTGTACAAGATTATCTCTTTGAAGTTGACTTAGAGTCTTGAAATTTAGGTGAGATAATCGTTGATGCCATAAATTGTTCTGTTGAAGAGATGCTTTACTCAACAGGCAAATGGCTCGGGATTGATGAACGGTTCTAAGATTGATGGTGTAAAGATTGGATTTTCTAGTTCCAGTGAGTAATGGTTTACCGTTACCACCATTTACACTACATCCTTCAGTATGGAAGTTGACCGTGAGTCCACGATCACAGAACTGTCCTATACTGAAAAGATTGTGGCTTAAGCCATCAACATATGAAACATCCTTAATTAAGAGATTTTGATGTATGATATCACCGTGACCCAGGATGGGAGCTGAGTGGTTGTTCCCGAATCGCACATTTCCACCAAATCTCTCTGTGTAGTTGCTCAGCAGTTCTTTTCTTCCGGTCATGTGTGTGGAGCAACCCGAGTCTAAGTACCACACATGACTTATCTGCAAGATAAGATTAAGCAGTGTTAGAGATCCCGTTTATTACGGGTCTTCTATCATTTGCAGAGGTTGAGGTGCATGCAAGATTGGGTGAATTGTGTACCGGGTTGGCTTGTATCTTTCCTGAGTTTTTCGGTACCCAAATTTTTGTTACCCCTAATGGAAAACAGAGCTTTGTGCATGCAGCAAGCACTGTTTTAACTACCCAGATTTGTTTGCAATCTTTTCCCTTAGCTTCAGCTCGGGTTTTCGATTGCTCAGATATTTTTGGATCTTTTTGGTCACGTTTTTGGCCTTTTTCTCTAAAGCTTGAGCTTTAGTTTTTGTTTCAGTGAGAGTTGGCCTTCTGAATCTTCTAGCTACCTTTTCGTCAACTTTTAGGTTGGACGTTTTGGATGGTAGAACCGTTTTCGTGTGTGTTCCTGAAATCATATTTCTACGACGTATAAATTTAGCATTCATAGCTATACACCTATCGTAGGTAATATAATCACTGACAGTCTTAACAGAACTGGTTTTGGAAGAAATACGGGAATAAGCGGAAGCATTGTTCGAACTACATGAAGAAAGATTTCTAAATGTTTTTGGAAATAATTTTAAATCAGAAACACTAGTCAAATTTTGCTTCGTCTTTTTATCAAAGATTTTGGCATCCTTCTCTTGCGTTCCTGAATTTTTCTTCCCAGCAGTCTCTGTCCGTCTCAGATCTGTCATAGATGGTGAAGGGATGTTAGCTGTTGCTTGAATGATAATCTTCTTATTTAGCCTATTCTTCATGGATGAGGAATCTATTGGTGTTATAATAACAGACTCCGACTTAGAAGATTTAGCGAGATCAGCATATGATTGATTTTCAAGTGAGGAAATTCTCTCAAGGAGTTTCTCCTTTTCAGCTTGAAATATTTTCCGTTCGAGCTCTATCGTGGATTGAATATTCTTGATCTTTTGGGGAATGTAAATTCTGCAAAGATCTGAGTTCTTTGAGCTAGATATTTCTGTCATGGGCTGATCAGATTCAGAGGGAGGATGGGGAAACATTTGTAGATAGTCATTTGAAAGAGGAATTTCCCTAGTTCCATAACTATCGTTGATTTCCTTGTAATCCAAGGATATTTCGGCCTTGCTTTTGGTCTTGCGCTTTTCCTGTTCTAGGTTATCTTCTTCTTCAGATGATCTGAGAAAGGCTAACAAGCTAGGTATTCCTAGTCCTAGGTATGCAGCATTGTAAAGAGCAAGCGGCCGTTTATCAGTGGTTTGTTGGTTTGGCTTAAAGCCTAAGCCCTCACGTGGATTGTAAAATCTCGTGTCCTTAGGCTGATTCAAGAAAATCGTTTTGTCGGTTTGTCCCCTTTTCGTAAGGAGGTCCTCCAGACTTTTGATTTTGGAGTAAAGCTTCTTACGTTCCTCCATTAGAAGATTGTATTGATCTGTTTTACCAATACGCTCTTCTTCACTAATTCGCAGGCTAGTGGTTAATTGACTAATATTTGCATTCAGCATATTAGTCTCGGATTCAAGCTTCGAGATTTTCTCAGATGCATTTTCTAAATGACATCTGAGAGTTGCTTTTTCACCTAAGTGTTTGAGCACAGATTGATAATTTGTTGCGTTTTTCTTTTCCAGAGCTTCTAGTTTTTTAAGTGTTCTAATGGAGAATTCTGGATATGCTCAAGCACGGTCAGTTTTGATGTCAGGGAAACTACTTTTTCTTCAGATTTTACTAGATTAGCTTCAGCTAATTCTAGTGATTTTTCTGAAGTAGCTAGTTTATTTTCTAGCTCAATGACCAAATTTTGTGTTTTGGCCAAGATGATGTCATTCGTGGCCATATCTTTATATGTAGACTTCCTACTTGAGCGTTCCTTTCGGAAGCTGTTCTTATTCTTAATTTTATGTCTGTAGAAGTCTATATTTTCTACCTCAATGTCCTCGGATGATTCAGTTTCGTCATTGCTCTCCGTCTCGGCTCCTTCTGCATCACCAGCTTCTTCTTCCACAAACGCCATTAGAGCCATGTTCTCGGGTTCATCCTCAGAAGTGTCATCGTACCATTCAGCTTGCTCCGCCAGCAGGGCTACGCCAGCTTTCTTCATTTTGGACAGTTTGAGCTTTTTGGCGTAGTAGTCTTCGTTCTTCTTCTTGGGAAGGAAACAGTCCCTGGCCCAATGTCCTGCCTTCCCACAATTATAGCATTTTGGAGGCTCAGGTAGGGATTTTTGTTCGGGCCGATGCGGAGTTTGTTGAGGTTGATGAGAAGATGAAACTCGTTGTTTGTTGGAAGAGGAGGAAGACTTCTTAAAGAATTTTCTGCCCATCATCTTAGTGATGAGGGCCATTTGTTTCTCGAATTCCTTTAGATCGGAATCCGATGAAGAGTCTGAGTTGTCTTCCTCAGATGAGCTTTCAAGTTTTACGGCCTTATCCTTTGTGGCGCGGGAAGGTTTCTTAGCTCTATTATCAGTTACTAAGGCTAGAGGATCTGCTGCTGATTTTCCTTTTGATTCCGCAGATTTTTGATGTACGTAGTCTGCATGTTGAGAGAGGCTCTCGAAAACGCAGTGGATGTCGATTTCATCAAGGTCTTTGTTCTGCCTGATTTGAGTGGCTATTTTCCTCCACTCTGGCTGCAGTGAGTTAAGGAATCTCACGTTCAATTCCATATTGGACGATGAACGTTCACCTTTCGCATCTCGTTGACTTGAGTCATAAACCGTCTATACGTGTCCTCTATGTCCTCCCCTTGCTTTGCTTTGAAGGTATCGTAGGCCGCGAGGGTGTTTGCCTTACGTGCTTTGATTCCCATTTCCGTCCTTGCATCAGCTTATGGATCTCGTCCCACATTTCCTTAGCAGTGGTGAGGCTATCTACTTGCATGTAGATATCGTTGTGAATACCCTGGATGAGATAGTTGAGTGCAAGTCGATCTGCCTTGACCCTGTTTTTTCTTCCATTGTGTAGCATGTGGGAGATTTTTTCTGAATGGATGGTAAGGTGGGAGGATTTGTTGTGGAATCACCCTCTATATTAACCCAATATGTTATGGGTCCTTCCGAGAGGGACTCTAGGATTTCGTTTCCTATGTCCTTGGAGCTAACGAAATTTACAAATCGGTTTCTCCATGCTGTGAACTCCCCCCTTTTCATTGTTAGAATTGGGGGTCTGTTATCGCTTCCGATTGCTATGAAATCCATGGATGTAGTTGAGTGCTTTTTAATGATCGTTCACGGTCGTGATCTGCAATCCTAAATGGTCAGTTTCGAAAAATAACGTCTAAGAATAACGTTAAGTTTGAGTAAATTTTGGTGGAAAGAAATTGTGTTTAAGTGTTCGACTTTTTATTTTAATTTTAAAGAATAAAATTCGGGCACTTGTAGAGTTGTTGCCGAAATTTGAATTCTGAAATTCGGATGAAAAGACTTTGTCGAGAATTTTGAAATCAAAGGAAATCAAAATTCGGGTGACAAAAATAAGTTCGCCGAAGTTCAGGATTAAATTAAGGTAGGAAAAATTTTATCGAAAATTACTTTCAAAATTCGGGTAAACTAAATTCAGTCGAGAATTAAAAAAATCAAAATTCGGGTGACTTTCTGATAAAAGTTCGCCGAGAATTAAGAAATTCGGGTGACTTAAATCAAAACTTCGCCGAAAATTTTAAGTTGAAATTCGGGCAATCTTAATTTTAAAATTCGACCAAATTCGCCGTGAATTTTAAACAGTAGAAAGCAAATTCGGCGAATAAACTTAGCTTACTCAAATTCGGTCAATTTTCTGATCGAAAATTTTCTCAATTTCGGCGAATTTCAATTGAAATTCGGCAATATGAGTTAATTTTCGGGTTCAAGAACGAACTTCGAGCGAATAAACAGAGAAACGCCCGAAATTTTTCCAGCAACTTTAAAACACACCAATTTCAATCGATTTCTCCCCAGAAATTTCTCAAACTTGACGAAAATTAATCTAAACGAGTTCCTAAACAAGCCAAGACTGATAATCAAGCATTTAAAGGTTTAAAAACATCAATAACAGCAAGATCTAACCCAAAATACTTGAAAAAAATCGAAAAAAAATTTGCTTAGTAAACTCTTTCGATCTTGACGAAATCAAACGAAATTGGTATAGATTTGCACAGATCGATCCGTGTCTTGCTCTGATACCACTTGTTAGTCCGATTACGCACTCAAGAGAGGATCAAAGGCTTAAAAATGATAAAGTTCTTAAAACACCTTCAGTGTGTGTTTGTGTGTGTGTGCCGAAATTAAGAACTTACTTTTTAAGAATTATGCTTGACAACCCTAATTAGGGTTAATGGGATGCCTTATATACCACATGAGTTGGTATATTAAGGCTTGGGACTCAAACAATAAAATATTTACTATTTGACCCCAAATACAATAAATTAACTAATATTGACCCAAAACTCAAATACTAACTAAGGACACTACAATTAATTCCTAACAATCTCGACCTTTGGAGCTACTACACATGGACCTTTGTGGATCAATGCGAAGACAAAGTATCAATGGTCGTAAGTATGTGTTAGTAATTGTGGACGACTATTCTCGCTACACTTGGACAAGATTTCTACGAACTAAAGATGATACTGGAGAATTGAAATAAGTTTTGTAAATACAACTCAAATCTCCTGCAACAGAAGAGCCAAGTAATCAAGACTGAAAATGAGACTGAATTTAAGAATTAGCGTCTCAGCACTTATTATCAGTCACTTGGAATCATTCAACAATTTTCAGCCGCTAAAACGCCTTAACAAATTGGCGTCGTAGAACGAAATAACCGGACTTTGGTTGAAGCTGCAAGAACGATGCTTATACATTCCGGTCTCCCTCACTTTCTATGGGCTGAAGCAGTGAGTACATCGTGCTTTACGCAAAATCAGACGATTATTCACACGCTTTGAAATGACGCCGTATGAGATAATAAATCAAAGGATTCCGAATTTCTCTTTCTTCAAAGTCTTCGGGTGCAAATGCTTTGTGGCCAACGATCGAGAGCATCGAAGCAAGTTCGATCCTAAAGCATTTGAAGCCATTTTTGTTGGATATTCATCCACTTCTAAATCATATTGCGTCTATCTCAAGTCTTCTCGTATTCTTTTCGAAAGCTACAACGTCACTTTGCAAGAAGTGACCGAATTGGCTTCTGAACAAAACAGTTCAGAACCCGGGCTTATAGGCGTGTTGGCACAAAGTCAACAAATTCCGACAACTTCTACCTCAATGTCAGAAGAAGCAATTCCCGTCGATTTGGAAGATTTGGATTTTCTATTTGAACATTTTTACCGGAATGAGTCTCAAATGCCTGCTTCGTCTCATTCTATACCAAACAGCGCTCCTTCTCCCTCTACGGTAGAAATTCCAATTGAGACTCCCAACCCTCAATCTCCAACAAATGTTCCAGATTCTCCAACTCTTAAATCTTCCACTAGTGCTACAACTCTTACTAATGTCAATACGGAAATTCCTACCAATTCAACTTCAGATTTGAATTTCCCAATTACGAATGATCATCTTAACAATTCAGGAGGTCTCGACCTACAAATCAACGATGGATCTACTTCGGTTCTTCCTCATGAACGTAAGTGGACTCGGGCTCATCCTATCGACCAAATAATCGGCGATCCTTCATGTGGAGTACGCACTAGGACGTCTACACAAAGTGGATTATTCACGTGTTTCTTAAGCCAAAACGAACCAATTAAGGTAGCCGAAGCCCTCAATGACACGGATTGGGTGATCGCAATGCAAGATGAACTCAACCAATTCGAACGTCTACGAGTTTGGACACTAAGACCACATGGCAAAACAATTATTGGAACTAAATGGGTCTTCAAAAATAAGAAGAACGAGAACGGTGAAATTATCATGAATAAAACACGACTCATAGCCAATGGGTACAATCAACAAGAAGGTATTGACTACGATGAGACGTATGCTCCAATTGCTCGTATCGAAGCAATTCAGCTATTTCTGGCTTACACAGCTCATAAACAGTTCAAAGTCTATCAAATGGATGTCAAAACTGCCTTTCTCAACGACGTGTTAAAAGAAGAAATCTACGTCGCTCAACCCGAGGGCTCGTGCACGAGAATCAACCTTATTATGTCTATCGATTGGAAAAGCTCTCTACGGACTAAAACAAGACCCTCGTGCTTGTTATGATGTTCTGAGCGAATTGTTAGTCAAGTCCAACTTCATAAGAGGAACAATCGATACGACACTCTTCATCAAAAAGCAAGTCAAAGACTTGATGATTGTTCAAGTTTACGTTGATGACATCATCTTCGGCTCGACGAATGAACATCTCTGTCAAAAATTTGGTGATCTAATGAAGACCAATTCGAGATGAGCCTAATGGGAGAACTATAATTCTTTCATGGATTTAAGTCAAGCAACTCGAAGATGGAATATTCATCAGACAAACCAAGTATATCCGAGATATTCTGAAGATATTAATCAAGACAAGCGCACACTTATGAATACTCTCATGTCAACAAACTGCAAATTGGATGTTGATCCGTTAGGAAAGGCAGTCAACATCACAACTTATCGGAGTATTAACGTATCTCTTCTCTACTTGACATCAAGTTGACCGACACATGTTCGCCACTTGCCTCTGTGCTCGTTTCCAAGCTGACTTGAAGGAGTCCCACATGCACGCAGTCAAGAAAATACTACGCTATCTCAAAGGAACTCCCAACTTAGGGATATGGTATCCTAAAGATACAGATTTTAGATTAATTATCTATACTGACGCTGAATATGCAGGTTGTCGAATGGACAGGAAAAGCACGTCTAGCGGAGCACAGTTCTTAGGCGATAAGTTGGTCTGCTGGTCCTCAAAGAAGCAAAATTACGTATCAACCTCGACGGCCGAGGCAGAGTACGTCGCAGCTGACTGTTGCTCACAAGTTCTATGGATGCGGACGCAACTACGCGACTACGGGTTTGAATTTAATAACATTCTCATTTATAGTGATTCTAAAAGTGCTATTGTCATTACTTGCAATTATGTTCACATTCACACATAGATATTCGCAATCATTTTATAAAAGATCATGTAGAAAAAAGGCACTATAGATATGTATTTTTTTAAAATGGAGTTTCAACTTGACAACTTATTCACTAAGGCATTGGATGAAAAATAATTTCAATTCTTTATTGTTAAGTTAGGCATGATGAATCTCAATCTCACTTGAAATGTGTTTTACATGCTCTATTATGTTTATGTGTAATTTTTTATGTGCTTCATGATATTCCTTTATTATCTTACGTGACTCTATCTTTCAATTTTTTTTTACAAAAAGAAAAATAAAAATGAAATAGTATATATATATATAATAATAATAATAATAACAAAAAAATGGGGGATAACGACAATTTTGCCTATTTGATTTACTCTCAAAAATATTTCTTTGATATATGTCTAGTTCTTTGCTTAAAAATTCATTTGACATGTGAGAATTTGAACCTCAATATTTTTTACTCTTGAGTGTGTCACACTTCAAATGACTATTTTTTGGTTTGTACTTCGTAGTTTCATTCTTGCTTTTGTGTTAGTTTGTCATGAAAATGATAAGGGCAAATTAGGAAATTCCTCACTTAGCCCAAATTATAAATCCTTCACTTTTTCCTCTAGAAATCCCGTTTGAGCCTTCTCCGACATTCTTTTTCTTTTGATACCCGATCAAGCCTTCAACCTTATTCAGAAGCTTCGGGGTTGCTCAATCAAGAAAAAGAAGGAGAGAAAATCTTTGTATACTCCTAGAAGAGAAGCACCTCGAAATGAACTTCTCCAACGATAATCTAGATCTTAAATAGAGAAAACGAGAAGAGGAGCACGGTCTTGGATTCGAATTCCATAACTGTGGAACTTTCATAAGGAACACGGACTCGGCCGAAAACAAAAGAATATCTCATCTCTCAAAGCTTCTTAAAGAAGATGAGACTCATCTTGAGCAAGTGCAGAACAAAAGACAAGAAAAGAGGAACATAAATGAATTTCAAAAGGGGCCCTGGGAATTGAAGAATTTTAAGCTCACTAATTCCAAAATTATCCTACCCTTTTAAGTTGGAGCCTAAAATAATAATCACTTCAAGGCCCATTTGATTCAAATTGATGGACTTTCACTTCTTAAGTTGATTAAATATACTACTATAACAAATTAATTGATATAATTTTGTCGTGTTGATATGAGTGATATATCTACTAAATATCTTCATGATAAAAATAAATTGAGTGATATGAGCAAAACTTGCGAAAGTTGTCGAAGTGATTCATACTATGATCTTAGAATATTAGTTTAGTTACATGATTTGACGGCAAATTATTATTTTAAATATCACGAGAAATCTTTGCGTGATAATGTTCAAAATGGACATTATGACCCAAAAACAAAACTTTTATGAATAAAAATATTTTAAATATTTTCGCACATTTTAAATGCATTAATACATGCATTGGTTAATATTTGATAAAATATCTTATTTTTCTTGAAAAACGCAAAATTTTCATAAATATATATGCTGAAATGATTAAGTGCTTATATAGTAAATTCTCATATGCAAAATTGTATTAATTGTGTGCCAAAATGCCAAAAAGTTAAATTTTAGTTTATTTGTGACATATGTATCTACTAGCGTTGTTTCATTAAATCTTGGAGCTATGATTTCTTACAGGAAGCCACTGCAGAGGTCAGGGAAAGACTTCACCATCATAAAGTACTTCCCTCGAGCTTTTACATGTACTAATTTATCGTCGATGGACCGTGGAGGTACTCACATGATCAGCATGCGATCAATTCGAATCTGGAAATTCTTACATCTCGGACATGCAGATGCTTTCTAATGTGGCTTAAAGGTTTATGTTTTGCTCGTCAATTTATGCTTTTCTAACAAAATTTTACATGATTGTGTACATGAAAATATACGGAGCATCGTTCGCGGAAACATATTTGTTAAGGTTCAGGTTGGTGCGTTTTTTCCTAAACTAAATTTTTGCTTTTTTTTTGTCTTCCTTCCATCGTCATTTATGCCATACTTAAGATTTTTAGTTTTATCTTACAAGATTGGGTTTTTTTATTTACATTTAGTTTCTTTCTATAGTTTTTTTGTTGGTTATGTTTTATGACAGGTTGAAGATGTCGGATGAGTGGTGAACTGAGGATGATTTGATTTATCTGAACAAAGAACCTGTCCAGGGGAAAAGTAAGAGGATCGAAGATGAGAAATCTAACGAAATCGTGTGATAAAGCGTGCAGCAACTTCAGTATAGGCTACCAACAATGTTGGGAACAAAGTTGTTGACATTAAGGCGATGGAGAGTTGGCTTTTGTTGAAGAAGAAAGTGACGAAATTGAAATGTTCGTTTTGAATTAACCCAGAGAAGAAGGAGGAATAAGGTCACCTTTGAAATATTGATGTTGATTTCAAGAATTTGTTGTTAGATAAAAAAAAAAGCAAAGTTCATGAGTTGAGGGAACTACTAAACTTGAGGTTAAGGAAATTGCTTTCACCCGGAATGAGGTTTGTCCAATTTCTACTCACATTTTTCATCATATCAAATTTTAACACTTAACCGAGAATATAAACAGTTCATTTTCCCCAATGTTTTCATAGATCAAAGTGATGTTGTACATAACAAATCGCATATTTGGTACGAATATTCTGAAATGCTAACTAACTCTGAGACTGAGTAACAAATTTTCAGGCCCGATTAGTTTAATAATTAAAGTTTATATATTATAAAGTGGATATTTTATAAAAATTTATACGGAGAGAGAGAGAGTCACTAGACCCTAGTTATAGATATTTTGTCTTTGCTTCAAGCTGTCCAAAAAATGGTGAGAACATTTCATAGTTGTAACGCTCGTACAAATAGCATAATTTTTTAAAATTTAATTGATACCCAGAATAAGGTATGGTATTCTTTTCCATATATTTATTCACATTACTTTTTATTTTTTTTGTTCTTAGCGTGGTTCTTGCTTCTTGGCTTAGTAACCCCGAACCAAAAAGACAATTGACATGACAACAGCACTATGAATTTACGTCATTTGAGCGAAAATACCAATTTACCACTCATATTGATTTATAATATATAATATTACTTAATATGTATATCAGGAAGCTGGAATAGCCCAGTTGGTTAGTGCGTGTGGCTGCTAATCACAAGGTCGGTGGTTCAACCCCTCCTGCGTCGTCCGTCTTGTATTTTGAATCCCAAAAAATAATTTAGGCCCACAAAAGCTAAAACATATAAAAAGCCCTTGATATTAAGGGCTAGTTTGGTTCCACTTTTAATTCAGAAGCACGGGTAAATGGACTTTTTCAAAATGTAGCTTTTATAAATGTAAATTTATTTTTTAAAAGTGTTTGGTGGGAATGGACTTTTGCAAAAGTTGTAGGAAGTAATTCTGAAAAGTCATTAAAAGTTACTTCTCTCAAATGAACTTCTAGAAAAGTAACTTATTTAAAAAATCCATCTCAAAATTTTCACCAAAGGTATTTTACTTTTCAAAATGGACTTTTAAGTTAGAAATCCATTTCATAAGTGCTTCCAAACACACACTAAGTTTTGAGCGTACGACTACAATAAGTAATATATGGCGCAACATGACAGGCATTCGGATTGGAAATGTAGTTAAAAATGCCGTATTCAATTCACTTTATTCTTAAACACAAATCACTTAATTCAAATTACGTTCTTTTTTCACTGTCAATTTGGGGGAATGGGAATTGAACTTGGGGACATTAAGATTCACTAATAACCGTGCACACTCGATGTGTGTGCAATGATACTCAAATCTAACTAAAATGTGATACTTAATGATCGGTATGAATGAGAATTATATTGTAGCGCAAAACTGTAGAGGTTACAGTAAAGGACAAAAAGTAGAAAAATGACATACAAATTGGGTGACACCTTCATTGTTTCAGAAACGGATCGATTGAAGTGCCAAAAGTATATGATAAAATGGGATTCATCCACCTCTCCGACCTAAGGATGAGCAGATTCAACGGAATCAATTGTAAATATTTAGCAGCAATCAAAATGATCGACCAAGCGAACCTGTATCTGAAAATTCTATCTCCACTCCACTTTTGCAAGGAATGCAAATGTAGTACCATAATGCCAAAAAGCACTACTCGGGAAGCACAAAGAGCGAAGAAGCTGACCGAGAAGACGGATTCTTCACATTAATCAAGAAATCATCAGAATATTGAATAAATACTTAAAAGATGACTGGCGATCATATTAAAATGTGATTATGCATAATAGGTAAACATTCCATCGAGACTGAAACAGATAATGAGAAGATACCGTGATTCAAAAATGGAGCTAACAATTTATGCTTACTATATTGGTAAATAAGAATGACTCAAATGTTGAATATGGATAAATCGTCCGAAAAAAAAAGGAAAAATAATCGTCGCTTGACAATTACGAATACAAACTGATAACACATCATTAAAAAAACTACAGCATCGCAGAAAAAAAATGTCATGAAATCGCATATAAATGTATAACTACAGTTTCCTGGATATAGATTCAGGGAAAAGGAGCAACACTGAATGAATCACATTCAACTAATATGAATTATTTGCATAAGATTTAATAGCCAAACAATATCACCTTGTGCATCAGACCACGTAATATGATCTTAATACACCACATCAAAACGCACAACATATTAAAGACAGATAAATCAATCAACCCAATAATATGACCAAATCCTCAAAATCTATATCAAATTAATCTTCGAATTAATTTATTTACATGAAAATGACACATTTAAAATCCACATTAAATAGTCCAATTTTTTTTAACTGTTTCACACACAACAATAGCTTGTTAACTTTCACACAAAAAATTGTCTTTTATCATATAAAAATAGCATTCAATGATTATTGGTTTAAATTAAAATCGATGCAATCGGATCATAGATCCTACTTTTACCCACGAAAATCAACCATCCACTGTAACTATCACTATGTTCGGTATAGAAAGAGACTTAAAGAGAACTGAAGCAATCTCCGCCGCTCAGATTAAACTACAGCTATCGTCAAATTACAAAATACTTGAATAGAGTTCTTGAAAACCTGAAAAAGGAAATAGAATACCTTTTGGAGGCAGATATTGATGAAGTTTGAGTAACCCCACATAATGCTTCTCTTGTTTAGCCGATCTGCATGAAAAAGTATCCCAGCGACTGATCATCCTCTTAAAGTCAAATAATAAAAAAAGAAGAGACATATACCATAAAAAACTTAAAAATAAAATCGAAATCGCATACACTAAACTTGTCGATCGCAGTGAATAGCGAAGTAGCCCTGATGCTTATCCGCCTCCTAATACAAAATGGAAACATTAATTTTAAATGAAAAAAACAAACCAAATCACAAAAAAAAAAAAAAAAATCAAAACCAAAAAAATCACAACTCACATACACTGCACTGGAGTGTTCTTTAACCATTCAGTGGTCCAATACCTCTTGATTGTCCTTAGCCGTTCACAGGCCGGTTTTTATCCTGTTCACAAATCACTCAATTCAAATTACATAATTTTTTCACTGTTAATTTGGGGGAATGGGAATTGAACTTGGAGGCATTAAGATTAATATGATAACTTTGGTTCGTAATCTCCTTCGATTGCTTATCTGCAATTTGATAGAAAAAAATAATAAAATAAATCTAATATAAGAGCCAAATTAAAACATTTGGTACTACAAACAAATTTCTAATTCGATAGGGGAATATTCGTAAGATTTTGGAAATTATTGGTAGATGAATAGTGTAAACCCGAATTTGGGTCGATAGGTGAAAGGAAATCATATTAAAACCATTTTCAGTTTGGGTATGGGTGTCAATTGGATGACATTTTCTATTTTACGTTCCTTTTTTGGTCTGGAGTGGATAGACATGCCCAACCGCCGGTTACGGTTAACCGGCGGTTGACGGTTGGTCGGAAGGACCAACCGTTCCTAACCGGCCGGGGGCGGTTGCCGGTTGGCTATCCCCCGGTTACGGTTCGGCTAACCGGCGGTTAGTCAACCGCCGGTTAACGGTTGAACCGCCGGTTAACCGCCGGTTTTTTTATTTTTTTTTTATTTTTTTATTTTTTATCTTGGTAATGCGTTGCATAAATTTTTGGTATATTTTTCAATATTTTTCGATACAAAACTTCATATACTTAAATTTTATGGAACATAAATTCCATTACAAAAATTTAAATACATCATTCAAAGTAAGAAAAATTAGTTAAAATAATTATTTTGGTATGAAATCGGTGTCGGTCATGTATCTGCTTGTGCGAAATTCGATCATAAATTTGTCATTTTCTATTTTTTACACCGACTAATTTTTATAATAATATTTTTTATTTGGATACATAATTTTTTTATATTTTTTATGTTTTTTTTTAATTTTTATAATAATATTTATAATAAAAATATATATTTATATAATATATATTAAACCGCCGGTTGAACCGCCAAACCGGCGGTTTGCAACCGGCAGTTTGCGGTTTGGGAAAATCCCAAACCGCCCGGAACCGGCCTCACCGGCGGTTTGCCGGTTGGAACCGCCGGTTCCGGTTAAATTTGGGCATGACTAGGAGTGGAGAAGCTCTTACCTGATTGTTGCGTCAAGAAAAGAAATAACCATTATGTTTTTATTGCAATTATAATACAATAAATATGTTTTTCACTTTCATTTCCATACCGGCAATATCAGGAAAAAATCTCAAAACAAATGCTAATGGGGTCCACCATACGAAAGGAGAATCAAATTACCCTCTTTTTAAACTTTTGGGCAAATTCCCTTTCAGTACCCTTTGAAGTTTCAACTTCCTGATCAGTACCCCTCCAAGTATTTCTTCCTGTTCAGTACCATTTCCGAAAAATTGTGTGTTTAATACCACCAAACATTGAAAAGACGAAAATAACCCTTCTTTACAGATTCAGTTATACCAACTGGTCTCATTATTATACCAATATATTCAATTATTATACCAACTGTTATCACTGCTATACCAATTCAAAGTTAAGAGTATTTTAGCACTATTATACCAACTGTTCTCATTACTATACCAATATATTCAATTATTATACCAACTGTTATCACTGCTATACCAAGTCAAATTTAAGAGTATTATATTGTACCAAGTGTTTCCATTATTATACCAGTATATTCAATTATAATACCAACTGTTATCACTGCTATACCAAGTCGAATTTATTGGTAGAATAATCAATTTTATTGGTATAATAAGCGGTTTTGTTGGTATAATAATCGTATTTTGTGGTATAATACGCAAAAATCACTTTCGTATAATACAAAAAAAAAATATTTTTGGTATAACAGTTAGTATAATAACGAGAACAGTTGGTATAAATGTGCTAACAGTTGGTATAAATGTGCTAACAGTTGGTATAATATTCTTAAATTTAACTTGATATAAAACTGAAGATAATCGAAATAATATTTATGAATGAAGAAGGGTTATTTTTGTCTTTTTAACGCTTTTTAGGTACCTCACACACAACTTTTTTCAGATCGGTACCTAACAGGAAGAAAATCTTCGAGTGGTATTTAAGAGGAATTTGAAACTTGAAAGGGTACTGAAAGGGAATTTGCCGTAAGCTTTTCTTTCCACATTTTGATAAGCAATGACGACAAGAAAAAACATTAGAAGAAAAGGTGGAAAAAGAAAAGAAAAAATCTCACTAGATTCCCAAAATAAAAAAGAACAGCGTCGCAAGAACAAAACCGACGGCACTAGGTGGCGGTGGTAACAAGGTGGTGTGATCCCGCTGGAGCCAGGCAGAGACAAGGTGGTGCCCGGAATGGTGGTTGGGATTCCATTTCCACATTTGTCTGGGGTGCCGCTCAGCATGAGGTTTGTAGAAGTTCATAAGGATGAAACTGGAAATAGCTCGGATGAACACCTGGAAGCATCAGGGGATGTCACGTGAAGAGCTTGGTTTTGTTTCTTTATTTTCTTTAGTATATAATAAATTAGTTTGAGTTAGTTAGTTGACCGTAGTCTTCACAATTTGTATATAAATAATATTTTACACAGCTGTACAGACTTGAGTAATTCAATAGGAAAATATCTTCTACCCTCTGTTTCTAATTTTTCCATCGTTTACTTTCATCCATCGTGATGAAATCAAACTGAGATTCGCAATTTGTTCATGGTATCAGAGCTAATTAGAGAGAATCAGCTTCGCTGCCAATTGATTCTACCCTGCTACATCTCAATTTCATAATTTGAGTTGCTGATTTTGAAAATGGGGGATTCGACGGATAACAATGTACGGAGTCTTCAAGCTTCCTACACGCTGCACGGATCTGATTCTCCAGGAACGATTTTGGTGACAAGTCCATTAACGAGCTACAACTACGCATCGTGGAGCCATGCTATGAGAGTTGCGCTCGGAGCGAAGAAGAAACTTGGCTTTGTGAATGGAAAAGTCGCAGAGCCAGTGCTCACAGATCCTAACCATGAGGCTTGGGAACAAGCTAATTTTATGGTAGTTTCATGGATACTCAACTCGCTGTCAAAAGAAATTGCAGCAGGCTATGCGTTTTCTGCTAACGCCAAAGAGCTTTGGGATGCTTTAGAATTGAGGTATGGAACATCAAATGCACCTCAAATTTTCAATTTACAGAAGGAAACAGTATCAATCTCTCAAGAGAATCTGCCTCTAGACCTCTATTTTACGAAATTGAAGAAATGTTGGGCCGAATTGAATCACATCGATCCACCCGTGATATGCACCTGTGCTGCGAAACAGAGCATCGAAAAAAAGGAAGCTAGAAATCGTCTGATACAGTTTCTGATGGGACTGAACGATGGCTACGAAGGTGTAAGGAACCACGTTTTAATGCTTGATCCTGTTCCAGACGAAAACAAGGCCTACTCGATGGTGATGAGCATTGAGAATCAGAAAAAAATAAGCATGTTCATGAGTAATTCTGAATCGAATAGTGCCTTTCTAGCTCAGAAAAATACTGCTATTAAAGGGCAGTTCATAACCAAGGAGGAGAAAAGAAGGCAGTGGTGCAATCATTGCCAGAGAAATGGCACACAAAGGACACATGCTTCAAGTTACATGGGCTTCCCGAATGGTGGAAGGAGTACAAAGAAAAGGCAGCACAAGCTTCCTCGAACCCAACTCATGATAGGACACATGCTGCAGATACGTACAAGCGAGTAATGAACGTTGCTGATTCACCAATTGAGATTGGAGCAAATGACACATGTGACTTGCAAGCGGTGATGAATAATCTGAGCATACTACAGCAAGAGGTCGGTAGAATTCTAAAAGGAAAGCAAGCCGATGGCCCCAATGACTGCAATATGGTAAACCTTGCTCATTTTGGAGATTTTGCAGGTATAAATCATGATATTACTCTTAGTTCAGCTAGATCATTGGGTTTGTGGACATGGATATTAGACAGTGAAGCTACTAACCACATGTGCCAAAGCCAAAAGGCCATGAAACCCATTAAGCCAGTGACCAAATTCTGCCCCATATATCTACCCGATGGATCCCTAAAATCTATCAAACACACAGGAAATATTATTTTAGCTGAAAAAATTCCTTTATATGATGTTCTACATGTCCCTGACTTCAAGTTTAACCTCAATTCTGTGAACAAGCTAGCAAAAAATAACAGCTTGGATACTCTTTTTTCTGTTAATCATTGCATTTTACAGGACCATCAGACTAAAACCATAGTTGCTGTTGGAAGAGTGGTTAATGGACTATACGTGCTGGATGAAGACTCTTTTAATCCTAGTAGGATCAAGCACTTCTACTCTATAGGTACTACTTCTTTTGAAAACCTTACAAAACTAGCACCCTATCAGTCAAGTGTTTTTGCGAATAATGTGAACCATGTTGATCATGCCACATGGCACAACCGTTTAGGTCACCCTTCGACCGCAGTTATGCCTCATTTGTCTATCCCTTCTATAGCAACATAGTCTCATATATTGTGTCAAACTTGTCCCATTGCTAAGCAACAAAGGCTACAGTTTCCTTTGAGTTCCATACAAACCGTGTCTTGTTTTGAATTGTTGCATATTGACATTTGGGGACCTTACAAGCATGCTACTCACAATGGTTCCCACTATTTTTTAACCATTGTTGATGATTTTAGTAGATCCACCTGGACCTTCCTTATGACCTTCAAATCCTAGACCATTACTTTATTAAAAAATTTCCTTCTCATGGTCAAAAATCACTTCCAAAAATCTGTCAAATTTATAAGGACCGACAATGGAAGTGAGTTTTTAAGTCATTCCTGTCAGTATCTCCTCAAGGAACTTGGCATTATACACCAAAAAACATGTCCCTATACATCACAACAAAACGGAGTGGTGGAAAGAAAACATAAACACTTGCTACAAATTGCTAGATCATTAATGTTTCATTCGAGCCTACCCATCATTTTTTGGGGGGAAGCCATATTAGTTTCCACTTACCTGATTAACAGATTGCCATCAGCACTACTAAAATGGCGAAGCCCTTATCAAATCCTTCATAAAAAACCACCTGACATTTCCCATATTCGAACTTTTGGTTGCCACAAACACCAATCCACACAAAGATAAATTTGCACCTAGAGCTATGAAAGGAATTTTTCTGGGCTATCCCCTCGGGCAAAAAGGCTACAAAATATTTGATATAGCCTAAAAAAAATCATTATATCCAGGGATGTTGTGTTCCATGAGGAGATACTACCTTACCACACAGCTCCAACAAAAACAGATCCTCAAATAGTTTTTCCTCTCACTACAGCTCTATGGATTCCTGATACCCCTGTTTTGGATGTATCTGAGTCTTTTCCTTCACAGACTTTACATAACAATCCAGTTCCATACACATTGACCATACTAGCTCTGACAATTAAACTCCGCAGACTAACTCCTCTATTCCCTGCGATATCACTAATCCTGCACCTATCAATACAAATCCCACTGACCAAATATTAGCCCCTCGACGAAGTTCTAGAGTTAGAAGTGCTCCTACATGGATGAAAGACTTTATATCTCCCAGCACGCAAGTCTCTGAAGCTACTCAACCACAGTGTACTATGGTAAGATCATCCTTTTATTCACCTCTCACATATTCATTTCATAGTAATCCTTCTATATCTCCAGTCTATAAGTGTTTTCTAGCTAACTTGCAAAATGTCCATGAGCCACAAACCTATGATCAAGCTAAGAACTACCCCGAGTGGATCACTGCAATGAGTAATGTGATCAAGGCATTGGAAGAGAATGAAACCTGGGACATCACAGTGCTGCCACAAGGCAAGAAGCCAATCGGCTGTAAATGGGTATTTAAGTTGAAGTGCAATGCAGATGGAACCGTGGAAAAACACAAAGCGTGCTTGGTAGCAAAAGGGTATCACCAAATTGAGGGAGTGGACTATTTTGACAATTTTTCACCGGTTGCAAAACAAGTTACTATTCGATTGGTTATTGCTATAGCCGCTGCCAATTCTTGGCCACTTGAGCAGCTGGACATAAACAATGCGTTGCTTCACGGGTATCTACATGAGGAAGTTTATATGAAACCACCTCCCGACTACAAAATGGATAGTCCACGCCAGGTTTGTAGATTGAAAAGATCACTTTATGGTCTCAAGCAAGCTTCAAAGCAATGGAACGAAGAATTTACATCAAAATGACATGCTTATGGCTTTCATCAATCTCAAAACAAATGCTAATGGGCTCCACCATACGAAAGGAGAATCAAATTACCCTCTTTTTAAACTTTTCTTTCCACATTTTGATAAGCAATGACGACAAGAAAAAACATTAGAAGAAAAGGTGGAAAAAGAAAAGAAAAAATCTCACTAGATTCCCAAAATAAAAAAGAACAGCGTCGCAAGAACAAAACGGACGGCACTACGTGGCGGTGGTAACAACCCCAGCGACGGTCCCATCGGGACTCCCGAACCCACCACCGCCCGGAGCCAGGCCAATACCTGTCGGGGGTGTGATCCCGCCGGAGCCAGGCGGAGACAAGGTGGTGCCCGGAATGGTGGTTGGGGTTCCATTTCCACATGTGTCTGGGGTGCCGCCCACCATGGGGTTCCGGTTGCGGGTGGGCTGAGAGATGGATTCGTGGGCGTCCGTGTCGTCGTGCCACCACCTCCGGTGCTATAATTCAAGAAGTAAAATATAAGTGAAAAAACATTATTATTATTATGCTAAAAAATCACAGATATACGGTAAAATCTAACATTGGACCAGAATGGAACACACATCCAAATGTTGAGCCTTGAGATCAACGAAAGAAACAACCAAGATTAATTAATGTTTTTAAAATAAAAAGATATAGTAAAAAGGAAAATAATATTTCAGACAAAGGTTTACTAGGTGGATTAGTTACGACGGAGGCAGTTGCCTGAAAATCACAGCTCAGAGAAGTTTGATGCTTTCGCTGGTATTAACTGTTGACGTCATAATGATCGATGACAATGTTTGGGTTGAAACAATGGTCGCTTTGTTGGATAGTTGAGCAATCAGTTCCATTACCGCTAGCATAATCTATGTTCTTATGTAGAACTAAGTCGCCCACTCCGCTGTTACACACGCAATAATTTGCATCTGCATATATACCCCAAAAAACCCTAAATTAAAAGGAAAATAGGCAAAAAAAAAACATCAGCCCAAAAGCTGAATAGTAATAGAAAATCGAAAGATCGAGACTTTGAGGAATACGTTTTGAGTTTTGAGGATAAGATAATGATTGAAGTTACCTGAATGGGCAACCAAGGAGAAAGAAGCAGTAATCCCATTACAAGAGCAACCATGAGTGTAAGAGTATCCTTATAAAAAGAGGCTATGTGAGTGTAGCAAAGGAAGAGTAGAATGAACTCTAATCAAAAAAAATTTCTATGAAGCAAGAGAGAGAGAGAGAATTGCAGGAGGAAAAAGGAGTGTAGTGGCAAAAATTGTTTTGGATTCTCCGAAGAGCGAAATACAAGTGTAAGACGGTGCTCTAATATTTATTTTTCATAAACAAATAACTAAAAAACCGAAGAAATAATCCCAAAAAAAAAACAAATTTTCAAAATTATAGAAGGGAAATATGGAACCTACTGTAAATCAAGTACAAAACACTATGTCGGTTGCTATTAAACTCATACTTTTGGATAAAGATCTAACAATCGAATTTGATGAACATAATGCTTATTATGTGTTGGTAACATATTTACTCAAGTGTGCAAATGAGCTCAATTCAAAAAGCAGATGCCAAATATGAGCTCAATGCAAAAAATCGAGTCCGCCAATTGTTCGATTAACCGAGTCCTATCTGGTTGGTACCGAACTGTTTTGGTTTGATATATACTGAATGTGGGGAGATAAAGAGCTGAAACTATATTCACTAAAGTTGGAATCCGAGATTACTTATTGACACAATCTCCGACGTGTTAAGCTAATAATTAGAAACAGCGCACTAACTAAAAACAGACCACTAACTGTTGAAAATATAGTAACAATAATAAGACCAATTCAAAAAAGACGACTTAGACACGCTACTAAACATAATTCAACATTGCATCCCTTAAGTTGAAAGTTCACAAACATTCAGTTTACTAAGCCATCAAATGAACAGACTCCAAGAATTATCCTTAGCTTCTCAAATGTAATAAACTTCAATGGCTTTGTCCTAATCTGCAATTTGATCATCATAGTAGTGAGTATCATTTATTCCATCCTTTGTTAGATCTCTTAGAAAATGAAACTTCATGTCTATGTGCTTGCTTGCTCCGTTCATGCATAACTGGATTTTTAGAGAGTTTTATCGCAAAATTGTTATCACAATATATTGCAGTAGCTCCATCTTGCTTAAATTGGAGCTCTTCAAGAATTCGTTTAAGCCAAATTATTGACAAGCACAACCTGCAACAGGTAGTAACAATAGCTTGTTTTTTCGAAGACCAAGAAACAACTCCCGAACCACACATATATGGATACATATCCCGATGTGCTTTTTCTATTATCTTGATCCCTGCGTAATTATTGCACGTAAATCCGTATAAATCAGTCTTTTCACTGGCTTTGTAAAACAAGCCGGAAGAGATTGTCCCTTTCAAATAGTACAGGATCCGTTTAGCAACCAAAATGATTATCTTTAGGACACTCAATGAACCTTCTTATTAAACAAACAACATGCATTATATCGGATGTCGTAGAAGAAGTGCATCAAGCTTCCCACTATTTTGTTTACAAAATTTGTTGTCAATTTTATGTCCTCCATGATATCGAACAAGTTTCAGACCCACTTCGGTAGGCGTGCCAAAAATTTGTAGCTTTCCATTTGAAACCTGCAAAACTTGCACATACTTCCGTTGAGATATAAATATTCCACCAACATATTGTGTCACTTCGATGCTCAAAAAATAATGCAAGTTTTCGAGATCAAACATCTCAAATTCACGCATCATGGACCTTAAAATTATCGAACATAGCATGACCATTTCCGGTATAAATAAGGTCATCCACATATAAGCATACCATGAGAAATTTTCCTCCATATGCAGCTTCTTCTGTAAACAACGTATGCTCGTTAGGGCACTTTTTAACTCCTGCTTCAGAAAAATAAGCATCTATACGACTATACGAAGCGCGAGGAGTTTATTTTAATCCATATAATGCCTTTATGAGTTTATATACCTTATTTTCACTTCCAAAATTGACATAACCTGGAGCGATTACCTGCTCTTGAAGGTCGTCGTGCAAGAACTTTGATTGTACATCTAGTTAGAATATAGGCCACGATTGCACTGCTAATGCGATGACCAACCCGATTAAGGCATGTCTTGCGACGGAATGAAATACTTCTTTATAGTCCGCTTTGAATTCTTGCTTGTATCTTTTGGCTACTAATCGCTCTTTGTGCTTGTCAACTTCCTCTTTATATTTTTTGCTTGAACATCCACTTGTCACCAATGGTTTTGTGGCATTTTGGAAGATCAGTCTATTTACATGTATCATTTCGCTCAATTGCTGAGATTTCTTCATCCATTGTCTTTTCCCACTTCGAATCTATTAGGACCATTTTATTGTGTTCAATAAATGATGTTATTTTAGTCTTCTGATGAAAATTAGTAGTTCGGACTTAATTGTAAATAAGTCATAGTTACGGACTTTGTAAATATACGAAAGTACTTAGTATATATACAACCCTAATGACTTGTAGTGGGTGAATAGTTCATTGGACTAAATGGAGCTTAACGAGAAATCAAAGAACGAGTTTGAAAGACAATTTACCGCGAACGCTTCCGCTATCATCTTTTTGGTAAATTCATCATGTAATCTTCGATTGATTTAAATTCTTCACTTAATTCGTTTCGATTGGATTAGGAACTGGATTAACAACTGGTATCGGAGCTAAACTAGTTTGGATTTGGATTTAATCGCTGAAATTTGATCGAAAATTTTGGAATTAAATATCACGTGGCTTTTTCAATTTTTCGGTTTCATTCTTCAAATTCGGCTATGATTTTTTTAGGCTTTAAACGAGTCTTTTTAACTGTTGGGAGCTGAAATCCAATCGATTAAAATAATTTTCGCGATTTTGAAGATCCGATCAATGGAATTTTGAAAACACGTTTTTGTTGTTTTTTATGATTAATTGAGTGTTTCTAATCATATTTCTCTATGGTTTGATCAATAACCTGGGATAATTTGATTGATTTTGTGTTTAAGATTTAAATTGATAGTTTAAAACTTAATATTTTGGTTTCGGTGCTTTTCTGCACTTTACTGCTTTGCAATACGCATAATTAGTAGCTTCGCGATACTCTTCTTTGCGGAAAATCAGTTCTTTGCTGACAAGCTTCTTTGCGAATTAATTCTCGATAAAGCTTTGCGAACAAGATTCACGAATTGTGCAAAGCTTTCTTGGCGACAATATAGTAGAAACTCTATAAATTAATATGCTTGGGATCGTCAAATTTTATTAATTAAAAGAATTATTTTTAAATCGATAAATTAAAAATTATTAATTTATAGATAATAAAAAAATTTCAATTTTCAAACACCTTTTAAACTTCCACATAATTATCATACTATGTGCATATATCAAACGAAAGACTCAATTTGACAAAATCATTTAATATCCTATCTTATAAGAGACGAGATTCAAAGTTAAATTGTAAACCTAAAATAAAAGATAAGTGAGTCTTTTTCAAGACACATTAATAAAATAATGGGAAATTCTTGTAGGTAACCGTGGGTTAAGGCTTTTTCAACTGGTGTCCAAGTTATTTTTCATTTTCAGTACGTACCCCTACGTTTAATGCTTTCCCAAACTATTTTTTAGTTTCAATAGTTACTCCAGTGTTTAAGTCTTTTTTCTTTGGTATGCAAACAATTGAGCAGTTATTATGTGGTGGTCACGGTTATATATAATATAGATTGTAGTACAAAACTCGTAATATGTCTTTGTCGATCACTATATAAATCATGAGCATCACTTAGTTATTGCTAATTTATTTGGACACTAACTGGAAAAGCCTTAAACAGATAGGTTACTACTGGAATTGAAATTAGTTCGAACGCTAATTGAAAAAGCCTTAAAGACATGGTACTTGCATGAATTGAAAATTAGTTTGAGCATCAACTGTAAAAGCCTTAAACACAAAGTTATCAACCGAAATTTTCCAAACCGAAATTTTCCAAAACAATATTATGTAGTATATAAGGACTAATTATATTTTATATGGGACGTATAGTAACTATAAAAAATGTATTATCTTATAATTTAGAGTTTATAAATTTACCACGTTATCCTCGGGTCGGGACCGAGCAAAAATATTACCTTAAAAAGTTTATTAAATTATCGAGTATTAATTAATCAAGTTTCTACTGTACTTACACTTTAAAACAAGTGGGGCCCATTCAAAAAAATATATAAATAATAAGATTTTGACTTTTCATAGCCTACTATCAAACAGGTTTATTTTGCAAAGTTCAGCTCCCAATCGCAAAGCTTCATTTAATAACTCATTCACAAAGTTCGTTCGCGTCATTTGCAGATCACTGTTACATTAAAAAAATGACTCTTACGCCATCTCCGACCAAAATTTTTATTATCAATTCCAAAATGCAATAACTGTCACATCATACAATAATTCTTCTCCAATCATTAAACAAATTCTAAAACTCAAAAGAATATTTTCGGAATATTCTCATTCACACCAACTTTTAGAACTTTTCAGTACCACCCACATGTTTTATAAAAACTAAAAATGAGGCTACATTAAATTTCAATTAATGATAATATTAATTATATATCTTTTCAGAATAATTAAACATGTTTATGAAAAAACAAATTAAATATGACATTATAGGGAATAAAACATCTTGGGGTAAAATTACAATTTGATAAATATTTCCAATAGTGAACAGTTTAGACGCTTGCTTTTGAGTTTGCCATTCTATTGGACTATTATTTTGAGTTTTCAGGTTGATTTCAGAATCGACTGGAGTTGATCTTATTCACGTTAAGATATTCATTCGCAAAATTCATTCATAAAGCTAAACTTACTTCTATATCGCAAAGAATTTGCACAAAATATCGAAAATTATTATTCTTTACCAACTCTATTAAAAACATTATGGAAAATTATAAGAAAATTTTGGTAATTTTTTGAAGTTTTCGACATCAACATAGAACTTTTCGGTACCTACCAAAAAGTTTTCAATAGATATGCAATTTTAAAACATCACTATATTTCATAATAATACCAAAAAATTTTCGATACGGAATTTTTCAAGGCCATTTTCTTTTCAAAAATATTCAAATTTTTTTGGCACATTATAGAAAACATTTTGGTAAATTTTTCGAAGTATTCAATACCAATTTAAAACTTTTCGGTATACACCAAAGTTTTCGATACTTATTTTCGATATTTCACAATATTTATCGACACATCAAAACTTTTCGGTAGTGAATTTTTCAAAAGCCGAAATATTTAATATTAAAAAAAAAAGTTTTCGATATAAAATTTTCTCAGTATAAAAGTTTCGGTATACTAAAATTTTTCGATTTAAACGTTTCGACCCTAAACTTTTCCATACTATATGTTACGGCCCAAAAGTTTTCGACAACTACATTTTATTCAAAAACTTTTTGATATCCAGTCTTATTTTTCGTTTATTAAAAATTTTCAAAACCACAAAACGCGTTAACGATCACATATTCAATCAAGAAAGCAGACTTGGACACTTACTCCATGTGCAAAGAAAGAAGGTACACAATCTATCGCTAAATAAACTGATTAATAAGTGATACACATTGAGTATGAACTTCCCGGTACCTTAGAGCATCTCCAACCGAACGCAAAAACTCAAAATTTAGGGTAAAATTACTCCAACCGAACACAAAAACCAAACCCAAAATGGGTTTTTAAGTTTCTCTCTCATGATTTCAACCCAAATTTGCGTATGATCTCATATTATGCGTTTGTTGTTTCAAATTTGCATACTAGCCCCCCACATTTGAATTTTCTCAATCTGGTAATAAAAACTTATCAACGAAAATCGGAAGTCACACACAAGCAAGAAACCTACATTTGGGAATATTGCGTTGCCACTCACAAGTTATATGCACTAACAAACAAATACTTACCTCTCGTTACAGTGCCTCCACGCTTCATGTTAGAACTATCTAGGGTTAGAGTTAAAGACCTTTCTCGATTTGTAGCACCTGCGCATATATCCGATCTTTGCTGATGTTTTATCAGCTACACAACTTCCGATTTTCCTGATGTTGCCTTCATTTTTAGTGGAGCTTGGCTTTCTCTTTACGCACAAACTTGGGGTTCTCTTTTCGCATAAGCTAAACTACATCGATAGTTTTTGTCCGTCTATTAAAGAACACATGTAACTTAAATAAATAAAATATAATTGATTTATGTGCATATAAATTTATTATGTTTTAATATCTTATTAGTGTTTTTATTTTATTTCTATGTAATACAATAAAAAGTATTGTTTTGAAAAATTATAAAATATGTAGGTTGTATTGAAAAGTTGTAAAAGTTATGCGGAAGTGAATATTACGAAAATATGCATTTGAGTTTGAGAATGAGTTTTTCGATTCGAGAAAAATTATTGCATTTTGAGTTTGAGAATGAGTTTTTCGATTGGAGATGGTCTTAGATAGCAAACCTTGCTACTTTGCGTCACTTCTTTAATATAATATAATATAAGCTTTTGAGAAGGCTACTTTGCGATGCAAGTAATAAATAAAAACTACTTTTCGATAACCACTAACTATAACATTATTGCGATATACAATAACTGATACAACATCACAACTTTGCGGCAACTTATATAATATGCGATCGCTAACTTTGCGGTAAACGCTATCCGAATGCACTTTCCGATGTATATTAAACTTACATCTGAAACCATAGTTCTTGGCAAAATTATAGAAACGTTGTGGTAACTTTTCCCAGTTTTCGATAATACTATACCTAAAATTTTCGAAACTTCACGATATTCTTGATATACCATATTTTTTTGCACTGAATATTTTTGGAGCCAAAATTTTTAAATTTCACATAGTGTCGGCACATTATACTAAAATTTTGGTAATGTTTTTGAAGTATTTGATACCAATTTAAAAGATTTCGGTTTAAACCAAAAAGTTTTCGATACTTAAAATTTTCGATACTTCGCGATATTCAATCATTCGAGTTTAACGAGAGCTTCAAAGCACTAACCGCCTCTGGTAAAGACGTGAATGCTAAGTTTACTTTCATCAATGAGTCCAAAGCGGAGACAACATATTCACTCCCCATCGTCGATTTCTCCGCAATCATATCGGAGGATCCAGATATGGTCTAGGTCCATCGACGTTCTCGGCCAAATTTGTCAGCAATGGAATTTTTTCATCAAATGAAAGAAATCCCATCTTTCTCAATCAAAACCCATCGATTCCTGTAATTAACAGAAAACCCATGTGTTGAATTGTGTCCCATCTTGTGAATCACGGAATCTCCGAAACCCTGATGAAATCTCTGTCCAAAGAAGCCCGAGAGTTCTTCGATTTGCCAGCCGACGAGAGAAAGCAGTACGAAACAAAGAATGTCGAGCATCTCCAACCGTACACCAAAACCCAAAAAATAGAGTAAAAACACCCCAACCGCCCAAATCCAAACGCATAATGGGTTTTCTACTTTTTCTCTCCTCATGCAAACCTAAATTTGCCATTGAACGCAAAAAATGGGTTTGATGTTTGTAAATTGCAAACAAGTCCTTTTATTTATATTGAATTATTATAACATCTATCTAAAAAAACAGTAAATAAATAAATAAATAAATTATAATTACGATCGGTAAATGAACAAATTAAATAATTATTATAACATTTATTCTTTTTAGTATTATTTTTATATATATTACTATTTAAATTTTTATATTTATTTTTACGAACGTAATATAATACCTAAATAATTTTATGACCGCAAATATAGGGTTTATAAAACCAAAAATTTGTAATTCAATATGTGCTAATTAATCATTGTGAGAGGGTACACAAATTCCGAAATTGATTGTACTAATAATTTTCTGTATGTGCATTTTGTAGTGAATTTAGATGTTTTTAATAAGCTTTTTTGCGATTTTTATAAGTAAAAATAATAATATTATTATTTTTATTAAATATATTCTTAATCAAATTTAAAATAATATTGTGGTCTAATATGTTATGTTTTAAAATATATGGGTAATATTAAAAAGTTGTAAAAAGTTGGTATGTAAGAAAATATTACAAAAATATTCTTTTGAGTTTGAGAATAAGTTTAATGGTTGGAGAAGAATTAATGCATTTTTTAGAAGAATGAGTTGAGTTTGAGAATGAGATTTTCGGTTAGAGATGGTCTCAGATCCCATAAAATCCAGCAACTTCAATGTCTAGACACCAAAAACCATACTCTTACCCATAGGACCTTAAGATGTGTTATATTTTAGTGTAATTGAGAATAAAACGAACACGAGTTAGAAGGTGCGTAGTGCACGCTCGAAAACGTTTATTTCAGAACTCAAAACCAAGCGGAGGTCAAGGGGGTTGCACTCCCTTGCGGAATCCTAGGGACAACGCACCTAGCAGGGTCCAGGGGCAGCGGCACGACCCGAAGCCACATGCACCCAAAAGGGTGTGTGAGTTCGAAAGGGTTGTATATGTTAGTAAACAGACGACATCTTTAAAAGTGTTTGTCCACTGACACAGCTGGTTGAATCTTGTATTATAAATAAATGACGAGACATGCAACATAAGGACATTGAATTTAGAAACGCATCGAAAAATTCTCTTTAGTCTTATCCCGACGAATTTGGTGAAACTCGTTTTGGGTCCAAAATTGTCTTTGGAAAGTGATTCAAAACGCGATTGTAGCGAATATTCTCCTTAAAAATTAAAAAATATTATCCAACAATTAAAGACTATTATTTCAATGGTTGAAACAGAGGGTGGCATGACTACAAAAATTTGCAAAGTCGACAAGTTCGAGGGGGTAGATTTCCGTCGTTGGCCAAAGAAAATGCACTTCCTCCTGACGACCCTCAAGGTGTACGTGCTGAGTATGCCCATGCCCGAGATCGTAGAAAATGAAACGTTAGAGGTTGCCCGAAGGAGGAACAAATGGGAGAACTATGACTACATCTGTTTGGGGTCATATTCTGAACGGAATGTCGAATTCATTTTCGACATCTATCAATCTACTAAAGACTTATGGGACGATCTCGAAGCGAAGTGCATGGCAGAAGACGCTTCCAGCAAGAAATTCCTGGCTAGTAATTTTTAAATATGAAATGATCGATGCAAGACCGGTGACAGAGCAATACAATGAACTACTTTGTATTCTTGGCCAATTTGCTCAACATCCAACTTGTGATGGATGAGGCAATATCGGTTTCTAGTATAATTGATAAATTGACACCATCATGCAAAGACTTCAAGCACAGCCTCAAACATAAAAAGGAGGATTTGTCTCTGGTACAATTGGGTGGTCATTTGCGTACAAAGGAATGTCTAAGGGCGCGGAAAAATGACTAACCAAATGGCAAAAATGGTGTTGGAACATCTAGTGTTCATATGGTGGAAGAGCATGCCAAATATAATAAGAAACGCAAGGGTTATGGTATAACCATGGATGATCCAACAAAAAGCCTAAAGCGGCTTGTTGGAAATGTGGAAAACATGGTCATTTCAAAAAGAATTTTCCGGTTGAAAAAGGTGGTCGTCAAACAATGAATACCTATGGAGCAAACATGTCGGGTGAAGGGTATAAAAACATTAACCCTAAACAAGGCGAGGATTTTAACTTTATTTTAATTCTGGTATACATTATGTATCAGAGAAAGAATAGAATCCTGGAAGAAATTGTTAATTCCATCTATCCTTTTATGGATTGAGTGATGTGGGGTGAAGCTATGTTCACAACTTGTTATTTCCTTAACGGAGTTCCAAATAAAAGGAACAAAGTTACTTTATGAACTTGTTTTAAAAAGAAACCAATGATGAACTATTTCGCATTTTGGGTTGTCGGGATGTTTTACTTCTCAAACCCAAGAAGAAAAGTTTCCGTGAAAGAGGTATATATTATATTGGATATGATGAGCATTTCAGGGCTTATAGGTTCTACATAATCGAACCTAATGATTCTATTTCGATTAACACCGTGATTGAGTCGAGAGATGCAATTTTTTATGAGAAGCGTTTCTCAAGTATACCTAGACAGGACATGATTTCAATCACAAGTGGTAAAGAAAAAAGTTCTAAATTGACTAGTAGTAAGCCAATGATAATAAAGTTTGGTTTTGGTACATATACCACATATTTTGGTATATTATACTTGGCCCCGAACTAGCCCTTATTACAATTTAGACCCTATAAATATAATATAACCAATTAAGCACAAGACAATGACAAATTACATATTGGACACTATTTAGATCTAACAGATTGGCAGTGCAGTAAAGCTGAATATTGAACCGTTGTATCTTTGGGACGAATTGCGTAAACCTGATGCACTGAAATACGGGGCAATAACGTCTTACAGACATCGTACGTATTACGTGCCTCGACTTCGACAGAAGTAACATTATTGTGTACGAGTTTATGTAGTCATCGACCAGACGTAATACACATGAACTAACATACTCTTCGATATTATTGTGGTATTGCATGGTCATTAAATGGTATAAACAAAATAATTTTATTTCGAATGTCGATAATTTTTTTATATATTTTATTTTCATTCACACGAGCACCCTTTTGACTAAACCAAGTTCGATGTGTCCTCTTGTTCTGATATTTACACCGTCAGATGTAAGACTTTGGTTCGAAATATTTTGACACAAATCAGAATAAAACATTTGTAAGTCGAATCACGTTTTCGGTCGATATTGCAACTAATATGTATAAATTCAATAGACCCGTTGTTTGCACTTTTTTCGTACCATGTTAGCTCCACCTCATTATTCAATTAAAGTAAATGAAAAATACAATTGCCGAAAAAATTAAGGTATATTTATGCTTCGTAAAGGATGTGATTTTTAAAGCATTTGTCATCGGAAAACTAATAAAATGTACTTGTGTCAAGCATGTTGTATAATATTATAATGTTACGGTACCGTAAAGGAATTAAATGGTACCAATTTCCGTTAATTGGTGAAATTTTAGTTTTGGCGGGATTTTTTAATTCGATTGAAATTTGAGGGATTTTTAAAACATGGTTTAATATTATTATATTGGGGTACCATTTAGAGGTGGGTAATGGGATGGCCGGTTCCATTTTCCGGCCGATTCCACCGGTTCCGATTATACTGGTTTTCGGTTTCACCGACTTCGGCGGGATACTGGTTCCGCTTTTCAACCTGTTTTTGGGAAATCGGCCCCGACCTAGCTCGAAAACTGCATATCCTTATCGGGATCGGGCCAGTTCATCTGTTTTTTTAATTTTTTATTAATAATATTTTACTTAATTATTTAAACTTCCTTATTAGTGTGCATTCCATTAATTATGAATTATCTATTGCGAGATATATTAATTATAACTGTTTTCATTAATAAGTACATTAACTATTCACTAATCATGTCATTAATTTATTATAACATTATTATAATGAATATAGCACATTATTTATTTAACATTTTTTAAGTCTAAGATGAAGATAGTGCAGATATATCCCGGGTTTTAACTCGAATTGTACTAGGTTTCTTTAAATGTTCTTATCCAATCACTTAAAATTGTCCTCGTTTGGATTTGTGTTTTTCTGTTTTCGTTTGTTGTTCCCCCTCTCAACATGAGAAATTTCTTCCAATTGTATTGTAGAATATCTTGAGTGGGGTATGTCAATGGGCGGGGATCTAATCCCCGTCTTGGAAGGAAACGGGGACAAAATCGTCCCCGTCCCCTCCAGGATTTCCTGCCCCGTTCGGCAATATTTAAAAATACTATTTATATAATATATACTTAATATATTTTTTAGTAGAATATATTATAAAGTATATTTTAATATTATTTAATATTACTTAAACTATTTTTTAATATTATTTATATCATAATAATATAAATTCAATATTATAAAAAGTATTATTTAAAAAAATATAATTCAAGATTATGCTTGTCAATGGGGCGGGGATCCCTGCAAAAAATACTACCTCCCCGTCCCTGCCACGCGAGGATAAAAAATCGAAGATTCATTCGTAATTCTTGCAGAGTGAAACTATGCAGTACGAGACATGAAATAGATTTTCCAAAGAACAAAGTTTTTTTCGAATAAACCACATCCAATTCGGGGCGGGTTCCCGCGGAGACAGGAATCCCCGCCCTGCTGACCAAGTTTAATATTGAGAGAGATGTTATTGGCTCTTTAGCCACACGTAAATATTTTTTCATTTATGAAATTATCGTTTGAAAAAGGAAGTATATTGAAGTAGAGTCAAGTAGAATACATATACAACTATTGTGTAACCACAACAAATGTTCTAATTGAAATAGCAACCACAGGCCCAGCCCAACTGGTTCCGTATAGCCCCTTGGAATTGAAATCTTCTTAACCCCTCCCTCCACTACACTACTCTTCAACCCCAGCGACTCGCAAACATGGTACTCGATTCGTGTTTCACTTCATGTATCTACTAGATTAGCTTTTCTTTCTGCGCTATCTCCGTATCTAATTATCGCTTGTTTTCAATTTCTGCAGCTGTTCTTTTCATACTTCAAGGAGTTGGTTGGTAAAGAAGTGACCGTTGAATTGAAGAACGATTTGGCGATTAGGGGAACGCTTCATTCGGTAGATCAATATCTCAACATTAAGCTAGAGAATACCAGGGTTGTTGATCAGGACAAGTACCCTCACATGGTATTCGATTTTTCTCTTTTGCTTAAATTAGGGTTTAGGGATTTGAACTTTTTGGGAATTTTTTGGCCGATGTCTGGTATTTACACGTGTTCACTATTCCTGCACTTTCCCCTTAGTGCGATTAGTGTTAAGAACGAAAGATGCGAAGAAATAGCTTTTTAGGTCATGGAAGCTAGTGATTTATTGATACTCCATATATATACATATTAAACGCTATTAGATTTTTAGTAAGTAACAAGCCAGAATTGTGAATTCAACGCATTGTCAATGAGGGGTATTGTTCGAGCACAACCAATGTGCCTTTTTTTAGCATCTTCCGTCAATTGTTTTATTTGATTCCTCCTTCAATTGAATTTGGATAGCAATCCCATTTTTCAGTTGATTGATTTGATGCTATCTGTTGCAGCTTTCTGTGAGAAACTGCTTCATCAGGGGCTCTGTGGTGAGGTATGTTCAGTTGCCACCCGAGGGTGTTGATGTTGAACTGCTTCACGATGCCACCAGAAGAGAGGCTCGAGGTGGATAAGCTCTTTGATGTTTCAGCGGCATCGAACTGTTTGTTATATTTTTCTCCTTTACGTTTGAACTTTTCTTGGTAGGTCTCCGTCACCTTTTCTGGTTGTGTATGATTGTGTGATAAAACATGAATCAGATGTACTATCTTTCTGGCTTTTCCGTCCAAGCAAAATCTTGTCTCATTCTGTGTATTTCTTCGGGAGAATCTGCAATTAGAACCAAACAGATGTGAGATATAGCCTGCGTTAAACTTAACAAGTACTCAGTTGCCAACTACTGAGATCGATGAGTACATAATTTCGAGCTCTTATAGGGTCTTTTAAACACCAAAGTTGGCATTGTTGCTTTATTTTTCCGGACAAACTCATGGACCCGTTTATCCAATCAAAGTCTCATATATAATCTCGAAATATGGAATCGATACTTTCGTAGGACGGTGTTGAAAAATTATATGGAATCGATACTTTCGTAGGATGGTGTGTTCAACGTTTCATCCACGAAATTGTTCGGTAAGAATCTTCCTTAGAACTTGTAAAAAGAATCATTCGTAATTGGTATTGATCCAGAGAATTATCTTATACATGTTGCAAAGTGACAATCCCACCTCAAAAAAAAAAAAAAACATTGTTTCGATTACAAAAATATAGTCAATAAAGGACAAAAGCAAGAATGCCAAGTGAAATCAACGAGGCGGCCCAAACACGCGCGAGTAGGGCGAGTTCACGGACCCCTTCACGTACCTCCTCGAGGCATCAACAACCCACTCGATCTCGCTCAGATTGGGCGTCTCCACGAAAACCATGTTGAACTCACCCACCTTCACCACCTTCCCTCTCTTGCCAGCTCTCAGCGAAAGGCTGCTGTTATTAGCCCTTCCGTACGAAAATATGCCCTTCTCCAAATACAGTATGTCCCCCGGCTCAAAGGCCTCGCACTCTTCTCCCCATAGCTGGAAGTGCACGGCGGCGGTCTCGTCGGCGACGAGCGCGAGGCACAACTTGTTCTGCCCGTCGAACGTGGGCTGGGCCTTCTCTAGGAGTATGAACCTCGCGTCGATGTTGTTCTGTGCTGCCGGAGAGATGGTGATTAGAGGCGATGGCGTGTGATTGGTCATGGTATATATATTCTTTTGGGACTGTATTGGCTCAGGCAATTGATCGAGCAACTTTGGGTGTGAATTGTGGAGTTGAGAAATTGGAACGTTCCGGCCGATTGGTTCTATGTGGAGGAGCCCAGTATACTTTGGGGCCTTCGAATAGATAAAATTTGAACAATGGACTCTACACAATGGACTCTTGGCGGCTATAAATCTTTATATGATATGGGTTTGGGTTACACTAGACCTATGGACTCTACACCATGGTTTTAAAATCGTTTTTTGAATCAATCGGTATAACCGGTATAAAACCGGAATAAAAGCGGAGTCAAACCGGTGCTTTTAAAATTAATAAAATATATAAATTCATAAAATATAAATGATATTGGCCTTCATTGTTTCTAAAAAAATAAAGAATTTGAGTTGGGCTGAATTGTTAGCCCATAAAGTAAAAAAGTGGTAAATAAAATATATTACACTTTTTATTTACTAGAAATTCGCACCCGGGTGGGAGAATAGAGCTACAAGTAGACATGCCCAACCGCCGGTTACGGGTAACTGGCGGTTGTGCCGGTTGGTCGAAATGACCAACCGGCCGGAGACGGTTGCCGGTTGGCCGTCTCCGGTTGCCGGTTGACCAACCGGCGGTTGGTCCAACCGCCGGTCGACGTGAATCCGGCGGTTACCAACCGCCGATTTTTAATTTTTTTTTTTTTAATTTATAGTGTATATTTCGATAGTTTTCGACTTTTCGGGACACAATTATGTTAAAATATTAATCATCATAAATTAATTTCATTACAAAAATGAAGTTACATTTACAATTAAAATTTACAAAGTCGAAAATACAAAGTAAGAAAAAAAAATTTATTCGTTGTTCGTTGAATACTTGAATCGCAATCGCCATTTGCCAATGCCAGTCGATAATCGGTTTCTGAAAAAAAAATATACAAAAGAAGTTAGTTAGATAATATTTATTGTACAATCGCCATTAAAAAATGAAATTAAATTAGTATTAAGGACTTATCTTTTTCGGACTTTGTCGTTGGCTTGGATGTCGTCACGCGAGCGATTTCTTGGAGACGTTGGCTGAAAAATAAGATTGTATGTATAAGTAATTATTTAAAAATATAAAATAAAAAAATTAATACAATGAGATTAGTATTAAATTTAAGGACTTATCTTTTTTCGGGCTTGAATCTTTCGCCATTTTTGGAGATTTATGCTCTCTACTCTTAGTCGTCGCCGCCATTGCCGCCACCACTAGATTAGTGCCGGTGGTGTCGTCGAATACGTCGTCGTCCGAATCGGTATTCGTGGCGTCTTGTGTCCGATGTTCAACTCTCGTCCAATCATCGAGAAGGCATTGGTATTCAACGTTTTCTACCGTCAACCTCGAATGCCTTTCACTTAAGGTTAAGCCGCCCATGCTAAAAGCTTGTTCAACCGCGACGGTTGAAATTGGGACGGCAAAGATTTCCCTAGCGATCTTCGCCAACGTTGGATACGTTGGCGACATCTTCGACCACCATCGGAAGACGTTGAACTGATTTTCAACCTCGCCGAACTCAAAAGTGGTCGACAAGTAGTTTTCTAACTCTATGAACGGGTTCATCGACCTTTGGCGTTTGCTCGTGTTGAGGAGGTTGTAGTAGGAGGCTAAGCGATCACTACCGCTAGCACTACTACTACTAGTGGATTGACCCGAACTCGATCGAGTTGGGTCTTGGCCACTATCGGTCTTATAAGCTCTAAAGACTGTCTTTAGAGCGTCATACCCTACATTCCTAACTTGAATGTGGTAGCCATCAGGGAGGACACTAGAATTAGCCGCTATGGACTGGTAGTATAATCCTAGAAAATTATCTGTCCCCTCTACGCGTAATCTGGGGTCTAATACCTTCGCAATGATGAAGATATCGGGTAGATCCCAAAAGTACTTCAGCCATTTAGCTTTCATGGCTAAAACGGTCGGACCCGCAATCTCGTCATTTACAATCCGTTTAGAATGCATGCGACTTTAACGCAATGATCTAATGCCAAGATAGATGTCGGGTAATATATTCCCGACATCTCCCTCGTGGCATCGTGAAATACTTGAAGTATTTCACATATGCCGTTGTATCCGTCCCACATCGTAGGATGTAATGCTACCCCGTATTCGGAGTTTTCGTCGTAGAAATCGCTCAAGGTGTGGCGATATTCGTACGACGTCTCTAACATCTTGTAGGTGGAATTCCACCTGTTGGGTACATCTAAGGCGAACTTCTTGTGCGTAATTCCCAAACTTTTACAATGACGCTTCCACTTCTTCAGTACAGAAGAGTGGCGCATCATGTAACTGATTGCCGTTCGTATCGGCATAACGTGTGCCTTTAGATGCGTGAGTGCGTCCTGAACACATAGGTTAAGTATGTGGCAGAAGCACCGCACATGAAAGAATCGACCGCCAAATGACGGTCGATAATACTTAATCAAATCGTCAATGCTCGCGTTATTAGCGCTAGCATTATCAAAGGATACCGAGAAAATCTTCTCGAGTATCCTATATTCCGATAAGATACTCCTAAGCTTAAGTGCGATGTTTTGAGCTGTGTGTGCTGTGTCAAATTCCCTATACGCAATTAAGCGTTTCTGTACTTGCCAAGAGTCATCAATCCAATGGCATGTAACGCCCATGTAATGATGATCTTGCCAGTGATCGCTCCATATGTCGGAGGCAATGGAGACTTTACACTCTAAATTTCCTAATTGATCTACTAACTCGCGTTTGTACGCGAGTACCGTCTTCCTAATGTCTCGCGTAAGGGTGCTACGTGAAACTTTCTTCGCTTGGGGGTTATACGACTTTCTGATCCACTCTTCGTAGATCGGATCGTCATCAAACCAAAAAGGAAGATGTTTCGCGCAAACAAATTTTGCAAGTTGTTTGCGCGCGACGTCTTCGTTGTACATGAACAAAGATGTCGGACTCACACTGGGTCCTTGTCCGATAGCGAACAAACCCGTGCCCGTAGCCCCGTGCATTTGACTTTGAGTTTGACTAATTCCTACCTTAGTAGGATGTTTTGAGCGGATATGGCCGGTAAAATTGCCATATCCGCCCCCTTCTTAAAAGGGTACTCCTTACCACAATAATTACATATAACTTTAAAAAAATCTATTTTTCCAGTCGGTACCTTCTTGAAGTGTACCGCGAAAATATCCGATCGTAGGGCGGCGACGGCGGCCCGTGCTTGGGTCTCGGTCGGCGGCGTCGGCGTCGGCATCGGCGTTTCTTCCGGTTGGTCATATTGCGTGTCCGAGCCGAGAACGTCACTTAGGTCGAGCATAATTTCGGGGGAGTCGTCATATTGGTAGTCATCTTGCGATGAACTACCAACAATCTGTTTCCGCCTCGACCTCGAATTCGATCCTCGACGACGGCTATCCATATCTAAAATAAAATATTAGAATAAACGTTCGATAAAAATATGTGTAAACTTACGAAGGCGAGTAAAATTCGGAGCGCCGTGTATTAGAGCCGGGTGGAGATTGATGAGGGTAGTAAAACCGGGCAAGGATTGAGGGACTAGTATTTTAATTAGTTTATTTTTAATTCGTAGACTACAACGATGCTGAGAATAACGCGTTTTGACAGTGAATAACTGAGAGTAAGAGATAGAATTGAGTTATGATTTTTTAAGAGGGGGGGAGGTATTTATAGATTTTACAAAAATGTGGTCGTTGCAACCGCCGGTTCCCGGTCAACCGCCGGTTGCAACGGCTAGTTTATTTTTTATTATTTTTTTTTTTTTTTAACGGCTATTTTTACTATTTTTTTTTTCAAAACGTTTAAACACGCGCCAACGGCTATTTTCATTTTTAACTAATTTTTTTTATATAAACCTGCCGGTTGAACCGGCCAAACTGCCGGTTTCAACCGGCGGTTTGCGGTTTGGGAAATTCCCAAACCGCCTGGAACCGCCCACCCGCGGCCGCCGGATGCGGTTGGTGGCCGGTTCCGGTTACCAAACGGAACCGGCGGTTGGGAACCGACGGTTGACCGGTCGGAACCGCCGGTTCCGGTTAAATGTGGGCAAGACTAGCTACAAGCTCTAGCCACTACACCACTTCAGTTTTATCTCACGTGTATGTGGTTAGATAAAAAAATACTAATATTTAAGTTATATTATTAAAATAAACCTTAGACCGGACTAGACTCGAACTGTAATTTTGATCGGTCACGGTTTTCCGGCCCGAACCGGCCGGTCCGGTCCGGTTTTAAAAACCATGCTCTACATCTCTTTCCTCATCTACGATCAATGCGGCGATTAATATGATTATTAGAATTAATTTGGTTTCACGCCTTATTCATCTATTTTTATTTGAGTTCATACCACATTCAAGTTTTGCCAGACCCGAATTAAGTTTTATTTATAGATAAAGACCTAATTGCTTGGACAAGACTTATTTGTCCGCAAAAATTACGTCAAATCGCCACCTTCAGTTACCCTTTAAAGACGAAAATATTTTGTCATGCCCCCACATGATCGAAGCAGATACATTGGAAAATCATTGAAATTTTGACGGTAAGGATCGGATAAGGTGAAATCAAGCCTCAGTTTGATATGGGTCTTAATAATATCGTGAAATTACTGCGATGTAAAGATAATTTTGCCCCAAGCTCAGGTTGGACCCAACGATACTAATTTGCCATGTTGATTTATCCAGGCCTCGGTCATGCCGTTATGTTGGGTTCATCTTTAATTTAATATATGTGAAAAGTTATACTCTGATTTGGCTATATTTGATGGTCTTTGTGATAATCGGTTGATAAATTCAGTTGTAATGATTTTGCTCATTATTACCAGCAGGGTTTTCAGAACCAGACCGGACCGGCCTGTTCCGGTCGGAAAACCGCGAACCGGCCGGAATTCCAGTTCGGGTCCGGTCTGGTTTAGCTTTATTTAAAAAAAAAAGAAAGAAAAAATCGAAAGGAATAAATGCAAACAATATATATTAAATGGACTAAATATGTTGTTAGGTCTAGTGGTTAGTGGTTTAGACTTATTTTCCAAGGTTGTGGGTTCAATTTTTTTAGTGCATTTTAAATTATCTTTTTAATTAATTTTTTACACCTCATTTTACATTTAATTTTTTGATCTCCCCATTACATTGTACTTTAATTAACTAAACTCCCAATTTAAATTTAACTCTTGACACTCTATTTTACTATTACTTTTTAATCACCTAATACATATTATTTGATTGATATATTCACAAAATATACTTTTAGTATATTTAGATGTACCGGTTTTATAACGATCTTATTCTGGTTTTATACCGATTAAATTACTAAACTTTAAAGCACTAAAATTTCGGATCTGATTAAAAAATCGGATTTCAAAATCATGATTACAAGAGGAGAAGGGGAGAACAGATTGAGCCCGTTGCTATGAAGCCTGGGACAGCCATCATGAGCTAACATCGGCGCCTCGTCACTGCTTCATGTCCGAATGGAGAAAAGATTAATTTTCCTACCTAAGCTTCCACGATACTACATAGACACATTTATCTCTGATTAAACTTTCTTCATAACAAACATATAAGAACATATAAGTTTTGAATGGTCGTAGATGTTGCAAATCCGGGACTTAGAATATTTTTTTTTTTCGAAAAATTCTAAACCCGCGCGGCTTTACAACCGGCTCTCGCTCGGGTCGCTCCTCGCTCCTTGATTCGCGCCCCGCTCGAGATATGCCTCAACGCCCTAACTTAACGCAAACGCACGCTAAGTAACCTGCTTTGACAAAGCGGAAACGAAACAAAGCAAGTTGGGTAAAACAGGGACAACTGGGTTTGCCTACCCAGATTGTCGTAATCTTTATTAAGCACAAAGAGTACAATATAGGAAATAGCGCAAACCGTGGGCTCGAACAAGTCTCGGCCTCAACCTACACTCTAACTCACGGCCCTAAATCCTACGTCCCTGCCGGGATCTTAATAGCTCGCTCACACTGCTCACTAAACCCTACTCGGGATCCCTAAGCCCGAACTAAACTCGCTCGGACTTTGTGGCTTTGGCTCGATGGAGGCTGCTCCTTCTCGCCAAGTTCACTCTCTCGGAAGGTGGATGTCGAATGAAGTGAATGAGGATTGAGGAGAGGGGCGGCCTCCTTATATAGGAGAGGCTTGGGCCATATCGGGACATATCTTGGAGAGAATATCTCAACTATTATCTAAAGATAGGTAGTCAAGATATGGTCTCCAATATTTGATTTGACCCTAAAATATCTCAACAACCTAATCCCAAAATTTTGGGACTTGGCGCCCAAGCCAAAGCCCCGCAGCCCGGCGTCCCGAGGAACGCCCGCAGCAGCCGCGGGCGCGCGCGCACACAGCGCGCGCTGCCTTCCCTCAGGCCCAGCGCCCGCCTAGCGCTGGGCTTCCTCGTGGCCAGGCCGCGCGCCCTGCCTGGCACGCAGCCCTGTCCGTGGCCTTCGTCGGGCCGAGCCCGCCTGGCTCGGCCCCCACCTTCGCCGCCGTCGTCGACCGTCCGCCGGAGCCACCGCCGGACCGCCGCTCTGCAACCGCCGTCGCCGTTGCCGCCTTGCACCGCCGCCACCGCCGTGCATCGCCGAGGGCCGCTGCCCTCGGCCGGACCTGCGTCGGGCCACCGCCCGTCGCCCTTAGGCCACACAGGCCTAAGTTAACCTCGTTGAGAAATTGGCCAGGGCCGCCTGCCCTGACCGCGCGCCACATCCTGTCGGGACGGGCCAGCGGCCGCTGGCACGCGCGCGCCCTTGCGGGCGCGCTGCGCGCTGCTGCCGCGCGGCTGGCCATGTGCCTGCCGCGCGGGCGCTTGGCTGGCCGCGGCCTGCCAAGGATGCGTACCAGGCCTTGTGCCTGGCCGCACGCCTGGCAGGGTAGGCCAGCCTGCCCGCGTGCAACAAAGGCATGCGGCCTTTCCCAACAACCGCGCACTACTCGGGGCGGCCTTGTGCTGCCTCGGGTGAGTGCTTCCCGCGTCTAAGGTTTGGGCCCGAAAAATGCCAAGTGTCGAGACATACCAACTTTCGCCCCTTTGTCCGGACGTCACTGCCAGGCTATGGTTCAGCAGTGATTGAGCCGCGCTGACGTCGCATTTAGGGTTGTGACAGTAGAATACCACATGGCTGACAAAAAACAATAAAAACTCAGTAAACAACACATTAATCGATACATATACTATAGAATAGGTTCCCATGACCATATTACTCATTCAATTAATTTCACTTATAATTACACTTATTTTATGATGTATAAGACTGGTTGGTATTCATGGAAATATATTATTTAACGAACTTAAACCAACGATTTTCTTTAAACCAGCCAAATCTTAAGGAAGAGGCCGAAAGGTCATGACATCTAACAATCGCTGAAATCACAACATTATACCGAATAAGATAAAATATACTTCAATTTCTCATATGTCAACGAAAATTCATCAAGTTTTTTTTCGGTCAAGTAGGTATCCCCACACAACGTATCGTAGTACCCACATCTGACTAAGTTCGGTTGAATCAAATCTGAACTTCATCATCGGCTATGGGACAACCACGACTTTCAGCAGAGCTACGACAGTCAAGGTACCTAGAGGATTCGAACCCATAACCTCCCGTTTGAAAGGCCAAACTTAACCACTAGGTCAAGCCATTGGGTGGTAAAAAAATTCATCAAGTTAATTATGGAACAATGCGTTCAACAATAACTGTTGAGAAATGGGTGCGGATCAAGTTTATCGATCAATTCGATTACGTGTCTTAATAATCAAAGAACCCGACTCATGGAATAATGCAAGCTTTTCCAAAAATCAAAATTTTTTGGAGCTAAGTAACACTATTTGCAACATATATAACACATGTATGCAAAAAGAAACACTTCGTTTAAAACATTCTAGAATATCTTGGATTGTCATGGAATATTACCATTTTTTTTCCGGTAATTAGTATCACATGACCTGCAAATAATACCATGTCATACAAAAAAAACCTAGTAAATAAAACGTTAGTAGATATTGGTTCTACATAATCTCATTAATAATTCGATTAATTTTGTTCATAATTACACTTACTTCATGATGTATAAGATTGACATTCATGAAAATACATAAGTTGATGAAACCACCAATTTCCTTAATAGACACATTATGGGAATATTGAGGTTAGGTTAGTAGTCGAATTTGAGCTTACTAGTCATGTAAACATGTAAATCTTCATTAAAAATATAAGCTATTATCATGCTCACCCATTTATACCATTATGAATTCCATCATGAACATGTTCAAACTTCAACATTAATCATGAATATCGTTTTATAGACCGTAAACCTAAACCTTGAACTATAAAACTTAGTAAAAATTGTATCATATAAACAGTAAGTTGTAGATAATTTACCAATTACATGTATCGTAAACCATTAACCTTAACCCAAAATCTCTAAACACTAAACTTAGAAATGTTAGTCCGTAAACGACAAATTGTAAGAGTTAAACCATTTCCATACCACAATAATAGAAAAGTATTCCTCATTACTAGATGAAAAGAATGTTTACAAATTTTTAAAATAAGCCCAAAAGACTAGCCAAATTCATAAATTCAGTTAAAACACCATTTGCAATAGCTGGTAAGACTTAAACCTTTATTGGTAACTCATTCTGTATTCAGCAACTTTAAGAACATGCCATTTCCACCACCGGCACATATAAAACCTAAACCCCAAAACCCTGAATCCCATGTAATAGACAACTGGTTAATATGTATACCCCTATTGGTACATTTAATTATTTAAGAATTAAAGCTCCTTTCTATATTCATACCACTTGGTATAATCCACATGCCACTTAAATTTTGCGCAGTACCAATTGGACTCCAAATAGTTTTAAACATAAAACCTAAACCCTAAATCCCAAAATCCTAAAACATAAACCCCAATTAAGACACATGGTAACAGATAAACTTATACTGGCACTGCAACATAAGGGGTTAAAACCACTTTTGGTCCCCCACGTTTGTCAGTTGGGTGATTTTATTCCTCAATATTTTGATCTGCAACATTTAGTCCCCGGTGTTGTGTGATTTGGGGATAATTTGGTCCATCGATTAATTCCGTTAATTTGGATGTAATTGACCTAGAAGCGCCAAGTATCGCCAAGTGAGTGGACATCTTTATTAATTTACTTTGGGTAAAACCACTTTTGGTCTCCCGATGTTTTCCTGTTGGACAATTTTACTCCCAAAATTGGTATAATTATGAGAATATTCCGTTCAAATTGACGAAAATCTAACTGAGGGATCAAAATTGCCCCAAATAGGGCAAAATCGGGGACTAAATGAAACCAAAATTTCCCAACGGACAAACTTCTGTGACTAAAAGTGGCTTTACCCCACAACATAATATCATACCATAGATGAAGAATGCCTCCAAATATTTTAAAAATCCAACCAAAATTCTAGTCAAATTCTATATCCCGCCAAAACTCACAAACACAAAATTGTACCAAATAAATGACAACTTGCAATACTTAAATCCAGTCTGGTACCGTAACATTAGAATATTTTACCACATGCTTGACACAAAGTGCCTTTATTAGTTTCACGATGACAAATAATTCAAACTTCTTACAACTTTACGGAACAATAATATACCCTAAACTTTTTTGGCGATTGTCTTTTCAATTGCTTTAACCTTGAACAAATAATGGTGGAGCCAAGATGGTGGTGCGACGAAAAGTGCAGACTATGCGTATGTCAAATTTATACATCTAACGACATAACTATCAGAATAAACTCCGAGGACAATCAAATTTGTTTGGTGTAGGGGTGCTCGTACCAATGAAAATAAATACAAAGGAAAGTTTTTGTTTGACAAAGTAATGTTTTGTCCGTTGATAACATTTTATAACCCTATAGTACCACAATAATAGTGTATACTATACTAACACTATTATTATTCTACAATAACATTATATTTTAAGATGTAGTAGAATATGACACATGATATCTTTTCATATGGGACTTTTGTAGAGTATTTTTGGTCAGATTTTAAGTCATTGATTCTAAGTTTGACTAGTAATGGTACTTAAAACCTTTAGGAAACTTTCGGTTGACACCCTACTATTTTAAGACTTTTCCAGTTGGTACCCTAAGTTATTTTCAATTACGGTAGGTACCCCAAAGATATGAAGAAACATATCCCTGGCCCTAAAGAAAAGACTGAAATACCTTCTTTCATTAGATTCATCCATTTCATCATCGCTATCACCGAGCAAGGTTCAAAATCTGGGAAAGAAAACACCATCTGAAAAATTCAAAAGCAATGTTTGAGATCTTCAACTCGCATCAAGCATAACGACCACCATCTACATTTCAATCTGATTTCTTTTATGGTTTTCAAAAAATAATATAAAGAATTTAACTAAATGACCGGACGCATGTACCAAACCTGGAAGGGTAACAAAAGCTTAATTTGATTATTTGTTTCGATTTTGGGGCTCTTGTTTAGCATTATGTGTTGATTGTAATGAAGATCGTCTTCTAGTGTTTGCTTCATGTGTGTCGGGCTTCAATTGCACTGGACTTCATTATAGGGTATGTATAAACTTTCAAGTACATAAATCTATGTTCAACATTCATCCCAGATTTATGTTTTGTTTTTCCGGTAGGTTATGCCCGTGTGTGTTCGATGGCAGACAGACGGTCAGAGTTCCCTCTTATACGGTTAGTCTAGATGCGTATTATATACGCTGTCCGTAAGAGATATCGCCCCGATAATACGTGCTCAAAGGCGATCGTCCCCTAGATAAAATGAATTCTTAACTTTAGAATCGCAACACTTTCAACTCGACAAAATTTTCCAACAAGTTGGGTTTTTCTTGCCTCGGAAACTCGGGGATGGGAAGTGAGTATGATGGAATGCTTGGGAGTTAACTGAATGAATTTTCCAATTATATTGGGGGATATTTATACGACTCTAGGGGTTTTGGGGGCGAATTCTTGAAGTGGTGTAATTTTTGGGCATGTACTATTCTGTGAACAGTCACATTTCTTTCCATTTGCCAGGATTCCATCTGGAGCGTCCGATCAGATCCAACGATCCAAGTTGCACGCCTTCCGCGGGACCCATCAGAGAAAATTATGGGTTCCGGGTCGGGTCGACCCAGCATCAATTACTCTCTCGCTTCGCGAACTGATGCGCCCCATCGACCCAACAAGTTGAGCCACCTCTTTGTCGTCTCACGTGTCGCTGCGTCAGCGCCACGTCTCCTTCACGCTACGTGTAACTAACACATCATCCGGTGTCAGCAACACATTAAATTCAAATTAAAGAACAATTTTTCAAAGTAGTCATTGCGTACGAAGTGAGCGTTCTTGGTCAATACATATTTGTTAGCCTCAAACACCTGTCTAAATTCGGCTTTGATAAACAAGGAGCCGAGGACTAACTTCTGCGGATGTCTGTGACATGCAGCACCCAATGTCATCTTAAGGACCACTCTACCCAATCCGAAAATTGGTGAAGACACCACATACTCATTTATAGCGTCTTATCGGAAATCGATACGTAGTTGGAGAACATATCTTTATCGGAGCAAATATGACGCGTAGCTCCGGTGTCGATGTACCACGACTTGAGTTCTCCACCACGTTGACTTAATACATGACCGCGATGAGGTCTAACTCTGACATGTCTGGAATAGACAGTTTCTCCTCGGTCAGATGAGCTCGGTTCTTGCTGCCCTTTTTCTTCTAGAATAAGTCTCTAGCTAGATGCCCAGAGTTTTCGCAGTTATAGCAGTCCCCTGGATCCCCTTTGAATCCGATTGTTGCTGTTAGTTCTACGTCTTGCTCGACCGCTTGCTCTTCTTGTCGGTGCTTGACTCGACCAAGTTCGCTCGTGCCTCCATGTTGCCCTTTTTATTCTTGGCTTCGTTCTTCCGGTTATCTTCATCGACCATGAGCCTCACAATCAGGTCCTCAAGCCCTATTTCGTTTCGTTTCTGCTTGAGGTAGTTTTTGAAATTCTTCCACAAACGTGGTAGCTTCTCGATAATAGCAGTTACCTGCAAGGACTCCCTTGTCTGGATATTCTCCGCCTATATCATGGATGATCAGTTGCAGATGGCAGACTTGATTCAATACAAGTTTGGAATTCGTAGTCGAAGAAACTGCCGATTATTAATTTCTTCAGTCTGACATCATCGGTGTTTTACTTCTTATCAAACGATTCCTACAACACTCTTTCGCGGTCGCAACCACTTCATAATCGTTATATAGGGAGTCATCGAGAGCATTAATGATGTAGTTACAACACAGGAAAACATTATGCTTTTATGCATCTATCACAACCTTTCCCTACTCGTACACTTTGTTAACCTCCATGTTGTCATCATCTTTCGGGTTCGCTACAATTTCGGTCACCTTGAGCGGGAGCCCCTTCAAGAACCGGACCAATTTCAGTGTAGTCAGGTAGAACAACATTTTTTGCTGCCAACGCTTGAACTTGCCCCGTTGAATTTTGTCGGCCTTTCGGCATGGATGCTCCCCGATATCGTTACAGATGCTAGTTAGCTATCGATGAGACAAGATATCGTCTTACGATTGTTGTTTCCGATACGTCGAATATGTCGGTGTCTGTTCGGTAGCTGACTGACGGTCAGAGTTTCGTCTTTTATACGGTAACTCGTGGCGCATATTATATACGCTATCCATAAGATGATATCAACCTTATAATATGTGCTCAATCGGTTAACGACGAGCGTCCCAAGATGTAAGTGAGTACGTTGGAGTTTTCCAGCAAATCTTACTGCGAGACTCGAGTTTTTCTTACTTCAGAAATCCGAGGATGGGAAGTAAGTATGCTAGAATACTTGAGAGTGAATTGAATGGATTTTCCAGTTCTATTGGAGGCTATCTATAGGATTTGAGGGGTTCTGGGGCGAATTCTTGAAGTGTTGTAACTTTTGAGCAGTATTCTGTGAATAGTTACATCTCTTCCCATTTGTCCAGATTCAATCTGGAGCGTCCGATCTGGATCCAACGATTCAAATCGCACCCCTTCCTCTGGGACCCATCATAGAGAACTGTGGCTCGTGGATTTCGGGTCGAGTCACCTCTTTAACGCCTCACGTGTCGCTGCGTCAACATTACATCGTCCTTCATGTCTACGTGTCACTAACATGTCATCAATTCTGCCACGTCAGCAACACTGCCGCGTCATCGTCACATCACGCGTCACGTGGGCGACACGTTTTCGTCGCACCTTGCCATCTAAACGACATGTCACCATCGGTGTCACATCATCATCGATGACATGTCAACAGAGCATACATTTAATTTCGAGTTCAAACTTGGGCTTGCGGGCCCCGCACACGTGGTCTTAGGTCGGGCTCGACTCGTGGGCCTTTGATCCCACCTCCTTGGGTTCACCACTTGTTTGAGAACTAATAATGAAAAATCATATATAAAGAGGAAAAACGTGAAGCGTTTTTCCAATGTGAGATTGCAATTTCCCTTTATATATAATAATTTATTATTTTATCTTTATTGGGCCGCACTTTCACAATTAATTTCTCATTCACCGGACATTATTTTTTAGCAAAGTAATATTCAGTAGATTCCCCTTAATGTGTAGATTGTGAATCTTTCCTCAAGTTTAATTTTCGACTAACGACGGCTTCACGATTTAATTAAAAAACCGAACAACTTGGATTTATTGGGTTAATTACCCCATTTGGACCCAATTGGCCCAAAATAAAAAATCCAACATATTTCAAACGTGTTCATCCAATATTGCTCCGCGTTCATCTCGGATCTCATTCGCATTTTATATTTTTTTCAAATGGTGTTTTCTTTCCCAGATTTCAACCTTGGTTAGATAACGACGGTGATGATAAAGAGGACATTTCAGTCTTTTTGGCCATGCTTTCAGCAACTAACAACTCTTATGGCTAGAAGTCGCATTTTTTATCTTTTAGGGTCATGAATACCCACCCGAGACAAAAATAAGTTAGAGCACCAACTGAAAAGGTCTTAAACACGGGGTACCAACCATCCCAAACTTTTTATTTACATGGCCAAAATCTATTAGGCACATGGCAAAATCTTTGTAATAACATTTTAAAAGGTTGATTAAAAGAATATTCCAGAATTAACATCAGTAATTTTCATTAATTACAAGGACACATGATGAAAATTAAATCGATGTCTTTTATTTGGTCATTAAAGTCAAAATTTCATTCAAGATTTTTGAATTTGGTTTAAAACATTATTCTATTATAAACTTCAGGAATCGTCGTTGATTCTTAAGACCCAACCAAATTTCGAACGCTATTTTTGCTCCGATCGTGTGATAGACAATGGCAACAACCTTAATTTTCAACAACAACGAAAGACAAATGAGTCTTTCCAACTTGATTAGACCATCTCCAACCGTACACTAAAAATCTAAGAAATGAGGTACAAATGTCACAATCATACCCAAAACTCAAACTCAAAATGGGTTTTCACTTTCTCTCTTAATATAAACTCAAATATGCGTTTGTACCCAAAAAATGGGTTTGTACTTGCAAATTTCAATAAAGACCCTTTATTAATTTTAATTGCTAAATCAACCAAATAAAAAACAATAAATAAATAAAAAGAAAACATACATACTATTTATAACTATGTATTTTATTTTTTAATATTTTATTTATATGTTACATAATAGTTAACTCTATTTCAACCACACCTACAGAAATTTATTAAATATTTTCTGAATTTAAATTTATTATAAAAAAAATAAATATTAAATTATGGAAATATAAATTTCATTATATTCCTCAAATTTATTTATTGTTATATTTTATTTCTGTAATGTTGAAAATATGTGGGTAGTATTGAAAGTTGTAAAAGTTGATGTGGAATTGAATATTAAAAAAATAATCTTTTGCGTTTGAGAATGAACTTAATAATTAGAGAAAAATTTGAAGTTTGAAAATGAATTTTTCGGTTGGATATAGTCTGAGGTGTCTTGTCTCTAGATCACACTTAATTTGAGTAATTTCTCTCCGACTAAAACATTTTTTTGGACCTAAGCTCTAACTAGAAAAATATACCTTGACTACGCACGAGAGAACATATACCTAACACCACCGAATTGATTTTACAACTATCCAGTCGAAGGTAATGAAAACATAATTGACAGGAATAACAACGAATAATAACTAATAAATAATTATAAATGAGAATGAGAAAGCATAGTTGCTGCGACTCATAACATTATAACTTCAGGACTAATTCCACCACCAGAGTTTGCTTTGCTCGAATTCCTCTTAGTGGAAACAAGAGGATTATTCTCCTCGTCGTCAATAGAAGGCGGCCTCTCGATCTCAATCCCTTTGAACACAGGGTGCACATAAGCATCTCTCATGTAAGCTCTCAAGTTCAAGTTTGGCTCCGTAGCCTTCTCCAATGTGTCCTTCACCATAGCTTCCTGTTTTCAGTCAATGTTAAGTAACTCATTCTAAAAGTCGACGTTAACTCATCAATAAGTATTATTATTATTGCCAAAAAAGGCCCAAACCTGTAGTGGGAATCTCACAAAGGCTGATTCGAATCGGCCCTTGCAAAAATAATGGAACCATATTGTCATGACGGGAAGCACGAGCAACACAGGAGTCGATGTCGCTATACTCTTTGAGCTCAAGAGTCCCATGAGGAGAAGCTGAGAGATTATCAGACCGATTATTATACGAAGGTGCACATCGGGCCAATACGCAGCTGCACTTTCATACTTCTGATCGTACACATTGATTATCTGAAATAAGAGAAAAAGAAAAGAGATTAATTTTCCAAATCGAAGAAAAAATTTCCAAAACAAAGGTAGATAGATAGATAGATACCTGATGGCGATAAACGACATAAGAGAAGGCAAAGAAGATGATGATGAAAGGCAAAATGAAGGGTGTGACTACGGAATATATGAGCCCGAGCAAGAAGTATAATTGTATCCGAGGCTCTGATGTGGGGTAATTTATGCTACCGGGATCTGTTGCCTCTTCTCTGTCCTGCTCTGTCTTTACCAAGAACGTGTTTTTGAGGTGGAATATGACTAAAGGAACAAGTCTAAGGATTTCCGCAGCAACACCGGCCCAACCATCGACCATTATGTACGAAATAAAGAAAGTGGCTTTCATGGGAATGGCAACACCCACAGTCTTCGGAATCCTGCAATAAGTTTAAAAAAAAAAAAAAAAAAGTCTATTGAAGTCTTAAGAAGCCAATATTCTGTGTAATAGTTGATCAAACATTTGTGATATATGATTGAAATCATTAGGAGACATAGTACTCTGAGGGGGGCTGATTAAGAAACTTGTGTAGCTGCTGAAACGCTGCTCCGGTGATGACACTGCCGAAGAATACATTAACGAGTATAAACAGGTGATACTTTCCCGCTGATCTTCTGTCGAGCGATGAAAGAGACGTCAGGCCTTCAATCTTGGACATGGCCATGAGGATCATCGGGAGAACAGCGAGAAATATCTTCAACACAAGGCCCGGAAGGAAACCTTGAACAACAGACTTGACCTTTTCCCTGAAATCACAGATCCAATTATTACTCAAGAAACAAACAAAAAAGAAAAAGAAAGAAAACAAAATTCCCCACTTTTGAGTAGACATATTATAGATGTTGACGAAAGGAATAGAAACTTATAGAATGCCCAAGCTTACGTTTCGATCAATGGCTTTAGGAAGGGAAACACCTTTTCAATCCCATCAATACTTGCCAGTGATTGTACAAATGCTATAGGGATCATGAAAAAGAACGTAAGGAAGAACATTGCGATGGCCATTAACAGCCTCTTCACAGCAAGCTCAACATAAGGTATAGCGAGATTGTCCCAGTATACGTCGCGTGGCTCTGGGGCCCACTGCGTCAGCCATAAAGTAGGGTCACTTGTTTGTTGAGTCTGAGCACAAACAGCTGCTCCCCACCGAGATTTAAAAGAAACAAATGCTGCAGGAACTAATGCCTCCGGATCCCTGATCACCCTTTTCCTCTCTGCAGCTTCCTGAATCAAACAATGAGATCATCAACAAATTGGAAAGAGTATAAAGAAAGGTGCAAATATGATATTCATCTGCCATCACACATGAACTAGGAAACGGAAAAGGTTAAGAGAAACATATACATCGTGTAAGGCCTAAAACAAAGGATTTATGGAAATTGTGAAGAGCAAAAGGATGGAAAAGAAAATTATAGATGATATATAATACATGGAGTTCAAAGGGCTTACTTCTTCGCTCGTCTTCTCAATTTCTGCCGTGTAGTAGTCGATAGCATCAACTGTCTTGCCCCATAGGCCCCAGAAACCTGTCTATAACTTCACAAAATGAGATGATATAAATACGTGAACGTATGTGTTCAAACAAGAGTAACTGCATTTGATGCTTTATAAAGTACACGGCAATTATTGACTTGGAATGCATGTAAAAACACCTTTGTTGTAGGTCTTTTTTTCGGGTTCCTCTCATATCTCGTTTGATAGTATGTTCTCCAGTTGTATAAACTCTTCTTCTTCTCCACAAGTTTGGCAAGCTGGTTTGCATTATAGACGATCTACAATGCAGTTATTCACGAGCTAATTAGTTGTATATTCTCGACTTAAATGCTAGATATTAGCTTCTCAATTCCAGGTATTTTTCATATTTCATTGATGCAATTTTTCTGTGAAACTATACATGCACATATTAGTTAATGCCAATCCAACTTTGGAGAATAAAACAAAAAGAAGAAAAAAGGGAGAATTCCCATCAGCAGACTGTTGAATTCCTATCATCACTAGTTCCCATTCGACATTTATTCATGAAAATGCTACTGATCTAACTTAACCAACTCTTTAGGGCAAGAGATATTCACTAAGTGTTCTGTATATCATTACTAGCTACGAAACTCAAACCTGATGTGTGAGATAGTTCTCAGGGTGATTCACACAAAAGAAATGCTCCACATGTTCGCTAATAGATTCATCAGGATCAGGTGGAACATTCCTCACAAGGACCTGAAATTAAAGATGGGATAATATTCTCCGAGCATCAGTCAAATAATTGTCTTCAATTTTGCAAAATTAAAGACTCACTGTAAATTGATCTGGTCGGCGGTTTTCATCAGCAAGGAACCGCAACCTCTTGGTCGTTACAATGTTGTACTCTTTGTAGAGGACATAGCAAGTCCAAAATGTGAATACATATGCCATTACTATGTGTGCCAAAAACCTGAATGAAAGATAATTCTTTTATACAGTCGAAAAGGTGCAAATTCTTCACTCAAAACAAAACCAACAATAGTCAACTAAGTGCTTAACATGCAAGATTCTTTTCCTAAAATCATAAAAAAGTTCCCATTCACAAGGTTGAAACTAGGATCACAAGACCATCACAGTCACATAAAATACATCAAGTAAACCTCAGGGTTTCTATTCTCTATGAACTTATACTTTCATCCTACTTCAGATTTTTGGTAGGAAATTCATTAGTCAGACAGAAGTTGGAGCCACGCAAATGATTTGCATGTGATTGTTGATTGTCTTGATGCATACAGAAGAAAACTAAATATCCACATAAAGAAAGATGCAGAAGCAATATAACTCTTTACCTCAAAGAACCATCAGGAACATTGGATATTGAAAGCTTGTCAATGTCACTATATGTCAGATCTTTGATATCATCAAGTGTGGACCCAGTCCAATTAACCGGCACTAATACAGCAAAAGCAAGTACAGCAATAGGGACAAAAATCTTCAATCTGCAATAACAATATTTATAAGAATGTGCAAAGAGTTCCTATCTCTTTGTCATAATCTTTGCAATGGCTTCATTGGACATGAATGAAAGGCAACAAACTAATACTGAGACAAAGATGCAAGAGATTGAGCCTCAAACACGTACCCAAGAAGATAAATTCTTATGTAGATAGTAGAATCTAGACCAGCGTGTTCTATAAGTTCAGGTTCCGGCATTCTTAATGCAGCAGGCATCCAAGTCCAAAACATTAAATAGGATCTGTAATCCAAATTAACAAACTTCTTCACCGATGGCCCTGACTTCCTGGGGCTTGCCCTTATGCCCTTTTTGTACCATTTGGGAAAGTATACTCTATCGTTGAATGGTTGGAGGCGAAAGAATGCGAAAGCCATAAGAAATGCCAAAGCAGATAAAAGGTTGATAGAAGCAGCTACCGTAATATCCTGAACACTAGCCATGTTTCAACTCCTGCATATACAAAAAAAACGGTAAAATTTTGTTTTCCGTAATGATGATCCCCGTGAAGCTACGTTATAAAGCTGTTGAATATCCACCCATAGGTGGTGTACAGATCCTATTGAAGTGGGGGATAGCAATTTTGTTGAGATAAATTTTAAACCAATAGCATGACGCCCAGTTTCCCACTTAACTTTATTCCCAAAGAATCTAACAACCATTTCAGAAGTAACCAGATAAAGAAATTGAGGTTTGGGTTTACTGCGCACAAGGAAACTCCGACATCATATAGAACAATGGCGTCAACGTGAACCGGAAACTCAAGCCACTAGTATCATGCAGACCTAGCCCATCATTCAATATCATCAAAACAACAATTGCGGCAGATAGAAATTGATATCTCACCAACAGATGTTAGGAAGACGAAGTAATCAGAGAATGGAATGTCAGCGAAAGAAAACTCAAAATCACCCAAACGACAAAAAAAAAAAAAGAGTTTCTCATCAACCAAATTCGATGCTCGAAAGCAGAATACAGTATTTTATTTCGTCCTACCTATGATACCCTTAAACCGAACAAAGCGAGAGGATTAATGCTGAAAGGGTTCCGAATTACAAGGTTGAGAACGTTGAAATAACCAAAAGTGACCGACTCCTTGAAGCTTCTCAGTTAGATGACCGAGGGTTTCTTTCCCACCTTTGTTTTCGTATTAATTGATGAGAAATGCTTTTGGGTTGAAATTGAAATCGGAGAGGACTACTGACAACGCAAATAAAGCTTCAAGAAACGACACAGTTTCGTTCTTCGATTGGCGAGTTCTTTGTGAACGTTAAGGACCGTCGTACAATAGAAGGTTTCCAATTGTTAGAATGCCCCTAAATTTGAACTCAGCCTAAAAACGGTAAAATTTTCTCTACATTATAAAACCACTACTAGTATGCCATATGCCTATTTGAGACTGCCGAGGTAGTTCACTTTTGGAATTTCATCTGAAAATCTACTATTTATTTAATGTTTGTATATTATATTTTAATATTATATTATATTATATTATATTATTGATTGTATCTATGATCGCATGAAACAAATCTGGAGCATTCTACAATAAAATACAGTTGTGCTTGTATTGGTTTGAGACGGCAATTCATTCCCCTTTTTTTTTTCTTATCCCAAATATTCATTACATCTAACTATTGATTAGCCCATAAAATATCAGCATGGGCTTGCGCTAGACAGATCTGGTTGAGATTATATTGACGCTACACACTTTAGTAGTAGGATTAATCATCAATGCCAGATGAATATATCTCAACTCACCTAATAACGATAATCATAAAGTGAATCTCACTGAGGTGAAATTCGTAACATATGACAATCCCATACCACTAAAGCCAAGCCTTGGGACACATTCATTCCGGTTTCAACTGTCAATTTTTAGGATGATGATGCGCTCCATATTTTGTAAGTATTGACGTCCATTTGCCAGTTATGAAGTTTTTCATTTCTTTAAAGTATTATATGTTATTCAAATTTTATTCTTCCAATGGACGAAAAACTTTATTACAAAGAAACAGAAGTATTTTAAAGTATTATATCTAAGATTTTTCGCTTCCAAATTATATCTTCTAAGTGTTTCGGCACTTACATTTGTGAGAACGTGTTCAATCTCTACAATAATCAGCAAAGCAAAGCAAAGCATTTGGACTATGATATATGTATACGCGTGCACCCATGTGCAAAGCACTGAGAGAGACCGTTGAACTAAGCTTCAAAGATGTTTTCAAAAAAACAAACTAAGTTTCAAAGATAAGCAAAGGGTGTGATTACAAAAATGCGTATTAATTATTGATTAACACAAATTTCACTTTATTCAATTTTACGACACAGGGGCCTGCGCACATGCGCCACACGTAAGAGGGGTGACCGTATAAGCTTGATTGAGTTACTTCCTAAAACCAATTGTTAATAGGATGAGTGACACGTCAATCTTATATACCAGTTAATTTTTCTCGTCGTAATCAATGGGGACATTTGGCCACATAAGTTGGGTATAATCTCCGTCTGTACGTCTATATATATTTATATATAAATAAATATAATATGTTTCTCGTACGCGGGACGTGAAACTGATTTTATTGTCGAGGCTAACGCTGACGCTATGCTTGAAACGATATTGCCCCGCCCACGGTACTTAAGGAATACGACAATCGTTTCCCAAGATATAACGACAAACGTCTCGTAATAGGAGCACTCCAAATTACGATACCAACGAACTTAATCGATGCTTTTCGGACTCTCAGACATTTTTGAATACGAAATATACTAAATATATTTCACGACGAGATAAGGAAGAAACCTACGGGACTACTAAGACTTTCATTCCATCGAATGATTCGAGTTGTAGGAAATACGAGCCACCTATTTATAGATGTGGTTGGATCATGCCGAAGTGTTGCATCTAAATCGTGGTTGGTCATGACTTTTCAACCTATGAGATGCATCTTTTAGCTTAAAGGATATTTTGTGAAAACATACATTCTTTTACAAAGGTTATAACCCTTTAACTAAATAAAAATTAATTTCTATTTAATTAATTTCCAACAACGTACATGTGATATTCTTCACACTCTCCCTCACATGGGAGCCCTTTTCTTTTTAATCGGACGGACCTCTTTTTTTTTCGAACCCGCCGTATATATTATTTTTTGTTAATTGAATCGGACGGAAATTTTTGAACCTCACGGATTCACCAGGATCTTCCGCTATGATCCAAGTTAAAATTTTCATCATCGGGACCCGCGCGCATGCGCCGCACGTAGGACGGGTGATCGTATAACCTTGACGAGATTCATTCCTTAAACTAATTGGTAATAGGAGGAGTGGTCCATCAAGCTTATATACCGGTTAGTTTTTCTCGCCGTAATCAATGTAGGACATTAGACCATAAACCACAGGTCCCAGGATCGGAACCTGACTCTGATACCATATTCAAATTTCCGTTACCGGCGCTCGCGCACATGCACCACACGTAAGAAGGGTGTTAGTATAAGCTTGATGTGATTCATTTCCAAATCCAATTGGTGATAGGAGGAGTGATCCATCAAGCGTATATACCGGTTAATTTTCTCGTCGTAAACAATGTGTGACATTTGGACACATATGATATTCTTTATACAATTCTTACCATATCTACTAACAAGGTCCACAACCCCTCGCGGGCGAGGATCTACTGTGTGGCCCGTGGCAGCAATCCCGACAAAAAAAATTTGAAGTAGTAACTACAGTAAAAACTAGTAAAATTAATACTCGATCTTTAATAAATTCTCTAAGATAATATTTTTGTCCGGTCTCGACTCGACGATAAGGTACTAAATTCATAATTCGCTAAAATTATAAGATAATACAATTTTGTACACCAAATTGCATATAACCCACCCGTGTATTAAAAATAAAATCAAAACCCCGCAGGTTTGTAAATAACATAAGATATCCTCGTGGTTTACACAATCATGCACTCCTCGTCACTTTGCACCCCTTGATCGGGGGTACAATTCTAAGTTTTAGATAACACTAGAGGTACAATGCTAAGTTTTAGACAGCATAATGCGTTCCGCGCAATAAAAAAAAAATAGGGTAGTAACTTGTATTTTCAGTATATCCACTTGCGGGTATACCCTAATTTACCTAAATCTATATAGATCCTATATAATATATAAATTAATAATTCATTATATATTACATACTATATTATATGAATGGTGTATGAGGGGTTCTGAAAAATGACTGAGTTGATTTTTAATTTTTGTTTAAATAAATTTCACATTGGATCTCAATTTAATAAGGTGGGTGATTGAATATTCGTTCAAATTGAGGCACTCAATGCGTACGTAGTATAATGATTTAGTGGAAATTTTGAAAGATATTGAAATTTGAGTATGATATTATAAAATAATGATATAATTTTTTTAATCAATAAATTATTGTTGTCCCTTATAGAGTTTCTAATGTAGTATAATTACGCACACCATAATTACATTGTATTAGCTATATGGCGCTGACATAGTGATCAGCATGTTGTACTCTTTAGATTGTGTATTAGCTACATGACACTGGCATATTTGCACTACCGCAGTCCGCATAGACCTGGACAATGGGTCGGCCGATTCCGATTTTGGGCCAGTTCCACCTGTTTCGATGTGATACCGATTTCGGTTCTCGGCCTATCTTCGGTGAACCGGCTCAGAACTGGCTAGGGAACCATCGGATCTTTCCGTGCCGATTTCGGTTCCTCAATTATTTTAAATAATTATCTTATTAATAAAATTTAATTAAATAAATTTTAATTTAATAAATTTCTTAATGTGTCATCTATTAACATATACCATTAATTATGGCATTAATTACGATCATATTAATTACAGTTGTAAATAATTATAGAATATTATTTCTTCCTTAATTAATGCCTTGATTACTACTAATTGATGTATATATATATATATATATTAATTTTAATATATTATTTATATATATTAATAATATATTATAGATACCGGTTCCAGTTATGGACGGCAGCGTGATAGAACCGAATCGGAATTGGCCTGTTCCCGATTTCATGACAAGGAATCGGAGCGACATGTTGGTTTCAGTTCCTGTTTGGGAACCGGAGGCCGGTTCCGGACCGTTTGCCCAGGTACACTCATGCATAGTTTGGTATATTTACGAAGTTTTCGAAATCAGCTCAAAATTTTACACAAGAAAATTTCGGAACCTAAGATTTTCGAAACTTCACAATTCTTGTTGAACCAAACTTTTCGGCAATGAAATTTTTAAGCCAATATTTTATTTCTTATTTTTTATTGCACATTATAGAAAAAGATTTTGGTAATATTTTCGAAGTCTTCGACATCACTTCAAAAATTTTCGGTTTGACCAAAAATTTCGGTACAACAAAATTTACGAAAATTCAGGAAATTTCTTGACACACCAAATCTTTTCGGTTCTGAATTTCACAAAAGCCAAAAATTCTAAAATCTACACAACGCGTTAACGATCGCGTATCCAACTAAAATTTTTTCAAATATTTTTTAAAAAAATATGCACTTCAACGCAACTTCTTATGTCTCTGCTAAAAAACAAAGTTCCTCTGTAGATCTTGAAAAGACTATAAAGAATTTAGAAATTAAGTTAGAAGAGAGGGTCAAGAAACAGTGCACGTGAAGATCTCTTAAAGAAAAGATCACAAGACAAGACAAAGGAGGAGAAAATTGAAGAAAAACACGCCAAACACGCTTCCGTCGACGCATACACTGATACATGTTCTTCGAGGACTCATGATAACATTTTTACAAGACCAAGATAACCAACGCTGAATTGCAAATTGAACATAAATGGGGAGATTGTTAGGATTATTTTATTGTGTTCAATTAATTATGTTATCTTAGTCTTATAATTTAATTAAGTGAACTAGACTTTATTTTATAGAGTGTTGATATTTTTATTGTAATGGGCTTACAAGGGTCCAAGTGTTATATAGCAACTTGTGGTATAAATACTAAAACCCTAACACATAGTTAGGTGTGCTTGTGTGTGAAATCAATCTAGAGAGATAAAGTTTTAGAGAGCAAATACCGTCGCCCAACCTGAGCTCAAGAACACTCATACATGCCTCTAGATCAAATTTTAGAAAGAAAATCCTGCCCCAATATGTTACAAATTTCAAAAAGTCCTCCACAAAATCAGCCCGAAAATCGGGCAGCTATTAACCAGTCAAAAATCTTTCCATGAATATTGAAACTTCCGAAAAATTAAGTCAATTGACCACGTAACCGCCCCATCCTAATTTCAAAAAACGTCCACTTCAGTAATTACCAACCCAAAAACGTCCCACAAACCATTACCGACCCCGAATAAACCGACCCACTCCGACTTGACTATTTCTTCCACAATAGCGCAACCAAACCGTAAAAATAAAAGAATCCAAACCCTACCTTCCCACGAGTGCCAAGACCACACGACCCCATTCTCTTCACCAGCCTCTCTTATACACTCATCCCAATCTCATGTGGTTTCTATACCTATAATATACTATCTCTCTCTAATTTACCACATAGTTCAAATGATCCTAAAACCCTAAACCTCGTTACCAACTCGAGCCATAACTCAAAATCATCGAATCCTTCGCAGGCTCAATCATACTCCCAACTCAATCTCTGAACCCATTAAATTTCTACTGCGTTCCCCTGATGTTTTCTCTCTTACCACTCCCATCTGATAAAAGCGATCGACCCCACATCTCCAACTCTGACTAAGACGCAATCATCACTTTTCTTCTCATCCCCAAGGTCGAACCTAAGTCCCCTCCTTAATGACACGGTAAGTTCAAACCTTCTACTCACCCTCGGGATAAGGATATGAAAAAGCAGAAAGAGAATGCATGAAGTCGAATACTTAACAGAAACGTAAGATTAATACAGAGTCATCTAATATGGAGTCAAGTTTGAAGAAGCCTTTTTTCTTCAGTGTGGTTGCCATGGACATCTCAGATTCATCGGCGATGACTGTTGATCAGTCCCGCCGTGAGCCATGAATCTCGTCAGCTGGAATTGTCGGGGTGTGGGAGGCATCTCGACAATTCATTAACTTGGCAATATCCTCCGCTTACACTGTGTTGATATTGTCTTTTTGATTGAGACAAAATTCTGGAAAGATAGATTTGAGGTTATTCGTTGGAAATTTAATCTACATGGTCTTTGTGTGGAAGCTAGAGGCCATCGGGATGGTCTTATTCTTTTATGGTAACGTGACGTGCAAATCTCACTACGCTCGTTCTCGTCGTATCATATTAATGTCTTTGTGACCAGCGATGTGGATTTTTAGAGATTTACGAGTTTTTTATGGCGACACATGTACCACTCTTCGTTAGGAAAGCTTGAAGCTTCTGAATCGCCTAAAGTCGCATTCTTCAGATAAGTGATTTTGTGTTGGTGATTTCAATAAGATTTTATTTTCAGAGGAAAAGAAAGAAGGACAAGCTGCCTTGGCATATGGAGGAATTTCGGTCTGCTCTCGTGGACTGCGAACTAACCGATATTGGCTATATTCTTGCCATGACTTCACATGGAATAAAAAGATGCATGATGAATTCACTGAATAACGACTTCACCGTGCTTCTGCCTCGTTTGAACGGGGAAACCTTTTTCCTAAGCGAAACTGTCTCATCTTGCGACATATTCATCTGATCATCGTGCCTTATTGATTCAGCTGCTTCCCTCTCACTCTCGCCCCGCTCCAAGGTCTCGTCCTTTTCGTTTTGAAGCAAAATGGAATTAAGAAGAAGCATGTAAACATATCATTGAGAAATTGGTATAAGTCACCTACCCAAGGTTTCAACTAGCGTATGGAAAATGCTCTCTTCTAGTTGGCAAGCTTGGAGTAAAGTTTGTTATGCAAAATCTCGTCAGCAAAAGATATCCATCGAGAATAGGCTGCAGGTTTTCGAAATTTTAAAACCATCTCATGAGGTTGTTACAAAACAGACGTGTCTTTGAGGAGACTTAAAGGACCTTTTGCACCGGGATGAGACATATCAGCAACAACGAGCTAAAACAGAATGGTTGAAGGTGGGGAACGGAATACACGGTTCTTTCATAGGTGAGCCACCAACCGTGGGCAGACTAATAATATTACATAGATTAAGAACGAAGGGAGCTGGTGCGAGATTCGGGATGAAATAGAGGGTATTATTCAACGTCATTTTAATGGGATGTTCCAATCGACGTACCCATCTATTGACTGTATGGACTCGGCGCTTTGGTTACTCCCCACTCGAGTATCACATGCAATGAACAAAATGCTCATGGAACAATACACGCTCGAGTACGTTCCCCTTTAAATCTCTCAGACCAGACAGATTGCCACCATTCTTTTTTCAAAGGTATTGGGATACTATTTTCAACCGAATCCGCCCGGTCAATTTTAGACTTTCTAAATCATGGTATATCGTAGAGTCACTTACATAACATGCATATCATCCTTATTCATATATGTCAAACCCGAGTCTATTTCATGTAGGAATAATCCTTGTGATTCACTTTCCTTAATTAGTTTAGGCTTAGTTTAGGAGAATATACTTAACTTATGAGGTGATTGTGTTTTCCTTATTAGTTTAGGCTAAATTAGTGGCCTGATTATAGGCATTTATTAGTTTCCATGTAAACTTCTATTTAAGCAGTAAAAAGACTACAGAAAAGGCAGTCGATTTCAGCTGCACCAAAACAAAATCGTGTTCACTGTGTTCGCGTGAGTTCTTTCTAACAACTGATATCAGAGCGAGTTCATCCAGGGACCATGGGCGATGGAAGCAAGAAAGCCGATGCCTCTGGCACCGTGATCCAGCGAGTGATTCGTGAGGTGGGCGGCGGGAATAGCTACCCCATTCTCACCAAGACCAATTACTCTGACTGGGCGCTCATGATGAAGGTGAAATTGAAGGCGAGAGCACTATGGAACGCCATCGAGAAGGGCACTACCGATGAGCAGGAAGACATGATGGCGCTCGATGCGCTGGTGAGTGCGGTCCCGCCCGAAATGGTGTCGACGATCGGCTCCAAGAAGACGGCGAAGGAGGCCTGGGACGCGATCGCGACCATGCGGATCGGGGACGATCGTGTGAAGAAGGCAACGGCGCAGCAACTGCGTCGCAAAATTGACCTCGCCACGTTCAACGACGGCGAGACCGTCGAGGAGTTCGCGCTGCGCCTCAATGGCATGGCGGCGCACCTCACCACACTGGGGGATGAGGTGAAGGACAAGGAAATCGTAGCCAAGATGCTACGGAGTCTGCCTCCCCGCTTCAAGCAGATCGCGATTGCGATCAAAATGCTGCTCGATTCATCCACCATGACGGTCGCCGATCTCACCGGGCGATTGCAAGAGGCGGAGGAAGAGCTGGATGGACCACCGGCGTCACTACAGCATGAGGGCAAGCTGTATCTCACTGAGGAGGAGTGGGACGCGCGGCGGAAGAAGCGGGAGGCAGAGAACCACTCCCGCGGCGGCAGCTCTAACAGGGGAGGCGGTCGATGTGGACGCGGTCGTGGGCGTGCTGGCGGGTCGTCTAGTGGGCCATATCACACGGGCGACGAGTGCCGCCGGTGCGGGAAGCTGGGCCATTGGGCCCGGGAGTGCCGGTCGAGGCCCAAGAAGGAGCAAGCCCATGCAGTCCAGGATGAGGAGGAGGCCTCACTTTGTCTCGCAAGGTGCTCCCCCACTCTCGCCCCACTGATGCCGCAATCGACGACAACTTCGTCGGCGCCGCCTTTATCGGCTGTCGAGCCGCTAGCCAGGGCTGATCCGGCGCCGCTGGGAGCATCGCATCAGCATGGAGGATGCAGATCTGGGCAGGCGTCGTCCGTGGCCCAGATCGAGATCCGCGAAGAAAAGGTGTTCGCACAGCTCGGGGAAGAAGAGGAACGCGAGGCGGAGACGTGGGTCCTGGACTCGGGGGCAACCAATCACATGTCTGGGGCCAGGGCTGCCTTCTCGAAACTCGAGATGGCAGTGCGCGGCACCGTGCGCTTTGGCGACGACTCGGTGGCGCGGATTGAAGGACGGGGCACCGTCGTCTTCGTGTGCAAAAACGGGGAGCTCCGGTCGTTCGCCGGGGTCTACTTCATTCCCCGGCTGACGACGAACATCGTGAGCCTGGGTCAGCTCGACGAGGTCCGCTTCAAGATCGACATCGACGCTGCCGTGATGCGGATTCGGGAGCTCGGCGGTCAACTGTTGGCAAGGGTGACGCGCGAGGCGAACCGCCTGTACCTGCTCCGGATCAAGATAGCACAACCGACGTGCTTAGCGGTGCGGGGGCGCGGCGACAAGGTGGCATGGCGCTGGCATGATCGCTTCTGTCATGTCAACATGGCGGCGCTCCGGAAGCTAGCTCGGGAGGAGCTGGTGCGCGGCCTGCCAGAGATCGGGCAGGTGGACCAGCTGTGCGACGCATGCCTAGCTGGGAAGCAGAGGCGCACCCCATTTCCGGCGAAAGCAGAGTACCGCGCAAAGCAGCGGCTTGAGCTTGTGCACGGCGATCTGTGTGGGCCGATCACGCCAGCGACCCCGCGCGGAAACAAGTACTTTTTGTTGCTCGTCGACGACCTCAGCCGATACATGTGGGTAGCCGCGATCCCTTCAAAGGATCGTGCCGCGGTTGCCATCAAGGAACTCCAAGCACGGGCAGAGGGGGAGTCTGGGCTGAAACTGGGGGTGCTCCGGACCGATCGTGGTGGCGAATTCACCTCGATCGAGTTCGCGGAGTACTGCGCGGGAGAAGGGATACATCGCCAGCACACCGCACCATACAGCCCACAGCAGAACGGCGTGGTCGAGCGAAGGAATGGGACGGTGGTGGCGACAGTAAGGAGTATGCTCAAGGCGAAAGGGCTCCCGGGGTGGTTCTGGGGCGAGGCCGTGACCACCGCGGTATACATCCTCAACCGATGCCCAATGAAGAGCGTGGACGGCATGACGCCGTTCGAAGCGTGGCATGGGAAGAAGCCGGTAGTGCATCACCTGAGGACATTCGGCTGCATCGTCTACGTTCGGAACACGACGCCGCATCTGAAGAAGCTCGAGGATCGTGGCTGTAGATGATCTTCATCGGCTACGAGCGAGGCTCCAAGGCGTACCGTGCATACGATCCTGTCACGAAGCGTGTCCACGTGACCCGCGACGTGGTGTTCGACGAGGGAGCCCAGTGGATCTGGGGCTCTGTAGAGGTCGATGGCGAGCCGAACGGCGACGACGACGTGTTCACGGTGGAGTACTCCATCGCGAACCAGGGACCTCCGGTGGCCGAGGGCACCGAGGAGGCACCTGGAAGTGCAACTCAGGAGGGCGAGCTGACGCCGCCGGCATCGCCTCGTGGTGGCGGAGGCGCTATACCAGCGGGATCCGGCGAGTCACAGGATGTGGAGTTCGCCTCACCGCCTAGCGAGGCAAGCGAGCACCTGGACGCCGACCACGACGACGCTCCCCTCCGGTTTCGGAGGATCGACAACATCATCGGGCCAGCTTCGCCACATGGCTTCGCACCGCGGACACTGGTGGCGGAGGAGCTCCATGCCATGAGCTCCGACGAACCTGCGACGTTCGCCGAGGCGGAACGCAGCCCCAGCTGGAGGAAGGCGATGATGGAGGAGATGGACTCGATTGAGGACAACCGGACGTGGTCCCTCGCCGACCTTCCGCATGGCCGCCGGGCGATCGGCTTGAAGTGGGTCTTCAAGGTGAAGAGGGACGAGCACGGGGCGGTCTCCAAGCATAAGGCGCGCCTTGTGGTGAAGGGTTACGCACAGCGGCACGGCATCGACTACGACGAAGTGTTCGTGCCGGTGGCGCGGTTGGACTCGGTGCGCCTGATCATCGCCCTTGCGGCGCACGAAGGGTGGGAGGTGCACCACATGGACGTCAAGTCGGCGTTCTTGAACGGAGACCTGGAGGAGGAGGTTTACGTCGAGGAGCCGCCGGGGTTTGTCATCACCGGCAAGGAGCACAAGGTGCTCAAGCTCCGAAAGGCGCTGTACGGGCTGCATCAAGCGCCGCGCGCATGGAACGCGAAGCTGGACAGCACGCTGTTGTCGTTCGGCTTCAGGAAGAGCCCGTCGGAACACACCATCTACATCAGGCAGAACGATGGCAAGCAGCTGGTGATCGGGGTCTATGTCGATGACCTCGTGATCACCGGCTCGAACGGCGGCGATATCAAGTCATTCAAGGAGGAGATGGCAGCCGCGTTCAAGATGAGTGACCTCGGCCTGCTTCACTACTACCTTGGCATTGAAGTGAAGCAGGGCACGAGGGGGATCTCGCTGAGCCAGGGCGCCTACACCGGCAAGATCCTGGAGAAGAGCGGCATGGCAGGGTGTAACCCCTGTCACGTGCCTATGGAACCGCGCTTGAAGTTGAGCAAGCTCAGCGCAGAGCCGCCGGTCGATGCGACGGCGTACAGGATCATCGTTGGGAGCTTGAGGTATTTGGTCAACACTCGTCCTGATCTAGCGTTTGCGGTTGGCTATGTGAGTCGGTTCCTAGAAGATCCACGCGAGGATCACCTCGCAGCTGTGAAGCGCATCCTGCGCTATGTGGCCGGGACCCAAGATTGGGGACTCTGGTTCGGCAGGAGGGAGAAGGAGGAACCTTATCTGACAGGCTTCAGCGACAGTGATTACGCCGGGGATGTTGATGCAAGTAAAAGCACAACTGGCGTGATTTTCTTCCTCAGTGGCAGTCCGATCACCTGGCAATCCATGAAGCAGAAGGTGGTGGCTCAGTCCAGCTGTGAGGCAGAGTATATAGCAGCTGCTAACGCTGCTTGTCAAGCATTGTGGCTCGCTCGTGTGTTGTCTGAGGTGCAGGGAATAGCAGCAAGAGCACCAATGCTGAGGGTGGACAATAAGTCCGCCATTGCTTTGATCAAGAATCCAGTACTCCATGGACAAAGTAAGCACATTCGAGTGAAATATCACTTCGTCCGGGAGGCTGCAGAAGAAGGCTTGATTGATGTAGAGTTCATCAGAAGCGAGGATCAGCTGGGCGACATTCTGACGAAGCCGCTTGGAAGGACCAAGTTTCATGAGCTACGGGGTAAGATCGGCCTAATCGACATCAACAGTGGACACAAGGCTTAGGAGGAGATTGTAGGAATAATCCTTGTGATTCACTTTCCTTTATTAGTTTAGGCTTAGTTTAGGAGAATATACTTAACTTATGAGGTGATTGTGTTTTCCTTATTAGTTTAGGCTAAATTAGTGGCCTGATTATAAGCATTTATTAGTTTCCATGTAAACTTCTATTTAAGCAGTAAAAAGACTACAGAAAAGGCAGTCGATTTCAGCTGCACCAAACAAAATCGTATTCACTGTGTTCGCGTGAGTTCTTTCTAACATTTCACATTTTCGACCGATCAGTCTTCGTAATGTGCTATACTGAATTGTGTCTAAATGTGTGGCCAACCGTCTGAAAAATATTTTTGACCAATCAGCTTTTATACCTTCTAGGTTGATCACTGATATAATATTATTATATCTTTTGAGGTTTATCATGCATTGAAGCAGATTAGACGAGGCCGTAAGGGTTTATGTACGATAAAGCTCGATATGAGTAAGGCGTATGACCTAGCAGAATGGTCCTTCCTTGAAAGGGTTATGAGTAAGTTTGGTTTCCAATCTGACTTTATTCGTTTAATAATGTCTTGTATTTTGGGTGTTTAGTATTATTTTGTTTTAAATGGACATAGTTTCGGACTTGTCAAACCAACATGAGGGCTATGTTAAGGAGACCCCCTATCACGCTATTTATTTTTCTTATGTGCAGAAGTTTTTAGTTCGTTGATTCAGGATATTGAAGGTCGAGGGATACTGCAAGGATTTCGAATTCGGCCTTCTACTCCTTCCATTTTCTCTTTGCCGATGACACGGTTATCTTTTGTAAAACCGAAGAGGATACTTTTTTTGCCATTAGGGAGCTGCTGGATTTGTATGGAAGTATATCGGGCCAGATCATGAATTTTGAGAAATCAAGTATTAGTTTCTCACCAAATGTCGATGATGCGTCTTGCGAGCACTTTCAGTCTATGATTAATATCTTTTCAGGTGAGGCCAAGGCAATGTATCTGGGATTGCCTTCTGTGGTGGGCCCCTGTAAGAAAGAGGTACTCAATTTAATAATGGATCGAATTTTGAAAAGTATTGAGGGATTGTCTGAGAAGTTACTCTCGCAAGTCGGACAAAAAGTTTTGATTAAGTATATTTTACAAGTGATCCCTACTACGTACGCGATGGGTTGAGTTTCTCCTCCCGTCCCATATCCTTCATAGTATAGGCCAGCTCATGTCGCGGTATTGGTGGAGTGCTACAGACAGTCGAAGTATTCATTGGCTCTCGTGGGAAAAAATGTGTAGAGCAAAATTGGAAGGGGACATTCGATCGTTCAACCTTGCATTCTTAGCAAAGCAGGTTTGGAGGCTAATTTCACAACCGGAGTGTTTTCTTGCTTGTATCTTTAAAGCAAGATATTTTCCCAACTCCGATTTTTTACAAGCTAGCCGGGCAGGAACTCGTCACTCACATGGCGAAGTATCTACGAAACTAAGAGTCTAGTAGCTGTGGGAGTACGGCAGGTGAGGAAGGGTACTTTGGTACGAGTTTGGGGAGATCCTTGGCTTCTAAGAGAAAGCTCCTTCCGAATTATCACTCCTGGCCAGAGTATTCTTCATTGACAGTTCATGATCTTCACTTACATGGGAATGATGCTTGGAATGAGCATTTTATACGGTCTCTTCTCTTACAAGTCGACGTTGATGCTGTTTTGGGGACCGTATGAGCTTACACGATATGGCCGGTAAGCTGATTTGGCACTATACGAAGTCCGGTTTATTCCCCATAAAATCGGCTATTGGATAACTCGGAATTTAGCTCTGCGAGATCGAGCTTCGTCAACCAACTCTAAGGGCTCATGGAATTTCTTGTGCAACAGCAACGTTGCACCCCGTGTCAAGCCTTTTGCATGGAAATTATGCACGAATACCTTGGCCTCTGCGTGAAGTCTTTATTGACAGTGATGTATTCAATTTCCAATTTGTAGCTTCTTCCAATATGCGATTGAGAATGACCGACATTTTTTCACATGCAAACGAGCTAAGTCATTTTGGCGAGGTTGCGAGGCCGATAATACGCTTATGGCATGGAGTGTTTCAACAGAGGAATGGTTGTGACTGTTTCATGCTCGAGCTCATGGTGATACTTTTGGGATTATTTAAGTAAATGGCCTTTGACTGGGTCAATTTTAAAAAAATGGCCTCCATAATGTTTGAGGTCTATTCTACCCTTACTAACTCAGGGAAAAAGATGTATTTACCCTTATTTAACCCATTCAACTACCCAAAGTAAAATTAATTAGGTTTAATCGATTCCACCCACTGTAGCGTCACGGGTCTTCTTCTTCTTCATAACCGAGTACAATAATTGACAGTTAAAACTGAAGAAAGACACATAACGAAAACGAAGCAGTAAATTTCCAGATCTAAGAAACAACCTTTACCCGAAGCAGAAAATTCTCCAAACCGACTACAATGGCAATGAACGCGCGTCCCAAAAGAGTGCCGGTAATTTCACTGTGATTTCGTCTTCCTCAGGAGCAGGTCTCGTGCGTCGAATTGGTTGGGTCCGGCGCATGGTTTCCCAATTGTGCAATTTGGACACTTATTCGCAAGGGAACCGTGCGTCGAACCAATTGGGACCCAAACAGTCGCGCAAATCAGGGGACCCGTGATTGCAGGCTTGGGACCCGAGCACAGTCGCACGGTACCCATACGGGCGGCCCCTTGCGATTGTGTGCGGGTACCATGCGATTGAGTGCGGGTACCATGCGATTGCGTGCGGGTACCATGCGATAGTGAGCGTGGGTACAGTGCCTGCGGGTATCCTGCGCGCATGCACGGGTACCATGCTCTTGTGTGCGGGTACCATGCGCGCATGCGCGGGTATCATGCTCTTGTGTGCGGGTACCATGCGCGCTAGCGCGGGTACCATGCTTTCCTGTGCGGGTACCATGCTTTACAAGCGCGGGTACCATGCTTTCCTGAGCGGGTACTATGCGCGCATGCGCGGGTACCATGCTTTCCTGTGCGGGTACCATGCGAGTACTAATTGGTTATTTACTTTTATGATTCTCAGGTTGTGCTGAAGAAGCAATTGTCATCCCGAGACGACGACTTCGAATTCCGATTGACAATGACCGGGATGTACACGGAGGCAAGCGCAAAGATCAGGAACAATCTAAATGAAAATGAGTGGGAGAGTTACAGGGCGGGGAGTCCGTTTGGTAGACTCATCGAGGCTGCGGCCGATTTCAATTTATCCGCCCAGCTCATTACGTTTTTGACGAGGAGGCAGACTACTCTTCACGAGCGCGAGGAGTTGTGGATGGTCATAAACAACCGACCTCTCCGTTTTGATAAAGCGGAGTATTGCTTGATTACCGGGCTAAGGTTCTCCGACGATATCCCGGAAGTAGACCCCAATGGTGATTTCGCTCAGAGAAACTTCCCGGGAAGATCCACCATCCGTTTGTCGTACGTCGAGGATCGGCTGCGAGAGTTGGGAGCCAACGATGACGGAAACGTTAACTTCGATAAGTTGAAGTTGGCGGAATTCTCTTTGCCGCAGCTGTGGTGCTGCCTCGACCGTCGAAGAAGGACACGGTTCTTCGATCGTGGCTGCTTTCGTTGGTCGAAGACGAAGTCGCATTCGCCAACTATCCTTGGGGCAGCGTAGCGTTCAAAGAGGTGATACGCTCGCTGAAGATAAACCTCAGGGAGAAGAGGGATTTTGTGCGGGAACGAGCCCGCAACGGGGGCAGCGAACACTGCGGGCTACTGATTAGTGGCTTCGTTCATCCGCTTCAGGTCGTTCATTATTTAAAATCCTTATAAATATATATTTAATTGTCATTATATATTTGCTAATTTGGTTTCTTTGCATTGTAGGTTTTGGCGTACGAGTGCATACCAGGCATTCGGTACGCATTCGCAGATCGTATCAACGAGGCGGACGTGGTGAACCCGCGGATATGCCGGCACGTCACCAAAGATTGGTCGACGAAGGGAGCTCCGAAGATGGAGACGATCCTCCAAGCCGTAAAGGGGTCACCCGTCTCGGGGATGTTGAGCCCGACTATATCGGAGATGAACGAGCCGTATTTCCGATATAGTCGGTTCGAAGTGGAGGAGCGGCATGAATTCCTCGACCGTAAAACGAGTCTCCTCGATGATGGTGTCGAGCTTAAGTGCGTACGGCATCTGCCGGCCACGGTGGACGTCGCACCAACGCAGCCTTCGCCAATCATGCCGCAACTATCGCAGCGGTCATTCTACGAGGAAAAGGCGGACCAATTTCGTCCCCCCTCACCTCCACGGTACCCGAGCCCTCCTCCACAGCATTACTCGACCCCTTCACACCCACGGTACCCGTCCCCTCCTCCACAGCATTACTCGGGCCCCACCTTCGAGCAATTCGATGAGTTCACAAGACGCGTGGACCAAAATTTCGAGACGGTGAATCATCGATTCGACGACGTTTCTACGAGCATCTCGCAGTTACGGGACTCGTATGATGAACGATGGTCCACGGCTCAAGAGTGGGGCGCGAGTATATTCGGGTTGCAGCAGTCGATGACTGAATTGCAGCAGAACTTGCAACAGGGGTGGTACAGGCCCAACCGAGACTTTCCGACGCACGCGTCGCACGGTACGCCCCTATAAATAATTTGCTGCAATTTCGATAGTTTCTGACGTTGGAGTTTTATCTTGTTAGATTATGAGGCCGGTGGATCCAACCAGGCGTTCTGTCCCTCGGAACCCGAGGCAGCCCGAGAGGCCGAGTTCCCGCTTGAACCCGAGGCCGCGAAGGAACCCGAGCCCAAGGAGGAACCCGAGGCCGCAGAGGAACCCGAGGCCGCGGAGGAACCCGAGCCCGAGGAGGAACTCGAGGCCGGGTGGAGTCGATGCCGCCTCGGGAAACCAGGCCCTCCAAGTATCAGGTGACCCCATTCACCGACCCGAACCAGAACCGTGTCCGGAACAGCATAAACCCAATGCTGGAACGGCACATGAAGAGAAAGCTGAAGTTATGGCCTCGGCAAAAACAGATGATTGATACGATGGAAGATACCGAGCGGCTCCTTTGCTTGTCCCTATCGTACCGAACCAAGACATGGTTTCAGCAGCTGTACACGCCTTCGTTTTGGCTCGACGACGCGGTAAGAACAATTGATAAATTCAATACTTCTAAATGCATTAATACGTTTTATTAATTAACTTGTTGCCTTTTATTTTATAGCACATTGATGAAAGCGTTCCTCGAGATGCAGAGGGTTCATACCTTCTGCTCTCGTGCCATCTCCTTCATGAGTGTTTCGATGAAGGAGAGCATCGATCGGGACTGCATAGAGGACGGCAAATTTGTCAAGGGCATGCTGGCCTTTTTGGTCCACTACGCAGAGGGACGGGATCAGGACTGGCCGTGCGTGTCATGGCAAACATCGGACTACATCGTGGTGCCGGTGCAGACCATCGCCCATTGGGTTCTTGCAGTCCTCGACTGGAAGAACAAGACGATACGAGTATTCGACTCGGATCCGTCTTGCGATGTCGACATGCGCAACATGCATGCAGCCCTCGCCGGTCTCCAAGTAGTTGTCCCGATCGTGCTCAAAAAGTTCGGTCTGATTGCAGCAGCCTTTAGGAAGTGGAAGGTCGAGCGGATCCCCAACTTCAAGAAGCAAGAAAATTCGTAAGTGTATCATATTTCGATATTAAGTTGATTTTAGTACTTCATATCTCATTATTAAATATTTGGTTGTTTTCAGAGGCGATTGTGGGGTTCACGTGTTGCGGGCCGCATTTTCTATGTTATTTCGGGGCGATAACGTCGCGGAGCTTACGGGGCGGCAAGTGACCCAATTTCGTGAATTTTATGTATTTCGATTCGCATGAAAGATTGGGGTGCTTGGTATCAATAATTTATATGTATTTCAATAATTTTGTATTTGGGAATTTTGTAAATCTGGATAAATTTTATGTCATAATGGAATTTCGAGTTGTATATTCGGGAAGTTGTATTATCTTATAAGTTGGATTTCGAGTTGTATAGGCACGGTACCCGCACACTCGCGCACGGTACCCGCACACAGCGCACGGTACCCGCACACAAGCTCACGGTACCCGCACACTCGCGCACATGATGACAACTAAAATGAGTTCTAAACATGTGCTCTACATGATGACAACTAAAATGAGTTGTGTCAATGTGATATACAAACTTCGATGAACTTATTGAATAATGTTTATTAATTATATTGTGATACACAAAACTTTCATAAGCTTCTTCGTATAATGTTCATCTTGAATCGAGTTTAATCTTTATCTTGAGTTAAAATTGATTATTTTTACCATAACTGATGAATTCTTGAAATTTGTAATATTCGAATACAAATAAGCTTATATGAATTCAACTAAGACATTCAAATAAGCGTAACTTTAATTAGTCATTTTCTTGATAAGAGTTTAGAGAGAAGTGAGAGCAAAATACGAAGAGCGAATTCAAATATTAGTTTTTAAAGATTTCACCATTCAATTAAGCCCTATTCGGGTTCAAATAAGCCCTATTCGGGTTCAAATAAGGTTATTCGGATCCGAATAAGGGTTATTCGAGTTCGAATAAGCGTATTCGAACTCGAATAACCTTATTCGAACTCGAATAAATCTTATTCCGGTTCAAATAACCCAGATTATTCGAACTCGAATAAGGGTTATTCGAAATCGAATATATCTTATTCGAACCCGAATAAAGCTTATTCGAATTCGAATAACACTTAACTGAAACGACGAATTCATTTAAGTGACTAAACTAATATTAATGACTTTTTACTCGAGGGTATTTTTGACTTTTTCCATACAATCCCTCCAGCTTAAATAAAATATGTTTCGATCCCTTTTATCAAACCCCATGGCGCACGGTACCCGCACACTTGGCGCACGGTACCCGCGCACTTGGCGCAGGGTACCCGCGCACTTGGCGCACGGTACCCGCACTCTAGCGCAGGGTACTCGTACACAAGCGCAGTGTCCCCGCACACATGGCGCCGTTATTTTGAAAACATAATTTGGTAATTTATGATTATCAGAATAATTGGTTAATGATTATCTCGATCATGATAAAATTATTTTATGATTTAACGTATAGACAAGACGTAAAGCACTGACGTGATTGATATATAACATATTTAATATAATAAAAAAATAAATTATTATTTTATGATTATCAGAATAATTGATTAATGATTACTTGGATCCTGATAAAATTATTATTATATGATTTCCGAGACGTGTAGATTTTGAGAATTTATGTAGTGAGACCGTAGGATTGACTCGACCTTCGGCGTAAATGACGTGACATTGGCTGTCATCGAAGCTTCGCAAGTTCTTCGATGCTTACTAAACCAACTAGTCGTCAAACGTTGTATCGAATCCAACAATCCTATGAGTGGAAGCTCCCTATCCGCACGTAGAGCGGCATTTATCGATTCCGAGCCGTTTGTGGTCATGATGTTGTACCTCGTTCTCGGGCAATACGATCTCGTCCATTTTGCCTTCGTACCCTCCTCAAGATACGTATGCACGTTTTCGTACCGTTCCTTTAGCATTTCCAACAATCGATCGCAATCGCTCGTCTTGTAGGCGTATGCAATATTAAGGAATAACGCACACGCACCTTTCTCCTTCATACGGGTCTTTATATTTTGTTGAATATGCCACGCACAGAACCCGTGAAACGCATTTGGGAAAACTGCCGGGACGGCTGTCTTTATCCCGCCATGTCTGTCAGAAATTATGACGAGGTCATTTGAATCGGCCACGATCCGTTTCAATCTCGTTAAGAACCATGACCAAGATTCGGTAGATTCGTTGCTCGCAATACCCCATGCGATAGGATATTGGTGGTAATCGCCGTCTTGCGCCGTAGCAACAAGCATCACCCCTTTATATTTTCCCTTTAAAAAGGTGGTGTCGATAGAAATTACCTTACGCATGAAAGCAAATCCCGCTATGCATGCACCGTATGCCAAAAACAGATATTTAAATCTGTTTTCCTCGTCCATCTCCCAATCCGTGACACTTCCGGCGTTCATTTGCTTCACGACCTCCAAGTACGCCGGGATCAACGCGTAACAATCGTCCCCGTTACCGACCAACTCCTCCGTAGCGATATTCTTCCCCTTCCAAGCCTTGTAATAAGAAACATTCACCCCCCTATTTTGCATCATAGACATGATAGCCTTTGGCGCGGGAATGTCTTTAGGCCCGCTAAAATTGTCAAGAAGCATCCTAGACACAACCGATGAAGTTCCTTGACGATGACTTCGACGTCGATGAGACATGCCGCATGTGTGTGTGCCGCAATATGTCCGTACCGAGAAAAAAGGGAATCTCTATCTTTTGCAGCTCGAAAGCGCCACGAACATTGCTCCATCGCACATCTTACTACATACAAAGTCTTGTTCGACTTGACTAATTTGCACTCGAACGACGCAGCCAACGCGATTTTAGATATTTCCTCGATAACTTCCGCCTTATCACGAAACTGCTGCCCAACGTGTAGGTTTGAACCGTCCGGAAATGCAAAAGTACCATCGGCAGCCTCTTCTACCGGGTTTCGATCTACATCGTCATCTTCATCGTCATTGTGATCACGGGCTACAAATTCCTCTTCCGCTCGCCAGTGTTTTCAATTGGCTCATCTTCATTTTCATTCGAATGCCAACCCGAGTAATCCCTACCCCCAGACGGTCCAGCGATATCTTCAAGACCCTCATCTTCATTTTGGTTAGAAGGGCTGCAACCGTACCCCTCAAACGGTTCGATTTGCGCATTTTCATCGCAATCGGCTATGAGCCCGGTATTATTACTAGAAGAACCAGCAAATGCGTCTGACGGAGCCACAAGCGCACCTTCCACCACCTCGACATGAATCACGGGTCTCGATTGAGGGCCACCAAAACCCAAGTACGCACGTAGAGCATAGTCGTTATCGATGTATATGGGCCTCGGATAACTATAGGGTACATTTGGCATATAGCTTAGTGTTAGCCTCGCATTATCGTTGCGCAACGCTAACACGGATACAATTTGCTCCTTTACGTATTGTAACGTGCATGCGTCCTCATTCACCAAAATTGAATGTCAGCTACAATTTGACGCAGGAGACCAAGTTGAGGTATTGTCCTCGCCGACTAACCACCGACCATCGAATTGAAATACAATGTTGGTAATTGTCATTTTGAGCACCTGCAATATTATGCAATGTTATTGTTTAGAAAACGATTCTCGTCATATATCGTGCTTATATATGATCTTCAGCGCATGGATCCCGAACATGGGATCACGGTACCCGCACACAACGCAGGGTACCCGCGCATAAACGCAGGGGACCCGCGCATAAACGCAGGGGACTCGCGCGCATGGTACCCGCACCAATATCTCACGGTACCCGCACCTATATCGCATGGTACCCGCACGCAGGGGTCCCATGCACAAAAACTAGACCTCAGAATATGTATTTTCAGGTCCGATTTCTCGTAATAACCACTGAAATATCGCTCTCTGTCTAGTACACGTGATCTAATAAATAACCCATACATTTTAGGGGGTAATGGACAGGAAATTCACCATTTTCGACGTTAAAATTGCAGTTTTCATGTAACGAATGCTTACTGGTAAATATGCTGAAATGCTTGCTGTTTTCTTGGTTTGAGAAGTTGTTTTCCGGCACTAAACGAAGAGAACAGCTCGCGTCGCTTTAGGTTTGTGAGAGAGGTGTGTGTGGTTACCCTTTGTTCTTTAAAATAGAGAAGATAATGCATTCATATCGATTGTAAGGTTATGGTTAAAGATGGAGATGGACCCATGTTCTGTTCAGTCAGTTATTGCGGCCATTGTTTCGTTTTTTTTTTTTTTTTTTTATGAGTTAAGTATCAGAATTAGTTAATATGGTTAACGTTTAAACAAAGTGAGGGCTATTGACAAAAAAAAAATCGTCAACGAGGCCATTTTTTTAAAATTGACCCAGTCAAAGGCCATTTTTTTAAAAGACCTGATACTTTTGATCTGATCACGTGCATGTGTTGGTCGCTTTGGCAACTGTGCATTAAATGGGTAATGGAGAATATAAAAATCCCGTTGGATCAAGCTATACTTGGGAGTTTAGCTATGTACCAAAATGTTCGCCGTGATCGTGTTGCTGATCAGCTATCCACTATAGGAGCTAATTCCTTGTGGACTCCTCCTCCAGATTCGGCCATTAAACTCAACTTCGACGGTGCACTCCATAAAGGCTGCGGTGGTGCATCGATAGGGATCATCACACCTGACTTGCATGAGCGTTATTTGGCATGGATGATGCGATTCCTTAAAGGTGATTATGATCTTGAAGTTACAGAGGCAATAACTGCTCGTACGGCTTTGATGTTGGCCCATCGTCGTGGTTGGAGCCTCATTATCGTCGAAGGAGATTGCTTGGCCGTTATTACTAATCTTCGGGATAAGAATACTGATTCAGCTCTTTGTGGAGGGCTTATCGATGATTGTCTCCAACTCGCAGCTAATTTCAGCTCTATTGCTTTTTATTTTGTTAAGCGACGTTATAATAGTGTTGCTCACTACTTAGCTAGACATCTTGGTTACGATGGCGAGGGGCTTTCTTCACCAAGTGATACGATGACGAGAAGCCTTTATGTATCATTTACTTTCTTTATAAATGAAATCCGTTTCTTTCAACAACAAAAAAAACTCCTCTTCCTCAAACACCCAAAACCAACCTCAGACTTACCCAAGATCGAATATTTTTTCAGTATTTCATTCTCTATGTAGTTGAACAAGACAAAGCGAGACCATTATGGAGCGCCGCAGCTGAGACTGCTTCTTATGGTGGTTGCGGGTCCAGTAATGCCGACATCGAATAGTTGTTCGCGGTGATGGGGTACCATCTGCGCCCCCCGACATGGTTGACGTGGCTGAATCGAGTAGGCTCAAGATGTTGTCGCCTCCGCCACGGGCTCGTCGGTCTCCACATCGGAGTTCACCATCCACTACAACCCATGTGACCTCACCTCGTGGCTGGAGTCGATAATTAGCGGGCTGAGCCCAGTATGGGAATCCTTCCAGCCCCATCTCTTCAGCGATTACGGTGATCTTCATACCGAGAGAGCCTCCGAAATTGGTCCCATGAGACTCGCAAATTTCTCCATCCTCTAGCTGTCATTCATCACATTCTTCACCGTTGCAGAGTCGCGAGGTCGATCCTTTTACCGACGACCACCATTGGGAGCCCGATACACGACTTCTCATCACTCTGCATCGCAATTGCTTCGAGCAAAGTGGGTTACTAAGTGTTGCTAACGTCTATCATATGAACCTTGACTTCATAGTCCATCACGTCTAAGATCGATGTCTCCATAAGGCAAGTCGAACTCGTTCAACATCCAAATAGTTGTTGAACACTCGATCTATTTTGATCAGCTAATTTGGTATCAATTGTTTTAATTTTTAATTTGCTTTGCATATGCTGGTTGCACAGAATTTGTGTGAGTTTTGTTTATTGAATGGTTTCATTTGTTGATTACGACTATGTCTAGAAGTTCTTTGCATTTGGTAAGATATCTGTCATAATACTTGTTAGAACCGCATTAATGGCTACTTTAGTAATTGGATTGGATAGTTCATAATTGGTTGATGATGAAACATATATGAGGAAATATAATGGCTTATAAATATTCAAGTGGTCATCATATGATGTACTTGGCGTGGGAGTGTTGGAGAGTGCCTGATGTTGATGCTGGTGAGTGTCGGAGGGAGCATGTTTGATGATTGTCGTGATGTTGATGATGGTTGAGGAAGAGCCTAATCCACATTATTTGGAATACAAATTCTTTTTTGTTTTAGGAAAACCTTTGTGATTGGTGTGTTTGAAGGAACAGGGGGATGATGCTACAATGTATATGATTTATGTTATGCATTTTATTTATTTTGTTTGGAGACTATGGATGTTGTTGTAAGAACTAGCTCGTGATTGCTCGTACACTGATTTTTGTGTGTTATATGCAACACGAAGCGTTGAACAAATTTTGGTTTCAAATGGTGTTGGTGAAGAATGTATATTGATTAGAGACTGATTCTGAATGAAAATGATTTATTTCTTTTTTTTTTGATATGGTTTGTATTTTGTTAAAATGGTATGACAACATTGTTATATTTGGTACCTCGATATATCGACATTAGGTACTACAACAACATGAAAATTGTACTGTATAATACAAACGTTACTGCAACATATTAAAATGTTACTGCTACAGATTAAAATGGTACTACAGGCGCACTAGAAATGGTACTGCAAATACATTTGAATTAGTACAACATCGTGTAAGATCAAAAAACAATTCCGAAATATTTGAAAAATAACCCTTGACATGATAGAGAATGTCTCACATGTCAGATAATGTCTGACAAATTTTGTGAAGACTAAATAATTTTGGTATGACAACATACTTATATGTCATACTATATCCACACGTAATAAGTTACTCTAACAATGTTAAATAAGGTACCACACCATTCACGAATATGGTACTACATATTAGGGTAATCCATCGCGTTTCACATTAGATTCGATGCAAAAACACTTTAGTATACATAATTTTTTGTTATGTTTCATTTCATATCATATTTAGTAGGTTAACCTACAAAATCATGGATTTGTTGATTAACACCCAAACCCCAATATAAGAAAGAGTTCCATGTAAGAACATTTCACTATCTTTGGTTATGAAATTCAAATCCTTCAATTTATATTCTTCATATAACATGTTTGAAGCATATATACTATTTATTTACCGATCTTTAGTTGAATATTTAGTAGTTTACGGGATGGAGAACTATTTGTAGATCATAAACGAACCGATAATATAAGGCACTAGATTTTTCGTAATTTGGTACTACATACAAGTATAATAAGGTACTCTGACATGGTTATGTAGTTTACCGTATCGTTCATAAATGTGGTACTACATATTATGTTAAGCGTTTTTCGTCGCTTTTCTCATTACTTTCGATGCAATATCACTTGTATACATGCTCTTTTATATGTTAAATTTCATATCATATTTACAGAATTAATACTCAGGCTCACGAAAAAACCAGACATATAAAATGTGTACATATATAAAAGTGGTTTTGCATCAAAACTAATGTAAAATGCGACGAAAAATATTTAACCTAATATGAAGTACCACATTTATAAAGATATGGTATCTTATCTAACCCCGTTTCAGTATCTTATTGTGCTTGCATGTAGTATCAATGATAAGTATGTTGTAGTACCGAAACTATGCAGTCTTCCCAAACATCCTAACAAGTATCATTGGACACGTCAATCGGTCTCTGACACTTTAAATATTCTAATGTGTCGGAAATATTCTCTAGGTATTTTCACACATGACATGTCGACATTCTCTGACAAGTCATATAATCTCTGAACCTTCAAATTGTTTTTTTATCTTACTTGGTGTTTAATTTCATATCGTTTGTAGTGCATTTGTGGTACCATTTTCATTGCTCTTGCAGCACCATTCATAGATATATTGTGGTACTTAACGTCGGTGAGAGAGGACGGTGTCGAAGACTAAAAACTCGTGCTTGGGACCCTAATAGGGCGCTAGATACCCAATTAGGGCTTATCTGTCGATGTCTGCACAGTGGTTGTGTCAACTGCTCACTTAGTGAAGTGGAAAATCGTGACATGAATACATAAATTGGGGATCAATGTACATGAAAACGGCTCGCAATCGTTTGATCAAATGAATGCTTGCTCCAGGAGTTGTAATAATTGAGCAATTGATTATAGTAGTCCACATGTGAGGTGGTGTCAATTCTAATACATGGCTTAGATGAGGGGTTCTATATCATTCCATTTGTGGCTAATGACTAATATACCTCATATCACATGTGCTAGGTGGTGTTTGTGTCATGGTGACACCTTGACACTTGTACCTTATATGTTTGTCTCAAGGTGATACCTTATCACAAGTGGCTTGTATGCTTGTGTTATGGTGTCATGAAAGAACCAAGTGCCATTTTTGCACATGTATCATGTGGCTAATTTGTAAGATTCTAGGTACGGTTGCATCCTACATGACACCTCTCGAAATCTATAAATAGAGATGTCTTACGATTGTTGGTTTCGGTGTACATCGTCTGGTCGGTGGTTGCAGAAACTCGTACAGATTTTCGTTGGAACATGTGTCGAGGAACGTACTATATACGCTGTCCGTAAGACGTTATTGCCCCGTATTTCAATGTCTCGAGTTAATGCAATTCGTTCCGAAGATACAACGACTTCAAAATTAAGCTTCACTACACTGCGAATCAGAATTGTTGCAGAATCTACTCAAGGACTCGAGCCTTTCTTTCTTTTACTGACTTTGGACTTGAATGTTTCTAACTCTAGAGTGTTGTGGGTGAATTGAATGGGTCTATTTATAGTTTTTCTATGGTAGTCGGGGTCATTTGTGAATAGCTGCAACTGTTGGGCTATTCTGACTGCAGTTGATCATTTCGCGAATAAACACATCTTTTGGGCTAGTTCGCTCAAGGCACCCTTTCGACCCAGCGGTTCGGACCGAACCGCTCCAGCCTACCCATTTCGCAAATCGTGTGATCCAACGGACCTTAACCGGTCCGTGACACTCATCGTCGTCACACGGTTCCACGCCAGTGCCACATAACCTCACTCACACACGTGTCACCTGACATGTTAACGTCACTTGCCACGTCACTGGACCGCCACGTTACCAGTGATATCATTGTCACCGCCGCTTCTCAGCATAAATTTTGGCTGCTCATAGCTCCTCGCTCTGATGTGGCATGCGAAGTGCAAAGTGTGCTTACAAAGCGCCCTTGGGCACTTGGCACGGCTTGTGCTCAGTGCTCGGCCTCAGTCGCGGGCTCGGACTCAGGCTTGGACTTGCCCGGGCCCGAGCTTATTGGTGCTTCACACCTCCTCGCAAGGGGTCCACCGGTTCCGATAAATCAAAACCCAACCCACATGAGCCCACTCTCCAGCCCATTTGAATTACCTACACAAGGTAACTCTTTATAAGCAAGTGAAATGTAGACGATCTAACCAATGTTAAAAAACAAAATACCTTTTATGTATTAAATATAATATCATCACTTTTGTTGGGCCAACTTCAAAATTTATTTCTCATTCACCCGACATCGGTTTTGAGCAAATTAATATTCGATAGATTTTCCTCAAAACTTGGAGTATGAATCATTCATCAATTTTGAGTTTTCACGAACGACGACTTCTCGATTGAATTAAAATCGGTTTAGTTATTTATTTATTGGGCCAAATAACAATTTGGACGCAAAACCCAAATCCAACAATACCCTACATGAATGAATATAAAAGCAAATGCACTGCATGCTGACTCTAGGAAGAAAGTCATGACAATCATCAGTGCATCGAGATAGGTATATTGTGGCTTTAACCCTACTAGTGAAATGCTATCGAATTTACTCAATGCTCAGTTAACGTGATGTCTTGAACTATAGGATTTTTTTGTAAACCAAAACAACAACATACACACAAAGATGAATCTGATATATTTTGATTCTCACGTTATGTCCGTATCGGCCTTGGATCGTATCTCCATTCATAAGTGATTCCTGTGAAGCGGCCTCACTTCTCACTTATATAGGTGACTGGCTATTAAGACTTAATCATGAAGTAGCTCGAAATACTCCACCAATTTGGTAGAGTCATCATTAAAGCCTACCTTAATCACACATTATCGAGAGATTACGGGGGCAACTCTCGAGAATGGACTTTTAGAATTTCCAGGTCTGAATCGGCGACAACTTAGTTGTCTCATTGAACAAAGTTTGATGACTCAATCACTCATCATTATTGAGTTACCACTGTGCCATTTCTTTGGTGTGTAGATTTTTAGTTTCATTTCCCTTATTGTGTTGTTTAATTGTTCTCTAGTGATGCCTTATTTTTCAAAGGATCTGATATGCTCTCTTTTTACATAGTCAATGAAGATTATTCCACTAGAGATTAGTTGTTTTACGGTGTTATATCTGTAACATATGTACCGAGACTTACCATTATACATGCAACATTGTGTCTTGTCGATAGCAACCAAGCAATCAAAGTGTATCATTATGGCCGGCACAGGTTTGTTCCAACAAGAAATGTCCTTCAGAAAATTTCAAAGTCAGACAACTTCTTCGTCAGCTTTATCTAGTGCAATTAACTCCGTTTGATCATTTATCGAGCTATGTACGTTTGTATGGAGGATTTCTAGAAGACTGCTCCTCCACTGATGATGAATACATAACCACTCGTGGATTTGGTGTCTTTACTGCCAGATATCCAATTTGCGCCGCATTATCCTTCAAGAACTGCGAGAGGTCTTGAATAGAGTATGTCATAGTCAATGGTATACTTCAAATATCTTAGCACTCTCTTTAGTGTTATATCCAATGGTTATTGCCTAGACAACTAGTAAACCTCCTAAGTTTACTCACTGAATATGATATGTCAGGTCGACTGCAGTTAGACAGATACATCAAACTGCCAATCAACAGGGCATATTCGAGTTGCAATATATGTTCTCCTTTATTTTTGACCAAATGCAGGTATACATCTATTGGTGTCTTAGTTGGAGGATCATCGAAGGCTTCAAAAATTTTAACACGTTCTCAACGTAATGAGATTGTGTCATGACATCTCTTGCGGCTGTCTTAGAGACATTTATCCCTAATATGACACCACTCAAACCCACTTCATAATTTTTCAACATATTCTTTGTGTTCGCGATTATTTGTGATTGTATCTCATGATCAACAATTCGTCTATGTAAAGACATCCAATCACAAATTCACGGGTTCGATAGCATTGATAGCATCGTCTATGCCTGTAATATAAACATATTTATCACACTCATTTATCTTGAGATCATTCGATAGCATCGTCATTTCGAATTTCTCGTGCAACTGTTTTGGCGCTTGTTTAAGCCCATAAAGTGATTTCACGAGACGTCACCCTTTATTCTCTAGCCCGAGTGCCACAAACGCTTCGGGCTGTTGCATGTATATTTCCTCTAATTCCCCATTCAGAAATGATGTCTTCACATCCATTTGGTGTATCTCTAGGTCATACAACACTGCAATAGCAATGAGAACTCGAGTGGACATTATCCTTGTTACATGCGAAAAAAGGTAACAAATAAGTCATAACTCTTTTTTATTGAACCTCTTAGCGAGCTTTATATTTCTCGATCGACCAATCAGTCTTAAGCTTCCTTTTAAAGATCCACTTATCTCCTAGAGGTTTTCACCCCTTCGAGAGATCTACGAGCTTCCAAGTATGATTTTGCATGATGGACTCAATTTTGCTATTGATAGCTTGTTTCCAAAATGGAGCTTATGGACTGGACAATGCTTCTTGCAATGTCCGGAGTTTGTCGGCCATCGTATACTTCAGAAAGTCGGATCCAAATTATCTGGTCTCTTTCTTTCTTTTACTTTGTCGTGGTTCCTCATTTTTTTGAGTTGAACTTTCAATGGCATCATAAGTTTGTTTTCCAGAACCTATCTCTTTTCTTTTCTTATTTGGGACGATATTCTCGAAGAATATTACATTCCTCGACTAAATTATCACCCATGTATTCATGTCCAGGATTTATGACTTGTGCACAAGATATCTGTATTCACTAATGGTGTTTTGCATATCCGATGAAGATACAATCGATAGTCTAGGATCATATCTTAACGTGTTTAGGTTTAGGTATTTCGACCTAATCTAGGCACACATTTTAATATTGTAGGTCGACCTCCTACATTTCCATTACTCGTATGAAGTTTGATCCCTCTTCTTGTGTGGAAACGTGTTAAGAACACGATTTGCCGTGCGAATTGCTTCCCCAACAACTTCCGGGGTAGCCTCAAACTGATCAAAATCGCATTCATCATTTTCTTTAGAGATCTATTTTTGTATTCGGAAACGTCGTTTGGTTGAGGTGAATACGGTGCAGTGGTTTGATGAATAATGTCATGTTCTTGGCAAAATTCTTCGAACAACGCCACGTAATCTCCTCCTCTGTAACTCCAAATTATTTTCATTTTTTAGTTGAGTTGATTCTCAACTTCCTCTTATATCTCTTAAAGACGTCAAGAACTTCTTCTTTGCCACTTAGAAGATATACGTAACAAAATCTCGTGAACTCGTCAATAAAAGTAATCAAATACTTTTTCCCACCTCCATTCTTCAAGAACTGCAAATCACACATATCGGTATGGATTAGTTCTAGAGGTAAACTACTTCTCTCGGCGAAGAAGAACGGTGCTTTGGCCATTTTCCCCCAACGTAGACATCAAATTTTCATTGTGGGTCTATTTTCATTTGCAGAATCATGTTTAAAACTATTAGCTTTTTAAGTTTTTTTAAACCAACATGTCTTAAGTTGTCATGCTACAAACTAGAACACTCAACCAAATAAGAAACAATTCTTATATAATTAGCGAGCTTAATCTCGCATTTTACAAGTGTTACACTTCATTTAAAGAACCCTTTTCAAGTAGCCATTGCCTACGAAATGACCATCTTGGTCCGTACATTCTTATCCTCCTCAAACACCTGTCTAGACTTTGCTCAGCGATGAGTCGACGAGTAGATTATTGCGGATGTCCAGGATATGCAGCACATCCACCAGCGTAAGCTCTTTGCCCGAAGTCATCATTAGGATCACTCTTCCCAATCTTATAATTGGTGAATTCATCGTATTCCCCATGTATAGCATTCTTCCAGAGATCGGAATGTAGTCGAAGAACATATCTTTTTCGGAGCAGATATGGTTATTTCTCCGGTGTCGATGTACTACGTCTTCGGGTTCTCCAACACGTTGGATTCATATACGACCGCGACGAGGTCTATCTCCGACCAATCTAATGCCAGGTTTTTTTCGGACAAGTGAGCCTAATTCTATTTATCATTTAATACTGCCGACCGTCTTTAGCCATGTACCCGGGCTTGTCACAGTTGTAGCGATTCCCTCTTATCTTGTTATGGTTCGGCTTCTGCTCAACGTATTCGCCTCTTGCATTTCTTGAATGTGCTGACTCGGCCAAGTTCGCTCGTCCCTCCATGTTATCTCTTTTGTTCTAGGCCTAGACCTTTCGATTAGCTTCCTCGACTCGAGGTCTCACAATCAGGTCCTTAGACCACATTTCCTTGCGCTTGTGGTTGGGGTAGTTCTTGAAACCTTTCCACAAAGGCGGTAGCTTCTCTATAAAAGCAGCTACGTGGAAGTTGTTGATCTGCATGTTCTCCACGTGTATATCATGGATTATAAATTACAGATTTTGGACTTGATCCAAACTCGGTTTGGAGTCCGTCATCTTATAGTCCAAGAATCGGTCGATGAATTTCCTCAGTTCAACATCATCGGTCTTGTACTTCTTATCCAACGAGTCCCACAACTATTTTACATTGGTAGCCACTTTATAGATGTTGTATAGGGAGTTGTCGAGAGCATTCGAGATGTAATTGTGACATGAAGTCGTTATGCTTTAATGCTTCCAATACAATCTTTTCGTGCTTGTATTGCTCGTTCAACTACGGATGCATCATCATCTGCACCGTCAACATTTTTGGTGTTAGCTCAGGTTTCGTCACCTTTGACAGAAGCTCCTAGAGGGACCGGACCAGGTTTAGGGTTGTCATGTAAAACAACATCTTCTATTGCCACCTTTTGAACTAGGTTACATTGAACTTCGACGGTCTTTCAGCATGGTTGTTGTCTGTTAGTCGAATTGTCGTTAATATCGTGGTTGCTATCGATTAGACAGAATAACATCTTACGATTGTTGATTCTGGTGCATATCGTCTGGTTGGTGGCTACAAAAATGCATAATAACTTTCGTTCAAAATTTCAAAGTCGAGGCACATATTACGTACGCTGACCGTAAACGTTATTGCCTCGTATTTCAGTGCCTCGGGTTAATGCAATTCGTCAGATACAACGATTTCAGAATACAGCTTCGCTGCAGTGCAAATCAAAATTATCTGTGAATATACTCAAAGACTCAAACCTTTCTTGCTTTTATTGACTTTAAACATGAATGCTTCTAACTCTATAATGATGTGGATGAACTGCATGAATTGTCCAACTTCAGCAGCGGTCTATTTATAGCTTTTTTTTCAAAGGTCGTTAGGGTCATTCTGCAAATAGTTGCAATTGTTGGGCTATTCTGACAGTTGACCGTTTGACCAGGGGTCATTTCGCGAATAGGCCCATTTTTTGGGCCAGTTCGCTCAAGATACCCTTTCGACCCAACGGTTTGGACCAAACTGCTCCAGCCGACCCATTTCGCGAACCGACGTGACCCAACGGACCCTAACCGATTCGTGACACCTCATCGTTGTCCACGGGGCTCTGCGTCAGCGCCACGTTACCTCACTTGCGAACGTGTCACTTGATACGTCAGCGTCTTTTTCCACATCACACGGACCGTCACGTCACTGGTGACATCACCGTTACCGCCGTTTCGCCAGAGCATAAATTTTGGTTCCTGATAGCTCCTCGTTCTGATGCGGCGTGCGAAGTGCAAAATGTGCCTACAAAGCATCCATTCGCACTTGGCACGGCTCGGGCTCAGTGCTCACATCGGCTGTGGGCTCAGGCTCGGGCTTGGCCCGGGCCCAGGCGCAGGTCTCGGGCTAGTCGGTCCTTTGCGCCTCCGCGCAAGGGGTCCAAAACTCAATCCACATGAGCCCACAAGTCCATTTGAATTACCTAAACAAGGTACCCTTTATAAGCAAGTGAAAAGTAGATGATCCAATCAATGTGAGACAACCAAATTCAACCAATATATTGTCATCTCTTTTGGTGGGTCAACTTCAAAAATTAATTTCTCATTCACCCGACATCGGTTTTGAGTCAGTTCATATTCTATAGATTTACCTCGAAACGTATAGTATGAATCTTTCGTCATATTCGGTTTTCGACGAACGAAGACTCTCGATTTAATTAATATTTGTTAAGCTATTTTATTTATGGGGTGAAATACTTATTTGGGCCCAAAGCCCAAATCCAAAGGTGCTCCCATTTTCAAGATGATACGTCATTTCTCACACACTAGTTTCACAGACTAGTACTCTCCATCGAGGATTACACTGAAAAGATCTAACCATCCAAGTACATTTCTTCGATCTGATACACGTGAGATTGGCGTAAAAAGTTTGCCAAGATCGAAGTTACGCGAATCGAGATGGTAGTATCTTGATTGAATTAAGAAAGCATTGAACCCCATGTCTCGAGGATTGGAGATCACAAGCCACACACTTCAAAGGTCAATCGGCTTCGACTTTACTCTCTTTCAGTTTTACATGCTCGTGGTTTTGAGTTGAATTGTTGATCAGTTCAGTAGGTCTATGTGTTGATGGGATACATGGTACATCGTTTAGTGCGACAATTAAATAATCGATCCCCAATTTAGGTAATTGCATTGCCATTAACGTCTACAACGATAGCAAATTCGGGAGTGAATATGAATTAATGCGATCTAATTGATATTCACGTAGGACTGATAGTTTACGGCTAAGTAGGTAACACCTATCAGATTTCGAAATCCCAAGCACGTCTTTATCATATGAAGTTACCCGTTTGTTTGAGTCGTACCTTTATTTATCTTTATCGTCTTAGTTTTGACCGTCGAAATATAGTTTCAAATATAAAATCAACTCCAAATCATTTATCAGGCTTGACATCGAGTCGATAGGTTAGTACTAGTAATCAAGTTTGTTCCGTGATATTGATACTCGTAAACTCACTAGACTACGCCAAACGATAGGTACACTACATATCGCTCGTTGATGTTAGTTATTAAGTACACGTTTTATTTATCACTTATCGCAATTTGCACCATACACTCTACATAATTATTACATCGCAATGTCATCATGTTTTCCTTTCTAGCGAACCAACTCAGCTTTCTCGCTCGAAGTTTGGATCTTTTCTAAGTCAATAGCAGGAGATATTGCGATATTGCAGAAACTTAATCAACATCTTCAATTGGCTTCTCCACACCACAATGACTATGAAGCTTGATCATCATGGGACTCATTGTTTGAGCGATCATTGATGGTACGACTGAACACCTCGATGAACCAATACCGTAGGGCTTAAAAGAGGGTTCACTGTAACTTCGATGGCCGTTCTTAGTAGCGGATTCATCTTCGATAATGGGATCTCTTTCGACTCGAATTGAACAGCCCCTCCTCCTCCTCTTCGTTTATAATTTTTTCTTATTTTGTTATGTATTTATGTTTTTTATTAAAACAAGAAAAAAAGTAAAAATCATAAAGTAAGGGTTTAGGGTCTATTTAAGTGAAAGATAAGTTTTTTAACTGGTCCCTAAATGATAAATTTTCTGACAAGTATTTAAATGAAATGGTCCCTTAATATTATATTAAAATTAATATAATTAATAAAATATTATACTAAATATGTATAACAATCTTAATTATATACTTAATAAAAATATTTTATAACAATATATGTATTATATATGATATAATCATAGTTTAATAAAATGACATCCTCCTATTAATTCTAAAACGATAATAGTATGTATTTGTTCTTAAAATTTTATAATATTGGAAGCCCACCTCCTATTTTTAGGAGGCGATCGATGTCTATCCAAAAGAAAAAGAAACTTAAAAAGTAGGCGGTGGGAATGGGATGGGGATGTGATACGAGCCTAGCCATTTTCGGCTGCTCTAGTTTTGATCGGGTTGGCGTCTGGCGGTCGGGTCCAATGCAACTGATTTATATCTACGCACAAACCATTTTATGGTCCGTTTGAATTTCGGGATTTCAATTTGAATTCCGAATTTCCTCCAATTCACCAGTCAGGCAACCGTTCGAATTTGGATTTCAATTTCATCCAAATCCGAGGAGAATTCAAACCCTTTGTTGTTTGATAATTTTGAAATTCGACCACAAGTGGTCCGTTTTCATAACTACTCTATGTTTTTTTTTTATTGCGAGAAACTCCCTTGTGCTATCTAAAAGTTAGCACCATACCTCCAGTGTTGTTTAAAACTTAGTACCGTATCCCTTATGTTGTCTAAAATTTAGCACCGTACCCCTGTGCTTTTTAAAACACCCAATTATGAGGTGAAAATGACAATGAATGAATTTTATGTTATTTTCCGAACAATATGTGTTTTGATGTTTATTTTTAAAACACATATGAGTTATATGCTATTTACAATAAAATAAGCTCGCTATAGTCGGCTAGCAATGTTTCAATCATCGTTTGTTGAGCTCGATCGAGCTTTTGTCGAGCATGCTCATCAAGCTCGCGAGCCGGCTCGACTCGTCGTTCGTCGAGCTCAAGCCGCCTCAACGAGCAAGCAAGCCGGCTCAACTCGTCGTTCGTCGAGCTCGAGCCGGCTCGACTCGTCGTTCGTCGAGCTGTCGGCACGACTCATCGTTCACCCATACTTGTTGTTGTTATTGTTGTTATTATTATTATTATTATTATTACTACTACTACTACATCATCATCATCATCATTATTATTTTTATTAATTATTATTATTATTATTTACGAAAATCATTATGGCGGGTTTTTGGAATTCAGTGCATTTCGGTATAACCACATAAGGATATTGCATTATTTACCTTATTTTATTTTGTTATTATTAATTTTAATTTATTTTTTCTATATTTTAATTTTTTAATAAAAAGTTCGAGGTCGAACTCGACGAGCCTCGAGCTCCATTTTGAAATCCAAAATACGAAATCCTAACATTTGCCAAACAATGGGTTTGAATTTGAAATTAAGAATTTGAAATCATGGAATTCAAATCAATTAACTTTACACATAAATACAATTAACTTTACACAAAAAATACAGTTGCTATAGTATTTTTACTCCCCACTAACTCTATTTTCCAGACTAATTTTTACTCCAACTCATTAACTCTAATTCTACACTAAAAATAATATTCCATACATATTCTTACTACTTGTTATAATCATTTCATAAAAACGAAAATATTATATAAATTAACTTTATATTATTCCTAAAAATTTATTTTTTATTATTTTTTCAAAAAGAATTTTTATATATAAAACGTATTAATTGTTAATTGACATGTTAATTTAAAAGCAAATATACTCATTCTCTATGTAAAAATAAAAAAAATTATTTTATTTTATTAAATAAAATGAAACATATAGAATATTAAAAGACGTTTATAAAATTTAATTTTATTATTTTAATGATATAAAGTATTTTAAACATAACTAAGTAAATTTATATTTAAGAGAATAAAAATAATAATTAAGTTATAACTCTATTTTATGATTGAAAAATAGAGTTACTCCAAATATAGAGTATCACTCTCTACAAACTCTATAATAATGTTAAAATAGAGTTTCCATTTGAGAAGATGTATACTCTATTATAGTGTTTTACACTAAAATGGAGTATCCATTGGTCATGTTTTAATACAACATCAAACTGGCTATAAAGTTTTCTAACGGAAATAAATTAACCACCGTTTTACTTGTTATCTTTGATTTCTCTAAATATGGCTACTCTTGTAAAGTTTTCATCAGAAAATAAATTGACCACCATTTTACTTATTATTATCTTTTTTTTTTCGAACTTATTATTATCTTTGATTTCCTTAAATTTGGCTAAAATTTAGCTAAGATGATCTGGCGACAGAGAGATGTAGAAGGAAACCCATTGCGATCTTAGCCGAACGTTTTAATTAAAAAAATAAAAATAAAAATGAAAAGTCGATGCCAGCCGATACACGACAATGGCCAAGTATTAGATCAACATGATCTTGAGGGCACATATCTGATCCTTTTCTGTTCAAACGGGAAGGGCGTTTTTCCGATTTGACATTTAACCTTCAAGAAATTTGAAGCTCCTGCCGCGAGATTCACAAAGGAGTCGCGGCGTAACATAACCCACATAAAAAGGAATTAATAGGAAAGATCCTTTGGTTATTTTCAGGACAAAGGCCTCAATGGGTGCTTCTACATCAGTACCAGAAAAATCAATTCATGAATTTACCGTGAAGGTTCAATATTTATCCCTTCTTTCACATGAGTTGTTCAATTTATCTTATAATAAATGGTTATTGTCGTTGAATTTGCTGACTTTTATTGATCATTGTGATCAGAACAGCAAAGGTAATGATGTGAGCCTGGGTAATTACAAAGGGAAGGTGTTGCTTGTTGTAAATGTTGCTTCGAAATGGTACAGTACATGTTTTGGTTATTTCTATATGTCTTGTTTTCTTCCTCCTTTTCTATTTTCTTTATTTTACCTGAAAGGATATGTGGGTTTTCTTGTAATTGCGATTTTTGATCGGATGACACAGTGGGTTTACAAATTCAAATTACACGGAGCTGACCGAGCTTTACTCCCGATACAAGGACAAGGGTCAGTTTCTCTTCTCCTTTACTTGCAGCAGACATGTAGTGATAATTTTGATTAGTTCTATTTGTTATCAACGAATCGATTTTTACGGAGGGGATTTTTTTAGTTATTGTCCAATGATTATAGTGCAAGTGCTTAAACTTGTTGAGGTCATCGTGATGAATATCTTGTGATCTTCTTCAGCTCCTGCCTTTTTCCGTTTCTGATATAATATGTAATACATAAGCAGGTCTTGAGATATTGGCCTTCCCATGCAATCAATTCATGAATCAAGAACCTGGGACGAGCCAAGAAGCCGAACAATTTGCTTGTACCAGGTTCAAGGCTGAGTATCCCATATTTCAGAAGGTAATAATAATGAGTTTCCGTCACCTATTTAAATTTTTCGAATCAGAGATATGGATCATAGGAAGGATGAACGCGGTCGATGCTTGTCATTTTTTATTTTTTTTTATTTGGTTTTGAGCATCTTATGGTTAGTTCTTTGAGTGTCTGTGAAAAGGCAGTTTATCTAGAATCATAGGATGCTAAGGAACTCTGTTAAAAAATTACCATTTCTTTCAGAATTTGTCTACCATTTGATGTTTCAATTCCAATAGTGCGTCCCTCACAAATAAACGAAATTCGATATTTTGAGCCTAGACGAGGACATTTTGAATGATCTTGACTGGGTGCCGGTGAAGGTTCGAACCTGAAACCACTTCGTTAACTGAGTTGATACAGTGGCGACCGATCATTTCTTACAGAAGAAACTTGGATTGTTAGTTCTATATTCATATCCGCATTGACGCGTTAGAAACGTTTGTTTGTTTTTTTTTTTAAATCACCAAAGTCATGCTAAAACAGAATAGAACAGGTGAAAGAAGGTGACGAAAAATAAGTATTTGAGAACGTGGAACTATTTCTTGCTATGATGTTCACTTCACTCAGTTCTTTGTAAATATATACATATACATATATATATATATATATTTTTCTGCACATAAGGTGAAAGTGAACGGTGGTGATGCGGCCCCAGTTTACAAGTTCCTTAAAGCAAAGAAAGGAGGTTTACTTGGTTCAAGAATCAAATGGAACTTCACTAAGTTTTTGGTTGACAGAGATGGGAATGTCCTTAAACGTTACGCACCGACCACTTCGCCCTTTGCAATCGAGGTATATACATACCAATTGTGATTCTATCTTATCTATAGAAACTAATTGCCATACAATGAATGATGTTTGATCGTTTTGTTTTTTTACTTTTTTATCACAGAACAACATAAAAAATGCTTTGGGAGAAGCTTAGAACTAAGCATCGGCTTGTTTCAGTCGCGCACTCGGAATACATATAAAGCATTGTGTGTGTGTGTGTGTGTGTTTTGCGGTGTCAAATGATTTCAATAATGTAGTGCTGTGTACTCGTGATGTACAAGTATCATAATGTTGGATGATGACGTCATTTGTTTATTTCAGGTTTATTCAGCAGTTTTAGACGGGAAAACATGGTAACTCTTTGTTTGGGTGTATCAGTTCGTCGTCGTCTTAGCTTCAAAATGTTGTGCTATATTATAATTGGATCGATCAGAGATGTCGATTACAAAGCGGTTTGCTTAATAATCCCAACGATCTAAATAGGATCCAAAATCATATAGCAACAAAATGCGCACTTGTTATGAGACCATCAGAGAACGAATAGCTGCATTCCATGGAATCAACGACCAATAATCGCATCACCCCTCATCACCGCATAGACTATTTCAATGTGATGAGTGATATTCTCTCTATCTACGACGGTTCTCTTTCTTCTCTCTATCTACGACGGTTCTCTTTCTTCCGTATGCTTGAATGAATACAAGAATTTATTTTCTTTGGCTTTATGGAATACTTTGATCAATGTTAGAGTAGAATCCCCGACGTTCCAACTTATTTGGATATTTTCTACTTGTAAAGATAATTTATTGGAAATATATCTAATAAGAAGCATTATTTTTATCTTTTGTGCATGTATTAATTTAGTTATTTGCACTTATGATAAAGTCCTTAGATCATTGTAAGCTGAGAGACATGGTTCCGCATATGATGGCGATTGTGGAATATGTCTTAGGCTGTGATCTTAAATAAAGTTCCAAGTCGATGAATATTTCAAGACAGGACATTGAATAACCCGGAAAGACTTGTGTATATGATGCATGCTTGTGAGACAAGAATATTATGTTCTATTAACGTTAGCGTGTTGACGCAAATGCATATATGCAGATGCTTGTTAGGAAACAAGTTCATTGAACTTGACCCGCTGAAAATTCTTAACTGGAATCTTTTATGTCGAATAAGAATTTTCATGTTGCGATAGTACATGACTAATCCTCTGACTTGAGGCACGATAGTAGTCTTGTGCACATTATGTTTTACTTTGATATATCTTTTGATTACTAGAGAATCACAAAAGAGATATGTTGGGTATTGTATTAGTGTGTATGGAGATTTATCTGTGGCCAACATAGAACTCGGCTCTTATATTAGAATAAGTGAATTTCCTATGCTTTTCATAGTTTATGATTCAAAATCTTTGGCCAAGGCAGGATGAATAGAGATTCATAAAGGAATCATTTAAACTTGAAATGAAATCATAGTTATTAGACCAATTGGGTTTCGACTTATAATTCCATGCTCAAGGTCTGATCGGGAAATTAGACGTCGAAAGGATTTTACATTTATCCACTTCCATTTGAAAAATGGTTTACTCGCTATTTCACTTAACACTAGGTGATCACGCTACTTGCTAGGTGTTCCCGTGATTTGTGGATTCTTGATATTAAAGAGTTAATTCACTTTATTACAATGAGTTGTAAATCCACTACAAGTGTTAATCCTGAACCTAAAAGGGTCACACAAAGTTTTGGAGGATGACAATACGAAATTGGTATTTCCAATAGTTGGATTAAACTTTATTTCAATTGTTGAATTTAAATATATATGATTAAATAATTTGATTATTTATTGAAGGAATATTATAATAAATTAGATTGATTATTTAGGCTTTTGATATTATTTAAAAATAACTATAATAATAAGCCTAACACACGTTGAGGACCAAAAGGTGTTTTTGTTGACCAAGTAAACAAGAATTAATTTTCTAATGTCTTGGTATTATTATTGTTTATTTTAAATTAAAATGATTATAAAGAGGTGTCTTGAAATGGTATGTCATCATTTGCTTTCAAGATATGCGATTGAAACGTCCATAAATCACTCATTCCAGTTAAATGCTAATTAATGGTGTTTACCATATAATTGCTAAACGTTTGATGAACATATAATATATATATATATATATGAACATATCTTGCAAGAAAAAAAAAAGAGAGAAAAGAATGATACAAGAAAAGATGTCTAGATACACTTAACTCTCGAGCACATCTTCGAAAGTGTGATTACAGAAGAAAAGTTCTTCACTATTCCTTTATATTCTAAAGTATCGATTTAATATCCGTGTTAGTCTCTACTAGCGAAGAGATAATTCGGTGTCACGATTCAAACGGTGGTCTCGATTAGAGGGGAGACATTTGGATCCCTATGGCGCGTGTCCGAAATCGTTGGTACCCACGGTGAACGTACGAAGACGGTGGTAGCAACATACCGGGAATTGATTCTCTCTCATTCGACGCTAAAGAAGCTAAGGAATAGATATATATTCCAAACCCTAATGATGCAAAATTCGTACCACGTACGTGATTTTAAAAATAGTGCTGATCCGTATACTCGCTAGATGAACCGACGGGGTTGCTTTTATACGATAAATGCGCGCTATTGATTTGAATTTTCCGTTGCGCATTCACCCCGAGCGGCCTAGCGAACCCAACAATCTACTCATCACCGCCTACGCTTTTGCTCGCCAACAATCGTTACTCGTTAATTCTGTATCGGGATGGCTCTTTTCGTTTAATCACTTCTTCGTCTCTTTGCTCGTTCCATGTCTCATGTATAGTCCAGAGTTGTTTTTTAGCCTTTTAGCGGTAACCGCTTGTTTTCTCTTTTCTTGTCATTATGAGGAAGACATTTTCCAATCCGATGTCTTCTGGATAAAATCTGGACTAACTCAGCTAGGGGAAACAAAACAAGGATGCTTTCTTCAAAATCTTTAGGGAACATCATGCTGACGAGGAAGACCCGCATCATTGGATTGTACCCGACCCTCAAAGAGAATGTTAGTCGCGGAGGGCGCTGATGAACGAAGAAAAGTTACCTCATTTTTTCATTGTTAAATGGTAAAAAATATCATTATTAATAAGTTACCTTGTTATGTTTCAGATAATCTATAGGCACTAGTCAGTCTGCACACCCCCGATGTGTGTGCAATGGAAATTAAATCCAACTAAAAATAAAATAACATACCAATCGAAGGTGAAAAAAAAAACTCCAAAATAAGGTTTCGTTCTCATTTTCCATAAAAAAAATTCACTTACAACCCTATTATAGCTATTCTTCGAAAACAGTGTGGCTACCTCAAGTGGAAGAACATCCCTGATACACAAAAAAAAGGATAAATATCTTAAAAGACCACGATAGGTACGAATCATTACTGCTAAATTCGTAAAAGAAAAAAAAAAGATATCTACATTTACTCGTACGTGTCAAAGAAATACATCTCCGTGTGCTCGATACTTATCCTATCTTACTTCAAAATGTCATCACTAATCTGACCAAAAAATATATATTAATTTGTATAATCGCAGTAATCAAAACCGAAACAAAGAAAGTATATTGAAACGATCCCAAATGCTATAAAATGATGTTGAACCCGTAAAAGAGATTTTAATTAATTATTGCGTGTCTTTCCTCTTTCTCTCAAAAACCACCACGTTTGATTTTGGTTGTGGGTGGGTTGGTTTTCCCTTTTTAACGCTAATTTAATTATTCATTATTTAATTTAAACAAATCAAAATTGTAGATCATGGGCAGTTATTTCTCAAAAAATACATTGTGGGTAGTTAGTTATCGTTGTTGTTTTTTAATGCATAAACCGTATATTTTTTTTTTATTTTTTACATATTATTAATTACAAAAACCATGATTGGTCAATTGACAGACCAAATCAATTGGTATGATGACGATTTTTAAGTGGTCTTGAGCCTTAATATAATAGCATAGATAATTACACTAACGCCCCATGTATTATCACTCAATTACATACAACCCTTCTGACTATAGTAATTACACTTACACTCCATTAGTTTAATCAAACCTTACACTAAGACTCCTTCATTCTATTTTGGACAAATATTTAATAATCATCTAAATTTACCGTTAGTGGTTATATTTCGTAAAATAAACATGTTTAAGCAGGTTTATATGGAATGCATTAATATTTAAGTGGCCGAAATATATATATATATATATATTAGAATATTTTATCAAATCCGGGCATTAATAGTAATTACACTTACACCCTCTTTAGTTTAATCAAACCTTACACTATGACCATTTCATCCTATTTCGGACATCAATTTAAAAATCAGTGCATTCAAATTTACTGTTAGTGACTATATTTCGTAAAATAAATATGATAAGCAGATTTACATATAATAAATGAATATTTAAGGGGTCTAAAAGATGATTTGTATAAACGAAAAATGAAAATTCACATGATATACCAAATATATTGATTTAATAAATATTCTCAAATATACATTTTGGCCACTTAAATATTAATGCATTCCATATAAACCTGCTTAAACATGTTTATTTTACGAAATCTAGCCATTGACGGTAAATTTGGATGCCTGAATTATTAAATTGCTATCCAAAATAGGATGAAAGAGTCTTAGTATAAGGTTTGATTAAACTAAATGAGGTATAAGTGTAATTACTATAGTCAGATGGGGTGTATGTGTAATTGAATGATACCACAAGGGGTGTTGGTATAATTATTCCTAATGTAAATTAAACTAAAGGGGGTGTAAGTATAATTACTATAGTCAAAGGGGATGTGTGTGTAATTGAATGATACCACATATGTGTTGGTGTAATTATCCCTTATCTATAATATATAAAAGTTGGACATGTACTCTCCTATGAGTGACACGTCAGCAACTAGAAGTCCTCTTCACGCGCCTCGTGTACATAAAAGTTTCATTCAGCCATATACGTACGTTGAGTTATTTGATATGGGACTCTTAGACTCCTTGTAAAGACTATTGGAATTTGTACATTAATTGCTAAGACTGTTGGAATACCTATATTAATATTAATAATGACCTTATTAGAAAGGTTATTGGAACGTTACATTAATATTGCATTAATATTCGTCATAAATATTTTTCCTTCATTGCATTGGATAAACAATCGATGTCTCGGGAATGAATGGATACTTCAATCAGCAGAAAGAAGAAACCATGATCATCCCCTCAGCTATATTATTATGGATTTAAATTTTTCATAAAGAAAATATTTTTGTGTCGTTATGCTGATCACAATTTTTTGCAGGCTTCTGATCCAATATCGGGAGGTCTCCACACGGTGATTTGAGCATCGGTGTGGAAACAAACATTTGATAGCAATCATAGTATGAGAAGCAACATCAATGGTAGTAGTGAGAGGTTCGAATATTTCGGGCTGGTTTGACATTTGGAAGTTAACTTGGCAGCGAGTATTGCCACCTCATGTTGTTGTTCATCCGAGGAAAGTATGGATAGATGTACAAACGCAACCCACACGAGAATTTTGGGATAGTATTTGTAACAAAATTTCCATTTCCTTCTCTGTGTTATTGAATATACGTGTTTTGATGCTCGCGTGCTTTGTCTCAACAAAAGTGCAATGTAAGAGTTTTTTTCACCTCTGAAAAGTCTGACTAACTACTTAATGGTCAGCTGTATTCGTTTATTAAGTTGACGTTGATATGGAAATAACGTTGGATTATTTTTTTTGTTTGTTGATTTTTGATAGTAAAAAAAAAAAAGCAAATGTCCGAATTTTAAAGCTTTAGACCTCTAATGCATAATGTGTATATGGTTGCATTCACGAAGGAGAGGTTTGTGTGTCAATTAGGAATTTATATGAGGGCTTAACTTGAAGATCTTTCTCTAAATAACTAAGACTCTTTCTCTCAGCAGAGAATTTGACGGTGGGTTTTAATAGTAATGGTAAGTCTTACCTGAAATTCTAAAGCATGAATCTGGTGGACAGAAGGGAGCTGCTAAGAAAAAAAATGAATCACCGAGTCGCATCGAAGGTTCATCGGTGCACTAGAACAACTAGGATATCCGCAAGGTGTAAACATTTTGTGCTTTGCCTTAGGATGATTACTTGCGATGGACTTTGAATTATTCTCACACGAGATCATTCAAAAATGTAAAAAAAATGGTTTTGAGTTATCTTTTTATGCTTTGTGCTCATGATCATCTGTGGTTTTTTTTTGCAGTTGTTATTCCTAGGCAGATCAAAGAACTAATGCAGGTAGATGGGCTCAGTATCGATGTAGTCAAGAGTCTTTTGCTGGTCCGATTTCTAGCAAAAATCATATTTCCAGGAAAAAAGGGAAAGTCACATATATTACTTCTAACTATATTGTTTTCCTTGACACATGGCTCATATTACATGCGGATCCGGTCTTGACGTTGGATTGATTGATGACAGATCTCATATCGTCCTTCGTTACGGTTGAATCTTGATAATCTTAATAGAAGCTAAGATGAAATTTTAGCGGTTCCTATTTTTTAATAAACATCGATGACATTGTCCCTCCATGAGATGAAAGCAGTCAGTTTTTGTTATGTCGAAATTGAACGAGGGAAAGCTGCTTTAGCTCGACAAGGTTTTTTGAGGCATTCCACCGCCGTATGACAAGATCAAGAGGAGGGTCATTCCCGATGCTCTCAAGTGAGTCTTTTTAAATCTCATTCTTGAATATGAACTTTAACAAACCCGCATGAAATCATTGTGGTATTTTATGTCCTTTCTGAACTCATTGCACATGTTCTGATGATAACGGGGTCACGAGGCTTCGCACTAGACACATTATTGCCTTTTGGGATAATTCTCTTCAGAAATTTGTTGGAATTATGTTACTACCAGGGCGAGTTGGTGATGTCTGTTTTTTTTTTTAACATATCTTCAACATAATTTGTGTACTGAAAGAAGCATTTGACAAAGCTTAGAGTCAAAGCTGATGAGGATAATCTTTGAGCTCAACTTGATGGTACTTCTTCCCTCAAGTATTGAACAAGTCATACACATGGATATGTCTTCGTTCTAATAATATAGTCTAAATATATTGATTCAGGCTATCTTGATCTCGTATGCATGAATATGTCTACTTGGAACATTTCCCGAGGATAGCTGGACAAAGCAAGACATGACTCTTTGGCCTAGAAACAAGGGCAAATTCCCTTTCAATACCCTTTCAAGTTTCAAATTCCTCTTAAATACCACTCGAAGATTTTCTTCCTGTTAGGTACCGATCTGAAAAAAGTTGTGTGTTAGGTACCTAAAAAGCGTTAAAAAGACAAAAATAACCCTTCTTCATACATAAATATTATTTCGATTATCTTCAGTTTTATATCAAGTCAAATTTAAGAATATTATACCAACTGTTAGCACATTTATACCAACTGTTAGCACATTTATACCAACTGTTATCACATTTATACCAACTGTTCTCGTTATTATACTAACTGTTATACCAAAAATATTTTTTTTTTTATATACGAAAGTGATTTTTGCGTATTATACCACAAAATACGATTATTATACCAACAAAACCGCTTTTATACCAACTGTTATCACATTTATACCAATTGTTCTCGTTATTATACTAACTGTTATACCAAAAATATTTTTTTTTGTATTATACGAAAGTGATTTTTGCGTATTATACCACAAAATACGATTATTATACCAACAAAACCGCTTTTATACTAACTGTTATCACATTTATACCAACTGTTCTCGTTATTATACTAACTGTTATACCAAAAATATATTTTTTTGTATTATATGAAAGTGATTTTTGCGTATTATACCATAAAATACGATTATTATACCAACAAAACCGCTTATTATACCAATAAAATTGATTATTCTACCAATAAATTCGACTTGGTATAGCAGTGATAACAGTTGGTATTATAATTGAATATACTGGTATAATAATGGAAATATTTGGTACAATATAATACTCTTAAATTTGACTTGGTATAGCAGTGATAACAGTTGGTATAATAATTGAATATATCGGTATAGTAATGAGAACAGTTGGTATAATAGTGATAAAATACTCTTAAATTTGACTTGGTATAGCAGTGATAACAGTTGGTATAATAATTGAATATATTGGTATAATAATGAGACCAGTTGGGATAACTGAATCTGTAAAGAAGGGTTATTTTCGTCTTTTCAATGTTTGGTGGTATTAAACACACAATTTTTCGCAAATGGGTACTGAACAGGAAGAAATACTTGGAGGGGTACTGATCAGGAAGTTGAAACTTGAAAGGGTACTGAAAGGGAATTTGCCCAGAAACAATGTTAGGGATCATATTGTAATGATCCAGGTACAATAATACACGTGAAAAATGTTCGATATGGTGTATGTCATCTGTATTTTGATAACTTTGAAAAATAGATGTTTGTAGCTCATGTGTAGTTTTTGTTTGGAAATTGGGATGTATGATAGTTAATAATTTTCTCATAAATTTGTTGGGACTACATTGTATTTTATCTTTGTAAGATTGTTGTGGATATAAATATCTTAACACAACTAGAGTGACCAAACGTTATATTATATATTGGTAAGACTCATGTTGTGCGACTGTTTAGAAATATATTTGTAAGACCGTTGTGAATATAATTATCGTGAGATTGTTCGAGTGGCCAAGTGTTGCATAGTATATGGTAAAGACTGAAAGTAAGATCATGTTGTACGACTCTTTCAGAATATATTTGGTAGACTACTTGACTGCTTGAGTGGCCGAATATTTTATATATTGGTAAGACTGAAAGTAACATCATGTTTTTTGGTTCCAAAAAATGATGATTCATCTGAGAATGAATAAATGATACAGAACCACATAGTTCAGTTACCGATTATTCCGTCCAATTTAAGATGAGTACTAACCAATTCAAATGATTCGATTAGACTCGACCTTTAAAGATTGGGGGTCCACCATACCTTATCATAGCTATAGTGGGCATACAAGTGCAAATTTGATGGTAAGAATGATTTAATTTATACGGTTATGTTAGTGTGGGATAATAATTCCTTATTTTTGGAGCCACTTCGAGGTGGATAGCTGTTGTATAACTGATTAATACAAACTATATTACCTAATGTATTGAACATACCCCAACTACACGTGAACATTCAATGCACTTAGAAATATTATCAGAGTCATTACATCTATTGTGTATCAGGTGGATATTGCTCTCGTCTTTCTCTATAGTTAACTGTCAGTCTTACAACTCAAAGAAGACGACGTAGCGGATGATGAGGTCGTCAACATAGTATATCACAGAGTTTTCAATACCATGGGTAGCATATATATCCGTCGTTTTTAATGAATACAATGGTATACTGCATTTAATGAAGACATGTCTCGCTTTATTTAAATTTCAGCCATTTACTTACTTTCTTTCTCTTATAATTATGAATGAAATTATTGATGCAAAGTGAATAATTCATCCGAATTCGGAAAACTTTGTTTATATTTTGAATAACTTATGTGATGAAAAATAAAAAATGTTTAATTCAAAATGAAAATTAATTAGTTTCGTTATTAAATAATAACACTGGTTTTGCGAGCAAACGGGGACAAAATCGTCCCCGTCCCCGTGGGGATCCTCGCCCCGGGACATTGTTTTACAAAAAATTATATTATTCATAAATTAATATATAGATTTAATATTTTTTGGGTAGAATATATTATAAATTATATTATAATAAATCTTATATTATTTTAATATTATTTAAACTATATTTTAATATTATTTATATATTATAATAATATAAATTGCATATAATAAATATTATTTATATATTTAAAATATCGGGGACGGGGCAGGGATCCACGCGGGAAAAAATATTCCCTCATCCCTTCCCCACGGGGATAAAATATCGGAGATTCTCCGTCCAATTCAAGGCGGATCCATGTGGGGACGGGGATCCCTTTTCCTCTCAATTGACAATCCTATGAGCCTTTTTGGAACATCTTTCAAACATGGTTTATAATTCATTCGAATCCCACTGAGGTTTAAAACTGGTTTTAAATTTTTCACCCAAGACCAAAGGTTGAACTTTACTGTATCTTTCATATTATTGGATTAGGATTCTTCAATATCATAATATATTAATAGTTCCGTAGATGCATGGCTGTTTGTTTGAGATGATCAAACATCGCGGTGATACGCACATCATCGTGATGTGGATCAAGGTGATATATCATCACTAGGGGTGGGCATCGGGTATCGGGTACCCGACCCGACCCCGATCGGGTCGGGTACCCGAAAAATTATCGAGAATCGGGTAGTACCCGATACCCGACATTAAAAAATAGGGTCGGGTATCGGGTAGTAAAATGCTACCCGAATTATCCGATCGGGTACCCGACAATGAATTAAAAATTAAAAAAATTATGAAAAAAATAGTTTAATTAATTTCTAGTAGTCATAAAATAATTAAGAATGATATAAAATTAATAATTTCTCCTCATATTACAAAATTTCAAAGAGAAAAAACATATAAAAATATCATAAATATTGTAAATCGTACTAAAATATTAATAAAAAAATAATTAAATTTTAAATCGGATACCCGATACCCGACCCGACGTGTACCCGGCAAAATCGGGTACTCGATTGTCGGGTACCCGACATACATCGGGTCGGGATCGGGTAGGAAAATCACTACCCGCCCTAGTCGGGTACCCGACCCGAATTACCCGAACCCGTCAAATACCCGACCTGCGCCCACCCCTAATCATCACCATGTTTGTTTTGGCGTGATATTTCATTTTTTATATCAAGATGATATTTGAAATTTGTGTTTGTTTATCAAGGTGATGTATGGAGTAATGTTGTATAAATGTCAGATTTACCCTTATGTATATTATGTATGTAGGGTATGTTCATTTTGAGGCGAAACGTGATAATGATTAATGTTTCAATATTATGTATTAATTTTTTAAACATTATTTATAAGTATTCTATATAATTCTTCAATATAATTCTTTTATTTTTTTAAGCTTTAAACATATATTCTTCAATTGAGTATTAATTATAAGTTTATTATATATAATTTTCAATATAATTCTTTTATTTTATTAAGCATAAATATATTTTTTAATATTTAAATATGTTAGTTGTATAATTAAAAATATGAATAAGGGTATATGAGGAATGAATGCTAAAATATAAGGGGTAATTTTGTCTAAATTGTTTTTGAAAATATGACATACTTGGGGTGATGGAAGATCACCCTGCTTTTTGAGGTGATCCAAAAGCTGGAATATCACACCGTTTTGATCATCTATGTGATCATCCATCACGATGATGGCTCATCACCCCCGCGAAACAAGCGCGATGATCCGGAGGTGATGGCGAGATCATTATTGGAACATCTTTCAAACTTCGTTTTAAAATTTATTCGATTCCCATTTCCCACTGAGATTTAAAACTGGTTTCAAAATTTTCACCCAAGACCAAATGTTAAACTTTACATCATTTCATATTATTGGATTAGGATTCTTCAATACATAATATAATAATATTTCCATACATGTAGTATACGTCGTGATTGCCAACATTGTTTAAGAAATTATTTTCTTTGAATAGTTCCAACCTAGGTTCTTGAATAATTAAACATTATTTTTTATTACTAATAATGCAATTAAGATTTATGCACTAAACGAAAACAAGAGCACAAATCTCCGTCACTATTTGATCACTCATCACGACCCCAAGAAAATTTCCTCTGAAAATGACACGTGGCACTCCACGAGCCTCTGTTCGCATCGCGGTGGTCGGCGACCGTGGCACCGGGAAATCGAGCCTTATAGCCGCCGCAGCCGCCGAGTCCTTTCGCCCCGACGTACCTCCCGTACTACCACCCACGCGCTTGCCCGCCGATTTCTATCCAGACAACGTCCCCATCGTCATCATTGACACGTCCTCGAGGTCCGGGCCTACATCTCTCGAAACACACAATCTTTGATTTACTTAAGATTATTCGTTGGTATCTAATGATTAATCCTGTCTCGCTTGATATTTGTTGTTAATAGTCTGGAGAATAGAGGTAAATTGGCCGAGGAGCTGAAGCGAGCCGATGCGGTGGTGCTGACTTATGCGTCCGATCAGCCTTCAACTCTGAATCGCTTGAGCTCGTTCTGGCTTCACGAGTTTCGACGATTGGAGGTATTCGTTGATGGTTAAGGAACGTCTATAGGATTGCTGATATCCTCACGTGCTGATTTATGCCTTTCTTTCTCTTTTTCTCTCATTCTTTTGGTTAGCGAGCTTAGATTAGCGGAAAACGAGGATAATCTTGTTGAGATGTTTTACAACAATACTTTTTGCAAAATTTTCAATATTGCTGGAACAGATACTCTATGTTGGTATTCACTTTCTTGTAAAATGATTTAGAGCGAATTAATTGGGTTGGAAATGGAAAATATGGCGTATTTTTTTCACTTAAGGGGTGCGCCTGCCTCTGTTTATCTTTCTCCTGATCCTCACTAGCTGGAATTGGTAACAATATAGAACGTCATGCAGCTAAGAGTTTTTAAAAAAAGACCTGAATTATATGGCTGTACTCTTATGGTGGATGTGGTGAATCAAAGAGATCGTTTGATTAATTTATATCATGTGGAATTTGACTGAGATAATTGTGGTGGTAATAATGTGATTTGGCAGGAATATACAAATATGCTAGGCCCGCATTCGCTGTCTGATACATGATGCTTGGGAATTTTAACTTACCTGCATAAATCCTTTTATTTCGGTGACGTGAGTGCTGAAATTTTCCTTGCTGCTTCTTTTGGATAGATTAAGGCACCAGTGATTGTGACTGGTTGCAAGGTAGACAGGAGAAAGGAGGAGTACAATTTGAGCATTGAGATGACACCACTTATGCAGCAGTTTCGGGAGATAGAGACTTGCATCGAATGCTCTGCAGCTAACATGCTTCAGGTTTGGGATAAAGTTTGTGTTTGCTTTTTAATTCGTTTTTTGTAAAAGAAACCTTGCAGGCATTCAATGATTTATTCTTTTCGTAGGTTCAAGAGGTTTTTTACTTTGCTCAAAAGGCCGTTCTTCACCCCACAGCTCCGTTGTTTGATCAAGAAACCCAGGATTTGCGACCACGATGTGTGAGAGCATTGAAGAGGATATTTATACTTTGTGATCATGATATGGACGGTTCTCTAAATGATGACGAGCTTAATAAGTTTCAGGTATATTTTTTTGCTATATCGAGAAGGATACTAAAGACATGGAGCAATACTTTCAAAGTTATCTGTCCCCTTTCGTCGATATATGTAATCTGTATCTACGGACACTGCTGTTGAACAGATGGAGTGCTTCAATGCTCCTTTGCAACCTGCTGAAATTGTCGGCGTTAAGAGTGTGGTGAAGGAGAAGTTGCCCGAAGCGGTCAATGACTCTGGCCTTACCTTGGCTGGTTTTCTTTTTCTTCATGCCCTTTTTATAGAGAAAGGGCGGATTGAAACCACATGGACAGTTCTGAGAAAATTTGGGTACAATGATGAGCTAAAACTAAAGGATGAGTTCTTATCAGTTCCTAACAAAAAAGCTCCAGATCAGGTGATTGTTTTGGCAGAGAATTCGTCTTTCGTGTCCTTATATTTTGGTGCTCCAGATATAATGATGTTTACTATAATGTAACACAAACTGAATTTACATAGAACATTATTTGCTTACCAAAATAAATAATAGTCAAAGTTTAATCTCGACAGTTCGATCTGTAATTGTATCGTCATGTTTTTTTTTTTTAAAGATTTAGTTCTCTGTTTCCTCACTAAATTGAGGACAAAGTTATGAGACTATTAGCCTTTGCTCCTTGCAGAGTATTGAACTGACGAGTGAAGCAGTAGAGTTTCTGAAGGGAGTTTTCAGCACATTTGATGATGATAACGTATGTTGATACCGTTTTACTGTTAAACTATTTTACTTCAATTTTGATATTCTCTCGTACCAAATAAAGCTGAGTTGTGCATCAATATAGAAAAGAAAAACACTTCCAGAGTACAACAGATATAAATGCTATATGTTTTCCGGTCTTTTATATTTGTGGTGTACAAATTATCTACACTATTACCTGGACATATTTTCTACAAAATGGGAAATCTCATCTCGTAAACATCTTGTAAAGTACCGTTCTTCCAAGGTACGGTGATGTTATTCTTCTCCACCTTCTCATACCCATCACTTTCAATTCTTCTTCAGGATGAAATTCTTCGCAATAGTGAACTTGAAGACTTGTTTTCAACTGCACCGGAAAGGTAAATATATCTGCGAAGACCAGGGAATATCTTTTACCAACTTTAACAGGTCAAGCATGATTGAGAGGGAAGTCATATTTTGCATCTCCGAACCTATTGTCTCGTTAGTTTTTATGGGGGAAATCATTTTCCATATAAAGTTGTCAGAGGTGTTGATTCATGCTATGGGAGTAATTTTTCGTATGATATGCATTTTATTGCCCTCAAACTTTCTGAGTAGAATTGGCAATAGCATATGATTAGACCATCTGGTTCTCATTGTCCTGAAAGACTTGAATGGTTGCTCTGTCTTCAGGACTTCCATTTTTCTTTTTCTTTCATATGACCATATTCTGCATGTAACCCAGAGGTCAGTTAATTCCTATATATCATGTTGTTTATATTGTATCTCATAAAAGCGCTCATAAAATTCAATATGTAGATCTTTTGTATCATTGAAATGGAGCATTGCATTGTATTCATAGTGCTTTTTTCCTTGAGATACACTGGAAAATGTGGTCTATTCCTATCATCTTTCGAATGATCCTTTCGAGATGTTAATGCAGTCCTTGGGATGAAGCTCCTTATAAAGATGCTGTTGAGAGAACAAGTCGTGGATTATCTCTTTCTGGGTTTCTCTCAGAGGTGTGTTTTCACTTATTTTGTGACAGAGATATTCTTGTATACGTAAGCACCCATATATATTATACATTATCATAATATTATACAATATGCTTGACCAGATATCTCATTAACCGAATTACTTATTTTTTTTTTGGTGCTAAAATATCCGTGATAGTCCAACTTTCTGGCAGCAGTTTCACTTATCAAGCAGCATAACTATATCAGGAATTAATTTGTTTCGATGGTGAAAAATCTCCATTATCACCCATTTTTATTGAAATCTTTGCAACAGAAATTTACTTAAACATGGATAATTTGGTTTTGATTTGTTGTTATGGATGATATCAGATTTTCGTCCTGTTCTTGACTCTATTAAAGTAACGATGCTTGTTCATTTATTATTCTCGAAGTTGTGTTGCTTTTCACTTATCTAAAACCTATGTTGCAGTGGTCTCTTATGACATTATTGGATCCAGCTCAAAGCGTAGCCAACTTAACATACATAGGTTTCAATTGCAATGCCACATCAGCCCTGCAAGTTACTCGGAGGAGATTAGTTGACAGGAAGAAGCAACAAACAGAGAGAAATGTTTTCCAATGCTTTGTCTTTGGACCTAAACATTCTGGAAAATCTTCATTGCTGATGTCATTACTTGGAAGGTTTGGATCTCCTGTGCATGTTACGAAAGTTTACCCACATGAGTTCTGGCAAGCTGTATAATTTATATATTTCTGCGTAGTTCTGTTAATGATTGAAGGTGTTGTTTTCTGCAACTTTCTTCTTAACAGGCCATTTGTAGAAACTTATACCCCATCGAATGCAGAGCATTATGTTGTGAATGTTGTAAACCAGCCTGGGGTGAGTATGATTGCAAAACTTCTTCATTATAACATGTATTTGTCTATGGATAAAAAATGGAGTGTTCTTTTTACATGCTCTTTAGTGTGTTAGTGAAGGTTAGCATAACCATTAACGATACCAATGTATATTTGTATACTTCTCTCTATTACAGGGCATAAGGAAAACCCTTATAATGAGAGAGATTCCAGAAGATGGAGTTAAGAAACTTTTATCAAACAAGGAATTATTGGCGCCCTGCGATGTGGCTATTTTTGTTTATGACAGGTAGGCATGTGTTACCTACTATTGGTTGTGGTATATTCCGTCTGTGATAATAATTGCCAATTTTCGCATGTGGTTTCATTTGATATCACACGATCTAAATCATTTCACCATTTCATACAGCTCAAGTGTATCTTCTCTGAAAGCAGCAGCCGAATTGCTTTCTTCTGTGGCAAAACTAGGGGAAGAAAGTGGATATGGGACTCCGTGTCTCCTAATTGCAGCCAAGAACGATCTGAACTCAAGCCCAACGTCAGCTAAGGCATATTTGAAACCCGTTTCAAACAATTTCAATTAATTATTGTTGTGGGATGATTTTAAATCAGAACCAACTATTCTTTACACAGATATGCGTGGATTTGGGGATCGATGTGCCTATTCCCGTAAGCGTGAAGGAAAGAGATCTGAACTACGTGTTTGCAAAGATTGTAAATGCGGCTGAGAATCCTCATTTACGCATCCCAGAAACTGATGTTGGACGCAGTCAGAAGCGATATCGCCAATTCGTCAGCCGTGCTCTCATGTGTCTCTCAGGTACCCCCTTTGATGCCCCAACCCATATTTTTCATTCTATCTAGACTAGAAAATAAATGAATCGGTAAAGGTGCAGACGCAACCAGTAGCTCTCACAGAGAACGATAATATGAAACAGAATAGATATTTTGGACAACTGTTTTACGCAATCCTCTTGGTTTTTTTCTACATGAGAGTTACAAGAGAAATCTTTCTATGGCAATATTTGTATGACTACTAAGATCATTGTTGCTTCTCTTGACTTTTTAATTATCGACTGAACTTGAGATGCAATGTTATTACGCACGCAGTTGGGACTGCTGCCACATTTATTGGGTTAGCAGCATATCGAAGCTATGCTGCTAAGAAGAACAGCTCCAACTAGACTCGATTGAAATTCAAGCGGTAAAGGACTCTACTTTTTCTTATCGTGTTTCTGTTTTTGCAAGCGAATATGATTAAGTTGTCTCTGTCGCTTAAATAAAGGGGTGTGTAGTAATCATTGTTGAAGGCTATAAGCTTTTCTGTGTTGGTATTATAACGGGGGTAGTAGTCTCGGAATTTAGCAAGTTTTTCTGTGTGGGTGCTGGTGCATTATTTATATTAGGACGATAAATTTCCGAGACACATTATTTTATTAGTTGAATGGCCTTTCACATGCTAGATGCAAATACGCATCAACCTGTTGTTTCACATGATCTAGTTGAATGTATGTCTCATGATAGATAGAGTTTGATAACTCTGGTTAGATTTTGTTAAGTGTGAGTTTAGTTCTATTATAGTTTTTTCTAACGTTTATTAACCCTAAACTATTCATTAATCCTTACCAAAGAAACAAAAACGGCAACAGTTTTATTGTCATGGTCAACCATGAATTTCATTGGCGGAGTTGGTAACTAACTGGTCATTTTTTCCCTGCCCCAGATGGGTAGCAATCCAACTCCGTTACATATTCGACACGTCATTGGCAATCGAACAGAGTTGGGTGGTGTACCAATATGGGTAGTGATCCAACTATAGCAGTATGTTTTTAGGTTGTTCAATCCTACCAAACTTGGTGGGATCCTCCCCAGAGCGGTTCCATCTCCTTAGGTGGAAAAAAAAAAATCGGCGAAATTTTCCGTTGTTTCGCTGAAATTTTTTATTTTTACGACATCAAGATAGATTTGGGGGTTGGGAAATTCATTTGCAGAAATTTGGTAGAATCAGCTCAAATCTCCATTTTGATGTGCTAGTAGTGTAATTTTTGCGAAGACCGTAATAATATTGGTGAACCTTGATTATTTTTGGGTAAGAAATTTTTCTATTGTGGCGGAGCCGCATTTCAACTGCATTCTCAGCGAGATTCAACTAGGAATTTTTTTGGTCCCTAAATACCGGCGTAAACTTGCTCCACATACTCCATTGGTGGAACTAATCCCCGGAGCCATGTGAATATATTCCAAATACAGCCGACAACGATAGTTAAGGTGAATTCCACCAAGTGGGATTCGACCCCGGCCACACATTCCAGTGGATTCAACTAGGAAATCAACGCCTTAGAATTCTGATTGATTGGGCTGACCGATTCCTTTAAAGTGATAGCAACAACAGACCCCTTCCTCATCTTCAAAATTCAAACAATTAAGTAAGATCAGAAAATGAAAGCCCAGCATCACATCTTGCTTCAGATCCCACTCTAGTAGAGGAACATAAAAAAGCTCAACTTATAAAGAATTAATTCATATATATTCCGTGGTTTATTGAACTTTTTTGTGTGGTCGTATTGTATTGTTGAATTTTTTATTTTTTTTCGAAACGTTAGCTTGAATTTCATAAATATAAAGATACATGGGCTAAATAGTCCGAATGGGTTTCTCCGATAACATTCAATTTCGGTAGAGAACAAAGGCTCATTGACGAGCAGGAACAACCAAAACAAAATTAAAAATCCGAAGCAAAAAATTTGAAAGAAAACAAGATCCATGGTCTTTGACTAAAGAACTAAAGAACCTATCACAAAAAATGCTATTAAGCCAAATCTACAATACTCTCACTTTCTTTGAACTTCGACACGAGGATCTCATATTCTTCGAACGAGACTCCACGAAGGGTGAAGAAGGCTCCACCTGGGGATTGAATTGGTTATAGGTTTATCGGGTACCCAAAAAAATAATATATTAAAAAAATAAAGTATGCTATAGTTGATACAACAACCAATGCATATAACCTTAATAGGCATCGGTTTTTATACAAAAGACAGTTGCACATGATGCGTTCAAAGCATAAAAGGTTTTTCTAAACAACCGTCGCCTATAAAGAGGTATGAGCAGTGCTTAACATCTATCGTCTATTAGCTGGAATATGAGCGTCGGGGCTCTAAACGTTTCCCGAAAACAGTCGATAACAACAATCGCCTATGTAGTAATATGTACTAGTGTGAGAAAGATGCGATAAGATGCTCCGCGAGTTAAGATCCTAGGTTAAATGATTTGATATTTCCCATTTTAAAAAATAAAAAAGAAAGAAAGATATTCCTATTGCAAATTGAAAGATATTTTGGCATATCAATCCAAGTCCACTGGTTCACTTCTATTTCTCCTCAGTCGTAACCCTTCTTCGGTGGATACGTGTTGGCCTTAGGGATGTCAACGGGGCGGGACGGGGACAGGAATCTAATCCCCGTCACCGCGAGGCATGGGGACGAAATCGACCCCGTCCCCGTTCCCGCGGGGATCCCCGCGCCGATAATATTTTTGCGAAAATATATATTATTTATAATATAAACTTTATTTTTAATATAATTCATATTATTTAAACTATATTATTTTAATATTATTTAAATTATATTTTAATATTATTTATAATATAATAATATAAATTGGATATAATAAATATTATTGAATATTATAATATATCGGGAAAGGGCCGGGGAACAGGGCGGGATACCCGCAGGAAAAAATTCTCCCCTTCCCCGCCCCGCGGGAATAAAATATCGGGCTTCTCCGTCCAATTCGGGGGACGGGGAATTCCCGCCCCACTGACAAGCCTAGTTGGCCTTCATTGATTTTATGGTTATTTTTTTATGTTGGTCGAGAGATGAAAACAGGGGCAGTAAGGTGTTCCATTTTTTTGTTCTGCTCGATTTCTAACCGTTCCTTCACATGATTGTTTTCATACAATTTTGACAAAAGTCGTGGGGTCATCTACTGAAAACAAACAAATGTTAATCTAAAACCAAAAATGCCCAATTTCAATTATTTTATAAACTAACCTCCAAAATGAAAACATAATTTTAACTTAGTCCATTAATGTTTTTTCTCTTCCATATCCAACGATCCTCGAAGATTAATAAGCTTCTGACCTGGAAGCGCTTTGGCGAAAATGTCCGCCGATGGTCATCGGTCTTCACATACTTGATTTCACAGTTGCTTCATTTTCGGATGCCTCTCAAATGTAGTGGTGCTTGAGATTTACATGCATCGTTCGACTATGGAACACCGAGTTCTTCGATATTACAATAGCCGAAACATTGTCACAAAAGAGAACCGCATATCATGCTTCTCCCCCATATCTTCTGAAATTTTCTCAACCAAACCACTTGCTTGGTAGCTTCACTTGCCGACACATATTTGGCTTCCGCCGAAGGCTGTGTCACTCTCTCTTGCTTCCTTGATTCACAACTAAAATACTCCGACCCCGAGTGTAAATGTATAATAATCCCGAAACATACATGATGCAGGGTCTTATAGTGGTAAGATATGGCAAGCTCCCAACTAGAATTCTATATTGTGCCTCGTCGGCATCACCACTACCATCTTCTTTCATTAATCTCATTAACCAGCTACGGTGTCATAATCGGATTACACTTTTCCATCTTGAACTTAAGAAAGAATATTTTTCGCATACGTCGCTTGAGTAATAAATACACAATTTTCCCATCGATCAACTTTAATCCCCAAAAAATAGTGTTACAAGTCCAAATCAATCATCTCGTATTTTCTCAACATTCACCCTTGAACTCATGCATCATCTTCTGATTAGTTCTGGCTAAAGAGAAAATATTTACTCTTCTCATCTAGATACACATTAAATAGAGCTGAAATTTCTCTTTCATGTAAGATTAAGCAAATATGGGTTCCTAAATCAGAAAACAAATTAAATAGTCCTCTAAAGGCTTCATCAAAGGCTGATTTTGGATAAAAGTTAAAATCATCTATGCATAATAAGCTTTCCGCTAATAAGAGAGGACCCATCCTAAAATGAATACCAAAGTTCTGTGAAACTATTTTGCAGATCCCTCATGTATGGTACCTTGAATGTCTAATTGTTCGAGGGGCAGTAGATGTTATTTTTTAAATAAGTGCATCCGTTTCTAGAGTAGTTGCATTTCATTCCAATTAAAAAATAGAAATTTGGGAAATAAAACAATTCGCAAACCCCCTTCACAAACTCAAATTGGCAAACCCTCCTAATCGCAAATGTACATTTTCTCCTCGCAAAACCGTGAACTTTTCTTCAAAATTTCTATAAGATTTTCCCTTTCAATTTAAATCTTCAAGGTAACATTTGTATATTTCGGCACCGATTTTAACGTTTTCAATATGGTGATTTCACGAAGGTTTCAGTTTGGGTAAACACGAAAAATTCTTCATGTTTCTCTTCATTATTCTAGTTCAATAAATGTTTTTAGAATGTTTGCGAACCGTGTTCTCAATCTTAGAATACAATTTTCGTTGATTTCACTTGTATTGGTGATTAAGATTTTTCTTACAGGTACCACAAACTTCAACCGAGAATGTTGAAGTATCGCAACCGTGTGAACTGCAAACCTACCTGTATCGAAAACCTTATCGACCCACAAACTTCAATCGCGGACGTTAAAGTATGACAATCTGCGTGAACCGCAAATCTATGGGTACCGAAAACCTTATTGATCCAAAACCTTCAAAGACCCGAAAGCTGTACTAAAAACCTTAAAAGTCTAAATCAATACCATTAGATAAGAGTAAACTTTTGAGATCTGAAAACTGTACGAGATTAACAAACGACAATGTAAAGCAAACTTTCCATATCGCGAACTTTAAGGTCAAGCCTAAAACATTACTTCGGGACCCGCAAACGTATACTTAGGAAAATTTTGCAAACTCAGAAATTTTTTCCAACGAGGACCTAAAAATTTCCAAAAAAACAAAAGCTATGCGAACTCATGACTTTGAAGTTGTTCCGTTTCCCAAGTCTACCCACTTGCCCAATGGCTGACCTTGCAAGATAATAACTTTCAACTGAACCTCGCCACGTTTAGGTGCCCAGACGATGTCATTGTTGCAATTCTCAAAGGACGTATATGTGGCCCGCATTCACGCTAACTGCTCAAGTACCCCAAGTCTACCTACAACAATTTTGGGGCACCATAAAGCAGGTCACAACAAACAATCGAACATATTTCGAGGCCACCATCCACAACACTCGAGTCCACCATCCACAACACTCGGGTCCACCTTACAAAGACAATACTTAGACATGTGTTGTGTCTTCCAATACAACCACAATACGAAGACTTTTCACCCGAAGCCAAACTACATGAGGTGTTATGATTATTTTATTATGTTCAATTAATTATGTTATCTTAGTGTCGTAATTTAATTAATAAGTTTTGGGCTTAATTAGAATAAGCCTTTAGTGTAATTGGGCTAATTAGGGCCCAAGAATTATATACCATGACATAAATACTAAAATCCCACACACATAGTAGGGTGTGTATTGTGTGAAAGCTGAATAGAGACTTATCCACTTGAGTGGAAACGTCCAATAACCTCAAGAACACGCACACCCCACGATATTCAATTCGTTCGATCTTTTTGTGGTAAGCTCTTCAATCTTTAATTAGATATCGTTTAAGTAGGCTTTCAATTGGTATCAGAGCCAAACACGTTAAGATATGAGCCAAATTTTCGAAACTTTTTCGGATGTTCATCGCGAGTTCTTCGTGATATTCATCAAAATTTTCGAAAATTTTGATATGTTTTGGTGTTTAGATGCTAAATCGAGTGTTTTAGGTCTAGGATATAAGTGTTTCGATCATTAACCAAGCCTAATTTGAATATTTTTGTGTTTGGGGATCGAATATATTATGTTCAGTGCGTTGTTGTTTTCATAAAAAATTTTTCGGTACTCACTGCGAAAATCACTTAGAAAATCTCATACCAAAAATTGATTCAAAAATTTCATATCAATTTTTTTTTGCATTGAATATTTACAAAATTGCCATCGAAATCTAATATCGAAAATTGATTGCCGTTATGGTTTTTGCAAGCCATGGTTTCTCGCAATTGTCACTTTTTGCATTGATTTTCGCAGTTCGCAGCTAGACTTCGAAAATCCTAATTTTCGCACTTAAACTTCAAAATTCCTAATTTTCGCAATCTACCCTTCGAATTTTATTTTTGCATTCCCACCCTTCGAACATTGATTTTCCTATCCACACTTTGAGAATATCATTTTCGCACTCATGCCCTTCGATAATTGGTTTTCACATCCTCTCGAAAATTGAATTTCGCACTTCACTTCGAAAATCTATTTTCACAACTCTAGACTTCGAAAATTTAGTTTTGCACCCTTCACTTTGAAAATCTATTTTCGTAACACTAGTCCTACCAAGTAGTGTTTTTTATTAATTAGATATACAAAAAAAAATTAATAATCAACAAGAGTTCTTGCGTTCGTCAATAAGTTCCTTGGAAGTTTTTTATTTATAAGATTGTGTCCATCAACTAAGGCTTTTTTTTCTATGAGTATATAATTTGTCATACTTAAAGAGTTGAATTCCTAAGATGTGGGCAATATTTAAAACAAATATCCTTCCACATCTAAGTAATGTTTTTTTTATATACCTAGGTTACAATATTTACCACTTACCAATAATGATAGAAAAAAGAATTTTCTAGTTTTAGTATCATCAGACGTCAAATGTGACAGGAATCATTCTGCATCCCGACTCAACTATACAACCAACCCCAGATAATTCTTCACCCTACACCTATGCCCGCTGTGAAAACTCAAGTAATATAACCGGTATTATACATTACCTTACACATTCGTTGTTCAATTACTATAACAGGAATTAGAGTGTGAAGCATGAAAGACTTACGTTGTTCTTGTAGGTCTCAAATCACCTAGTTAGCAACAAGATTGGCGAAGAATCGATGAAGAATACGCGGAAAACTATAAGTGTGTGAGTGAGTGTTTCGATTACTTTAAGGTACTGTAGCGGCACTATTTTCGATAAAAATGATTCTTAATGATAAAAGTGTAGGATTTTAGTATTTATATCATTGGATTAGGGTATAAGATACTCGGGCCCCTAAAAGCCCATTGCATCAAGTAAATCACTAATCTCTACAACCTAGAGATTAGTTAACGTAAATCAAAGTACAAGGCTAAGACACAAAATATACTACATTTGGACACTATAAAATATCAAACAATCTCCCCCTTAGTGTCCAACTTTCAATTCGTGCTCCGAGGTCTTTTTCTTGACTTTCTTTTCTTTCTCTTTTCTTTCCGGGTGAAGGACTCGAAATCCTAGAGCGAGCTCGTATTTTTGGATGGTATTTCTCAGCTCCAGTCTGTCATTGATCTTTCTATAATCGTTTTGATTATACTTCGTTCTTCGAGTCCAAGGTTCTTGGGGTATTTCTCGGGTCCCAACGAGACAAGCCGCTTTTGAAGCTTTCCTCTTATGATCTTCAGCGCCCCGTCAGAGAACTTAGAGATTTGAAAGACCACCATCACGTGAGTCCTCTTCTCCTTTGGTTGGTAATAGGTGACTCCCAGCTCCGAGTGTGTAAACATGTGGTTCTATGGGTAACAATGCATCTCTTGTCCACAAGTCTGAGGCACCGTTATGTTCACTTTCTTCATATTGCTTTCCAAGGCAATTTGAAAGTCTTCGGCGGTGTGGTAGTTGATTTGCCTCAGCATGTAGCGCTTCAAAGCGTTGAATCCCTCCCGATATTTGTGGTTCCTCAGGACGGATTTCCTGTACATCCCAATTAGTTGATTTGCCAGTTGCGAGAGCATGAAGTATGGTTGAACCCTCGCCTCGTATTTTTCAGATGCATGAGGCCTCGTAGGGTCAACCTTTCGGTAGGCTTGATCTTTTCCGGGCGCCTCCAGATGTTGGGACAATAATCTTCGAGAAAGGGGGCGGTGATCCTCTTGTTTTCTCAGGGAGTCTCGACTAACACCGTGCCTTTGGATAGGTTTGGTGTTTCCTTGACACTATTGTTGAGTAGTTCTAGGAGCTCAGGCATCTCTCTTTGGTGGTCTTCGCCCGTCTCTTCCTCTTCTGGTTTAAAGGAGAAGGAATATGTCGTGAGCTTTTGTCGAAAATATCTGATGTGGTCGAGGCGTAGGTGAGTTTCTTCTTCCGTCTCCGTTCGAGACATCCACTCCTCCTCCATGATGTATTTGTCGATGTACTCTTGAGGGTTGGAGGGATGTTCGGAGGTAGTGGTCGTTTGGACTGTTGGGAGATTTGGTAAGTGGTGGTTTGAGGTCGTGTTTGTGGTTGGGCGGTGGCAGTTTGTGTTGGTGGTTGTTTGGACGATATGCTGGGCGGTGGTTGTATAGATGACGATCCCGCTCCTCGAGATGGCGTCTTTCCCTTTCCTCGTCCACAACCTCTTGTTGTCTTCTGCCATTTCTCCCCCCAGGACGATCATGATCGTCATGTCTTCGTTTGGAGCGGGAAGATTCTTTGCGGCAGGTCGGGGGTGGTAGATCTTCTGGGCGGTTGGCGAGTCGCTCGAACAGGCGCTGCTCGATATGGGTGCGTGAAGGTAGTTCGAGGAGTCGGGAGAGGAAGAAATTATGTAGGTAGTCTACGGGTATGGAGAACGGGTTTATGAGGGCGATGTCATGTTTAGGTTGGGATGATGAGGGTGGGGCAGAGGATGATGGTGGTGCGAAAGTTGATGGTGGTGGTTGTTGTGATGGCGGAGGTGGTGGTGATGGTGGCGGAGGTGGTGGTGGGATTGCGTCCGTCATATGAGCTTTGCCCTTGTTCCTTAAGGCATGTTCGATCAGCGATAACATTTGTTCCAAGAGACCCTCTTCGAGAGAAGGGAAAATTGTGTCGATGGCCTTCTTGACCGTCTCTTGGACGATTTGGGACAAGATGTCCTTCGTGACGTACAGTGGAGATAACCTTCCGGAGCCACTAAGGCGTTCCGTTGTCACGACATCAGAATAAGTTACCGATGCGTGGCTTGCACTTACTCCTAGTGAAACTATTGAGGGATGTGTCACTACGGTTGTTGTAGCAGGTTCACGTAGACCTGCGGGGAAAACACTGTACCGGGGCCACTTAGGCTTTCCGTTGACATCTCGCTTGTAAGAGGGTCGAGCGGATAGCCCGTTACCGCAGTTGGAATTGACGGTGCAGCGGTACGACTTCCTTCCAATCCTCGAACGACATCCATAATGGATACGTCTACGGAGGTTCCAGTTAGGCACGAACACCTACGATGATAGGTGTATGTGTCCTAACGAGAGGAAAAATAGAGGTAAGTGAGCACATGACATATCGTGAACAAAGAAAGGGCGATGATGGGTTGTGAACCACCTGTTTCAATATCCCCCACCTTCGAGTGGATGTGGATCCCCTTGTGTATGTAGTGAGACACCCGTCTATTGGGAGACAGATGAATGGCTTGGCATAGGTGAGGAGTGCGCTAGTGGACTTGATGCGACAACTTCTACTCGGGAGTCGAACACATCGCTCCTGATCCTATGGGGCTAGTTCGGCTTATAGTGGGTTCTGGGTCAGCCGTGGAAGGCATCAGCAAATAAGCTGGTGCACATGGACGTGCTTCTTTCTTGTGTCTCGTCGGATGCCCCAAATTGTTGTAATTGGATGTTTGTCATCCTCCGATTCTGTGGCTTCGGAGGATTCCACGACCGATGAGCGCTCAGGTTCCTCACTTCCACTCGGGGGTGCTCTGGGGTTGGGCTCAAATGGGGTTGCCGAAGCCGTAGGAGCAATTATCTCGTGGGCCCGCGGTATGCAATGATAACAGATTTTTTCGGGTTTGCGTGACGCAGCAGAGCCTCCGGTATCAACATCGGTGGGTAGAATGACTCTCACGAGTTCTCCTTTGCCTTTTGGAAGTACTTGAGTATTGGCGGTGGATAACTCCGTGCGTCGTGTAGTGAAGGGATCTCTGGATTGGTCGTAATGAACTAGTTGATTAGGAGTGGAAGCCACCGAAGATACGAAACGACTTGGACCTTCTTTAGGTTGTCCCGCATTTGGATCTGGTCCAGCAGATCGTTCCAGATGAGCTGTGCGTAGTCAACGTTGCGGCTAAAGATTATTCTGTGGTAGATGCGCGCAACGTTGACGTTTCCTCTATCGAACCAGGTATGCTTGCGGGACAGACATTTGTTGACGAGCCCAAAAAAATGTCCTCCATGGGTTAGGGAGGCCATCCAATTGATAGTGAGAGAGCATTTTGAGTTCGGTGGCGTATCCGACGCGTTTGAAGTCTTGTAGTAGTTTCGCATCGGTGGCGATGGATGTTAGTCTTTGCTCATGGGCAGCCCGGGAAATCGTCGAAGTATGGTCATCGATACCACAATTGTTGTGTTGATTGTGGCCTTTAGTTTAAGTGAGTTCGTTGTCTTGGCCTGCCTCAGTGTCCCCCAGAGTTGTTAAAGGTAGACTTCGGGGACTTGTGTAGTGATGGAGAAGGTCGTCCAGAGCAGGTTCCCTTTGAGGATGGCAACTACGGCCTCATCCTTGTTGAATGTTGCAAGGTCGAGGACGAAGTTATTTTCTTTGATTTAGATCCATTTTGTCCTGAGGATATATGGGGTTTGAAGAAGAGGCCATCGTTCTGAAATATGAAAAATAATGAAGATGATTAGTCAAAGATCAAGATAAATGGCCAATTTCTTGTGTTTTTGTTGATTTAGGACTTAGATGTTTGGGATTTGATCGTATGAAAAATTTCCTAAGTCCCAAGATTGAATATGTAGCTTGCAATTTTTGTGCATAGTATGTGCGTGATAATATGTTTTTCAAGGTTTTAATCTAAGTTTTCGGATATGTAAATTGTAAAGTTTGTCCAAGTCGTTTTCGCAACCAACAGAGTTAATCATTTTCGTAGTTATGGATTTTCGAAGTGTTGTAGTTCGAAAACGGATATTTTGAGGTTTGTGAAGTTGAATAATTTTCTTAGTGTCTGTCGCGAAAACCGGGTTTTTAAAATCAAGATTTGCGTGGTTAGTGCAAAAACTGAGGTTGGTGAAGTTGGAAAATTTTCTAAGTGTTTGTTGCGAAAACGTCGTTTGCGTAGTTGAGAAATTTTCTAAGTGTTTGTTGTGAAAACGTAGTTTGCGAAGTTGGAAAATTTCCTAAGTCTTTGTTCCGAAATGACGTTTGCGAAGTTGGAAAATTATCTAAGTGTTCGTTGCGAAAACGTCGTTTGCGAGAACGTCGTTTGCGAAAACGTCGTTTGCGTAAACGAGGTTTTCGTAACGGCTTGTGAAAATGTGGTTCGTTTTCGCTACAAGTTTTCAAAATGGTGATTTACGTAAACTCTGGAACCTTATTTTTCGAAAATCAAAAAATTAACCTTAATCAGAAAAAATATTTGAAAAACATTTGCACAGAAAGATAATAAAAAAAACAAAATAATTATGCGAATAATCAACGTTTTAAACCCTAAATCGAAAGAATTAAAACGGGCAATTTTAAAATATCTACGGGTTTTGAAAAATCGATGTTGGGGATGAATTTTTGCGAAATTTGGGTTGAGAGAATATGTGGAAGAAACTACCTTTGATTTACTTAGTGATCAAAAATCGAAAAATATATACTTAGTGACCTAATTTTATAATTTTCCCGTAATAGTAACTAGAGGTGAACGATGCGTTGAAACGAGTCGCGAGCTCGCAAGCCGGCTCCCAGACCCCCAGACCCCCGGAGCTTGTTTTATTTTATTAATTTGATATTTTTACTTTATTAATTTTGTACTTTTAATTTTTTTAAATACGCTTCGCGAACATTATCTTGAGCTCCATTCTGAAATCCAGATTTGAAAATCCTAACGTTTGCTAAATAATGAATTTTGATTTGAAATTAAGATTTTTAAATTCGTAATTTAAAATCATGTGATCCCGTTCAAATTCTCAAATCCAAACGCATACTTAATGAAATGCAATTACATGTATATCACTAGCCTAGGGGCGCAAACGAGCCGTGCCGTGCCCGAGCATGGCACGGCTAGAGTTCGGTTCGATTAAGTATTATTTGGCTCGAGCTTGACTTTAAGCTCTAGCTTCGGTTAAAAACAAAAAAGCTCGGATTGGCTAGATAAGCTTAGTGTAATTTGAGGTGTTTTAACTCGAATTCGGGCTCGAGCTCGAGTTGGTATATATTAGTAATCAAAAATACTTATTTTAACATATACTATAAAATATTTAAAATTAAAAGTGTAGGCACGATAATGGTTCGACGAGCCACGCACCCATATATGATAGCCTCGAAGCTCTATTAGATTGTTAACGAGTCAGCTCGATCTCGACTCGACCTCGATTTTGACCGAACTCGTAGCCGGCTTTGACCGAGCTGCTCGCGAGCGGCTCATGCACATCTCGTGTCGTTTGCACCTCTACAGTGCTCGTACTAGGCTATATGCCAAATCCATTGAAGGGCTAATGTAGGTATACCATCTCATAACGGTGATTGGGTATATAATTTCATAACCAAAACTCTGCATCAAAACTTCATGCATTAGCATAATGTCATCCATCATTATATTCATATTAGGACTTGTCTAACATAACGAAAATAGGGAGTCTTAATTTAACGTAGAAATTAGTGTACACATTAAGTAGAATGGTCGAATTTGCATCCATGTTTCATGTAAGGTTTATCGAGAGTAGGAGTTGTTAGATTTGACGAGGCTTATTTGATGGGTTAAGATACTTTGAAAAATTATGAGGCGATCCATATGAAATATTTCAATTATCATAGTTACAGAGTAAGGAGTTATTGAACGAAAATCAAACTAGCGTGCATGACGACTAGGACTAGTATTTGTTTTGAGAAATAAAATACAAATATATATAGATATATATATATATACATATTAAAAGGTATACATTTATCTACATAAACTATTTATTTAAAATAGAAAGGTTTTTTGAATTAGCGACACATTATGCTTAGGCAGAAGTCTTCATACATATCCTCCCTTCTTTGCCTCTTAACATCTACTGAAACTACATTAGTCAGGGACGGAACCACATGGGGTTAGAGGAATCGGCCGACCCCCAGTGGCCGGAGTTAGAAGGAGGTAGTGGTGATGGTGCCGACGGTTGATAGTGGAAGAAGATAAAAAAAAAACCCTACTTTCACGTTACATTGGACTTTTTTGTTAACAGACTAATTTATTATTGGGCCTGGTAATCATCTTTCAAACAATGATATTATAAATAAACTGTTGGGCCGAAATTCCTTTTTTTTTTTATGAACGGCCCAAATTTGATTTGTTGACTGTATTTTTTTTTTCTTTTTATTTAAATAAAAAACAACTAAAATCAAAATTTTGAAATAATATTTATTTGCAACAAAAAAACGATATTCAACTTTAATTTTTTCATTTTTAAATATCATTTATTCTAATATTATTATTCTAAATAAACTAATTTATCAATTGTAATAGTTTTATTAGGTCTTATTTATATATTAGTATTTTAATCACACCCAATATGTCTGTGATCGAGTAGATCGACTTATAATAATAAAACGAATATCCATAAACTATCCTATGCTCAACAGGCCAAGTGTACCTACTGGAAGTAGAATAGAATGACAAGTATTTGAGTATCATACCCAAATGAACTATGTACTTTAGAAAAACCGTCGTTTAAATATCCTAGTAAAATATTGTTGATTTGATAAAATATAAAATAACGATAAATAAAAACAAAAGGTTTGACAAAATATAGATAATGAAGATGGGGAGACATTACGAAAACAGAGGTATTTGAGACTTCGAATCCCTCAAACTCGACAGAAATGAATGACAAGTGTAATGAAGTTTTAGATATCTATTAGACCATGGAAATTCCTACAACATGCATACGAATTTATATGACTGACGAAACTACACCTTATCCTACAAACTTGTAAACAACAAATTTGCGAATTAAAAAACCGGGCAAGCTTCCTTAATTACTTAACTGAAGATCGCATTAAAACACGATGAATCTCCGCAATTATATTTGATTCTAATCCGGTGGGATAGTTCAACATATCTCTAACAATGAGTTTATTCCGCTCGTTTACGAATGGTCTAATCGTCCGCCCCTCTTCGAGTGTTGATTACTATTTTCTAGAAGATTAAGCTATCTTTAATCACATAAAGATAAGTATGGTAGCAAAATATATCCGATAACATAGACTCATCGAAATTAGGGGTGAAAACGAGCCGAGCTGCTCGCGAGCCGCTCGCAAGCAGCTCGATCAAAGCTTGATTCGAGTTCGGTCAAAATCGAGCTCGAGCTGGCTTGTTAATAATCGAGCCGAGCTTCGAACCTATCATATATAGGCTCGTGGCCCGTCGAGCCCTTATCGAGCCTACACTTTTATTTTTAAAAATATTAAATATTTTATAATATATATTAAAAGTATTTTATTTTATTTTATTTTATCTAATAATATATATACCGAACTCGAACTCGAGCTCGAATTCGAACTCAAATATCTCGAATTATACTAACCTTATCGAGCTTATCAAGCCGAACCGAGCTTTATTGATTTTAACCGAGCCGAGCTCGAGCTCGCCCAGTTACACTTTATCGAGCCGACCTCGAGCTGGGGGCATGTTCGGACTCAACTCGGCTCGTTTACACCCCTAATCGAAATTCATATAATTCATAAATGGGTCTTAATATTAACATTAGCAACAATGACTTAAAACATATGATTGATTACTAGGGTTTATCTAATCTCAAATACAAGGAACTTAGCTAGTAAATAGTACAAAAAGTACCGAAATTATTAAAGAGGTGAGCATGATTTCTTCCATGGAATTCGGCTCTTGTTTAATCTCATTCCTTGAGTGTTTTTATCGAACAAGTGGTGAGCGTGTGACCTTCAGCTCCTTGTTGCAGCAGTGTGCTGCCCAGCCTTTAGTCCTTGCTGCCGTGTGGTGAGCGTGTGAGGGGGAGAGCAGCTGCGTGCTTGAGAGTTGAGATTCAAGAGGTGTGTGCTTCGCATGCTCGGTGTAGCGTGTTGATGGCCCCGAGAGCAGCGTGCTCGATACCTCAGCCGTGTATGTTCTTGTGGGTGGCTCTCCAGAGTCAGTTGAGAGCTCCGTCGAATGATAAATTGTTGTGCGTCTCAGCTCCTATTTGTCGGTGAGAAGTAAACATATGCCTTGCTTTGAGGAGTGGAACACGTTGGACAAGTGGACCTAAAATAGAGAAAAGAAAAGAGGATCACGGAAGAAAAAAAAGAAAAGGACAGCGCATGACAAAAGAAGCTGACGAGGATGCCCAACACATTTTTCTTTTAATACTATGATGTGAGTTGTTTGTGAGCTTTCTAGCGTTAGGTTGTTACTACTATAAATAGCATATGTGTATGAGCAATAAATAATAATGAGTGAAAGGAAAATATTTGCTCTCGCCCTCCCATAAAAAAACAATAGTTCCGATCCTTTAAAATTAATATAAGTGAGCAAAAGAGATCGTGAGTTTGAGCCGATATAGAATTTATTGAGCAACTCGTTACATGCTCAATGTGTTTTTTCAAGAGTGTCACACATGGTCAGAATATTTTCGAATTTGCTCTATTATGCATGTCAATGTTACTTTGTGGATTTTTGCATGCAAAAATGAGAAGGGCACCTAAGATTGAGTTTTATGCCTAAACATATCCGTACTTTACTTGTTTACCACTTAGTGAACCACTTTAAGCCTTATCTGACTTGTTTATTGATGTGGAACAAAGATATTAAGCCATGTAGCCTCACATTTAGCCTTTATAACCTGTTATCAACATGTTATTTTACTGATCGATTTGGAAAGAGGAGCGAGAAATGCTATGTCAATGCACATTTGGCTAAAAAATAAAAATAAAAACTAAGAATCCTTCATGCGACAATCTCTCGTTCCGAAAACGAAAAATCAAGAGAAGAAGGGCTTAGGAAAAAAAATAAAAATCTAAGAACCCTTCCTGCGATAATCTCTCGTTCTGGAAACGAAAAAATCAATAGAAAAGGGCTTAGTAAAAAAGGAAAAAAGCCGAGAAATGAATATGCACTGGCATTGATAAGAGGGCGATTCAGTGATTAACGTGGTTGATTATTTTAGCTCACTTATCCTAGATGTCATACCTCTTTGACCCGAGCCCCATTACAACCGTGATAAAAGACCTTTCAATTCATGTATGATTTTTACTAAGTGATTGCGATGTGATATATTTGCAAGCCTGGAATAATATATTTCTATGTTGTGAATTAAGCGCTTTTACATAAATTCCGTTAAACACTTTGAGTGACTTGAGCGACCCGAGTGAGAGTTGTTGAGTGATACATGTTAGAATTCTGGAAATGTCTTTTGTGCTATGACACGCTCGAATACTAGCAAGTGTATTAGGTCGTGCAAGTAGTATAAAACGGACGTGAGTCTGAGTATCGAATAACAGGGACAACTCGATTATCCTAAGAATTCTTCCTAATTCTAATTTAGACTGAAATGATATTTTTATGATTTTTGATGATAGAGATAAAAATGCAAATAATAAATAAATGCAGATAAACAAAGATAATGAGAATCAACGACAAACATGGTTAAAGCACGTACTCGGCACAGATTATTCTACGTCTTCATGCAATCTAATTTATCTAATCAATACGAATCTCAGTTAAGGTAGAATTTCCTAAAATAATCGCTACTCGTTTGTCCCACAATAGCAATCATATGCGATAGAGAACCAATTTCTATATGTCTATAGAAATTGTAGTTTCTACGCACGCATTTAATCTCTATGTTATTCCCCGAATTTAAACGCTTTCGGCGCCTAAAATATTGGAAACCACACATACGAAATCAAATTCCAGGTCTGGTCGATTTTACGTAATGGTGTTCGATGTTTATAGTTCTAACCAGTCTAATCACTCTGTTCATTTCATAGACCAATCAAATATCATGCATATGTTGATCAGGCACACGCAAGCATTAAACACAAATATAAAATACGTAACGAAACTTATACGATTAAATAAAATAAAAATAGCATTAATGCGAATTCATAATACGGCCTTAATCACAAAAGAACTTAGCCTAACATCGTAAAGAACGAAAATAAATAAAGAGTAAGAGTGAACATCCCTGTTAACGTCTAAAACGATGTGTGGAAATTATCAATCACGATACTCGAGTCGTCACGTATCCCCTTGGGGTTTTCCGTCGTGTTACCGGAGGAAGAACCGTCTCGGAGACCCTCGAGATCGCTCTTGGCTCTATGTTGCTCGGTGCCGTCAAAGATGTGTTCGCTGCCCTTTTCCTCTAATCGTGTGCATGGTAGCGAGGCTACGAGGGCTGCAGGATTTGGGTGATGGTGCGTTTCTCCTCAGCAGTCAGTCGATGATCTCCTTGCTTCTTGCTTCGATGGCGTTTAAATAGAAGAGAAAAGCCCTCTTGACCGACTTAAACTCTAATGGGCCGATCTTCTCGCACGATTGAATATTAGAATTATATTTCTTCCCCTCCTGAATGCATTTGAGACATGTGGCATTCTTATCATTAAGCTTTCATGTCTCTTGTGGACTTTAGTGGTCAAAATTTCCAATTGACCGAAAGCATCTATGGGCCGAATGAGAGTCCGATCGGCACTTCGGTGTATATATATATCTATATATATATGATTGAAATTTAGATTTCATCTCAGCTTTTTACCGAGCTCTGAACCATGTGATGAAGTCTTTTTTCACGTCCCAATATTCTCGTTTATGATCTCTTTTCTTCCGATATATATCAAATAACAAATATATATAAATATAAAATATTTGAGGGCATTCGGATAAATAAGAATCGAAAATAAGTTTACTGAGTATATATATTACGTAAAATCCTAACTTATCATGATATGATATAGTTGTGAACTATCACTTCATGTTTCGTGTTTAACTGAATTATTCATTAGCTGATGACGATCTCGACTCATTGCGCTTTTACATTCTCTGAGGACGAGAGTAATTCATTCTGTGACGTAGTAAAATTCTAACTTGATTTAGTTTTATTCCGCTTTTATGATCGAGGACGATCGAAGCTGGTTGGGGGGTTGTTGATAAGTTAGAATTTTACGCTATTTTTATACCCCGTAAAGTGCGTTTTCGATTGTTATTTATCCCACGGAGAAATTTTTTTCCCATGGAGTTGAGAACATAATATTCTATATTAAGATCAAGAGAGACTCGGTCAAAGATGGATGAGGCAAATTCAAGCGAGGCGTTGGCGAGAAAATCGTTTATCTAAGTCGGTGTTTAGATTTATTTCACTTATAAGTAGCTCTCGCATAACCCTGAGGAGGAAAACTCACAAAACCCAAGACATAAAAAGAACCAACCAGCTCTCGTCCATCTCTCTCTCGAAGCACTCACGCCGCAACCACTTACAATCGAGCCAGAGAATAAACACGACGCAAGAAGTTCTCATTCACCCGCAACCTGAAAAAGAAGGAAGCGGGCATCTCTCTCCCACATCAAACTCTCTCAGTGAGGAGAGCTGCGTTTCTTCTTCCAATAGCGACAGGAGATACCGGAGAGAAGCGTGACAACCCGAGCACCGTGAGGGATGAATTTTATAGTTTTCTTCAAGGGTTACAACGATGTTTTCTGTGATTTTGTTGTTTTCATTTAAGATTTTGCTAGCGTAATTTATTATGTGATTGAGGTAGGCCGAATTATGACTACGTGTTAACGTTACTTTTATTTTATTTAATCGTATCAATTGAGTTATATGTTCTATGTTTGAGTTTAATGCTTGCGTGTGATTGACCACTATATGCATGATTTTTGATTGGTTTATGAGACGGACAAAGTAATTAGACCGGTTAGAACAATAAACATTGAACACCACTATGTAAAATCGACCAGGCCTGAAATTTGGTTTCGTACGTGTGGTTTATGAGATGTTAGGCGCCGAAAGCGTTTAAACCGGGGAATTTCATAGAGATTTAATGCGTGCGTACAAACTACAATTTCTATAGACATATAGAATTTATTCTCTATCGCATTGGATCGCTATTGCGGGAGAAACGAGTAGTGATTATTTTAGGAAATTTTACCTTAACTGAGATTCCTACTGATTAGATTAGTATTGCCCAACCGCCGGTTACGGTTAATCGGCGGTTGCGACCAACTGGCCGGAGACGGATGCCGGTTGGCCGTCTCCGGTTGCCGGTTGACCAACCGGCGGTTGGTCAAACCGCCGGTCGACGTGAATCCGGCGGTTACCAACCGCCGGGTTTTCAATTTTTTTTTTTTTTTTAATTTATAGTGTATATTTCGATAGTTTTCGACTTTTCGGGACACAATTATGTTTTTTCACTATATAACAAGGGTTTCAATTTTAAAATATTAATCATCTTAAATTAATTTCATTACAAAAAAATGAAGTTACATTTACAATTAAAATTTACAAAGTTGAAAATACAAAGTAAGAAAAAAAAATTTTATTCGTTGTTCGTTGAATACTTGAATCGCAATCGCCATTTGCCAATGCCAGTCGATAATCGGTTTCTGCAAAAAAAAAATATACAAAAGAAGTTAGTTAGATAATATTTTTTTGTACAATCGCCATTAAAAAATGAAATTAAATACACATTAAGGACTTATCTTTTTCGGACTTTGTCGTTGGCTTGGATGTCGTCACGCGAGCGATTTCTTGGAGACGTTAGCTGAAAAATAAGATTGTATGTGTAACTTGTAAGTAATTATTTAAAAATATAAAATAAAAAATTAATACAATGAGATTAGTATTAAAATTTAAGGACTTAACTTTTTTCGGGCTTGAACCTTTCGCCATTTTCGGAGATTCTCAATGCTCTCTACTCTTAGTCGTCGCCGCCATTGCCGCCACCACCACTAGAACCGGTACCGGTGGTGTCGTCGAATACGTCGTCGTCCGAATCGGTATTCGTGGCGTCTTGTGTCCGATGTTCGGCTCTCGTCCAATCATCGAGAAGGCATTGATATTCGACGTTTTCTACCGTCAACCTCGAACGCCTTTCACTTAACGTTAAGACGCCCATGCTAAAAGCTTGTTCAACCGCGACGGTTGAAATTGGGACGGCAAAGATTTCCCTAGCGATCTTCGCCAACGTTGGATACGTTGGCGACATCTTCGACCACCATCGGAGGACGTTGAACTGATCTTCATCCTCGCCGAACTCAAAAGTGGTCGACAAGTAGTTTTCTAACTCTATGAACGGGTTCGTCGACCTTTGGCGTTTGCTCGTGTTGAGGAGGTTGTAGTAGGAGGCTAAGCGATCACCACCGCTAGCACTACTACTACTAGTTGATTGACCCGAACTCGATCGAGTTGGGTCTTGGCCACTATCGGTCTTATACGCTCTAAAGACTGCCTTTAGAGCGTCATACCCTACATTCCTAACTTGAATGTGGTAGCCATCCGGGAGGACACTAGAATTAGCCGCTATGGACTGGTAGTATAATCCTAGAAAATTATCGGTCCCCTCTGCGCGTAATCTGGGGTCTAATATCTTCGCAATGATGAAGATATCGGGTAGATCCCAAAAGTACTTCAGCCATTTAGCTTTCATGGCTAAAACGGCCGGACCCGCAATCTCGTCATTTACAAATCCGTTTAGAATGCATGCGACTTTAACGCAATGATCTAATGCCAAGATAGATGTCGGGTAATATATTCCCGACATCTCCCTCGTGGCATCGTGAAATACTTGAAGTATTTCACATATGCCGTTGCATCCGTCCCACATCGTAGGATGTAATGCTACCCCGTATTCGGGGTTTTCGTCGTAGAAATCGCTCAAGGTGTGGCGATATTCGTACGACGTATCCAACATCTTGTAGGTGGAATTCCACCTGTTGGGTACATATAAGGCGAACTTCTTGGGCGTAATTCCCAAACTTTTACAATGACGCTTCCACTTCTTTAGTACAGAAGAGTGGCGCATCATGTAACTAATTGCCGTTCGTATCGGCATAACGTGTGCCTTTAGATGCGTGAGTGCGTCCTGAACACATAGGTTAAGTATGTGGCAGAAGCACCACACATGAAAGAATCGACCGCCAAACGACGGTCGACAATACTTAATCAAATCGTCAATGCTCGCGTTATTAGCGCTAGCATTATCAAAGGATACCGAGAAAATCTTCTCGAGTATCCTATATTCCGATAAGATACTCTTAAGCTTAAGTGCGATGTTTTGAGCTGTGTGTGCTGTGTCAAATTCCCTATACGCAATTAAGCGTTTCTGTACTTGCCAAGAGTCATCAATCCAATGGCACATAACGCCCATGTAATGATGATCTTGCCAGTGATCGCTCCATATGTCGGAGGCAATGGACACTTTACACTCTAAATTTCCTAATTGATCTACCAACTCGCGTTTATACGCGAGTACCGTCTTCCTAATGTCTCGCGTAAGGGTGCTACGTGAAACTTTCTTTGCTTGTGGGTTATACGACTTTCTGATCCACTCTTCGTAGATCGGATCGTCGGCAAACCGAAACGGAAGATGTTTCGTGCAAACAAATTTTGCAAGTTGTTTGCGCGCGACGTCTTCGTTGTACATGAACAATGACGTCGGACTCGCACTGGGTCCTTGTCCGGTAGCGGACGAACCCATGCCCGTAGCCCCGTGCATTTGACTTTGACTTTGACTAATTCCTATCTTAGTAGGATGTTTTGAGCGGATATGGCCGGTAAAATTGCCATATCCGCCCCCCTTCTTAAAAGGGTATTCCTTACCACAATAATTACATATAACTTTAAAAAAATCTATTTTTTCAGTCGGTACCTTCTTGAAGTGTACCGCGAAAATATCCGAGCGTAGGGCGGCAGCGGCGGCCCGTGCTTGGGTCTCGGTCGGCGGCGTCGGCATCGGCGTTTCTTTCGGTTGGTCATATTGCGTGTCCGAGCCGAGAACGTCACTTAGGTCGAGCATAATTTCGGGGGAGTCGTCATATTGGTAGTCATCTTGCGATGAACTACCAACAATCTGTTTCCCCCTCGACCTCGAACTCGATCCTCGACGACGGCTATCCATATCTAAAATAAAATATTAGAATAAACGTTCGATAAATATATGTGTAAACTTACGAAAAAATAGGCGAGCAAAATTCGGAGCGCCGTGTAGTAGAGCCGGGCGGAGATTGATGAGGGTAGTAAAACCGGGCAAGGATTGAGGGACTAGTATTTTAATTAGTTTATTTTTAATTCGTAGACTACAACGATGCTGAGAATAACGCGTTTTAGCAGTGAATAATTAAGAGTAAGAGATAGAATTGAGTTGTGATTTTTTAAGAGGGGTGGAGGGGGTATTTATAGATTTTACAAAAAATATGGCCGTTGCAACCGCCGGTTCCCGGTCAACCGCCGGTTGCAACAGCTATTTTAATATATTTTTATTTTTTTTTAACGGCTATTTTTCCTTTTTTTTTTTAAAAAACGTTTAAACCCAAGTGAAAGTCCCAACGGCTATTTTCATTTTCATTTTAATTTTTTTTTTAAACGACTATTTTCCATTTTTTTTTTTTTTTTTTTAAAAAAATTTTTAAACACCCAACAAATATTTTAAATTAATTTTCAATTTTTTTTTATATAAACCGCCGGTTTCAACCGGCGGTTTGCGGTTTGGGATTCCCAAACCGCCTGGAACCGGCCACCCGCGGCCGCCGGATGCGGTTGGTGGCCGGTCGGAACCGCCGGTTCCGGTTAAATGTGGGCAAGACTAGATTAGATAGAATAGATTGCATAAAAATGTAGGAATAATTTGTGTCGCGCATGCTCCTTGATCACACTTCCGTTAATTGATTTACACCGTTATCTTTGCTTACTTGCTATACGCATTTTATTTACTATTTGAGTTTTAGTTTAGTTTATAAATCTCAAAACTACAAAAATCCTTTCTGTCTAAGTAAAAATCATGAGTAATAACCTACAATTAATCGAGTTATCTTCGTCGATCGATACTCGGACTCACATTCGTTTGATACTACTTGCATGACCTAGTACACTTGCTAGTATTTGAGCGTGTTACACATTAAATCCAATTGTTGCTGAGACCTAAAACATGAAAGAGCCATTTATTGGATTAGCTAGAATATGACGAGCAATGTCAAGCAAGTTATAGTTTTAGGTAACAAAATATCGAATCTGTATTCACGACACCGTATTTTCAATTGCTTTTGGTTAGCTCTCTCGAATGCAAGAATGGCCAATTTGTTCTATATCCATGAACAAAGCATGATCAGTTAACTTTGTTTCTCGTTTACACCCCACCCTTTGAGTCGAAATCCAAAGGAATTAGGTAACCTTTTAGGAACATTTGTGTAACTAGGGATATCCCCGTGGTGAACCATTCCCGTCGGGACCCGAAGTTATTGGGACGAAGAATCCCCGATCAAAATGGGGATGGGGAGTTGACGGTGATCCCGTCGGTGATAGTGTGGGGATGGTACGGGGATGGGATCCGTGTTCTCTCCCCGTCCCCGTCCCCGTTTCCGAATCTGAACCCATTTTGAACCACGCGGTGATTGCGTGTTCACCAATTTATATTTATTAACATGTGTATATATAATAAACATTGTGTAAAAAACTTTCTACGAGTAAAATTAATGTCTTTTGTCGAAACTTTATCATATTATTTTTTATAATTGTTGTAATTTATTTTCTGAGGCAAATGTTTGATTATATTGATTGTCGGTTTTGTTGATGCTAACTCATTCTTTTATGTAAAAACTATGGTATTTTTATATTTTTCGACCCCCGTTTCTCCGAGTTACAGTTCCAGTCTCCAATGTTATTTTTTTGGCCGATTTTGGTCCCTCAGTTAACTTAATCGTATTTTTGGAGGAATTTATCACGTTACACGCACATGATTTCACTTTTTCGAACATAAAATTCATATTACAACTCAAAAAGGTGCTCATATCTATTTAAACGCTCATAATATTCCATTGTTATAATTGAGTTGTTAGTTCGAAATGATGTTTTAACTCTCCCCAAGTCTTTCATTCCATATTGAAGAAGATGATTTCTGAGCATTGAAGCCAATTAAAATGAAATTAAGTGCGAGTAACGTATTAAATTCCTTACAAACATACGATTAAGTTAATAGGGGACCAAAAACTCCCATAATCGACAACATTGATGCTGAAACTGTAACTCGGGAAAATGGAGGACAAAAAAATGCCGATACGTCAAACATTGTAAACAAAAAAAAAATCCCTAAATACTTCTCATAAGTTATTTGTCGTAACTTATTTTTTTGGTGTGAATGTTTCATTATGTCGATTGTGGATTTTGCTGTAAAAACTCATCTTTTTTCGTGCAAAAACTTTTTCATATGGAAAATCCGAAATTGCCCACGTCACGATCGATGACCCTGATCGCCGAACGGGGATTCCTCATTCCCGAACCAATTTATTATAAACGATGAATTAGCTGGGATGGTATTTGGAACGAGAATTTTGTATGGGAATGATACGTTGACTACCATACCCTTACCCGCCGTTGAATCCTAGGTGGACTCTCTCCAGCGATAACGGAACAAAAAAATAATGACAAAGTAAATTTCTTCCCAGTCAAAAGTTTCAACCAACATGCATATAAATAACTAGCTATCGCATCCCATCACACCTAATACATATACAGCTCTTCACAATATTAAATATACAGCTATTTGATTTGAAAATATATAGTTTTTTCTTACAATTCCGTCAATTCTTACACGACGTTTCCTTCTCTTGACCTTTTACTAAATGGTCACCGTCAACCTTTAATAAAAAAAACCATCACAAAAGAATCCAAGCATATAATATTAATAGTGTCCTACCACTACAACCTAAAACAATCAACATAAAATTGAAATCTCCGAATACAAAATTAACACAAACCACCAAAAGACCTCAACACTAAAATAGTCGTTAATCTCTCTTTGCTCTCTCTCTCTCTCTCTCTCTCAGGCCATGGACAGACTAATCAAACCAGAGCCTCAACTTCTCCATTTCATGTTCACTCGAGGCCAAAAGTGTAACCAAACAACATTCAAGCTAACAAATCTCATGTACACCATGCCCGTAGCCATCTCCCTCACCTGTTCGAACCCATCTTTTTTCTCATTTGCACAGCCTTTATCGATAATCCCACCTCTCTCGACTTCTTCTTACTCCATCCAGCTCTTCAAATCATGCGATAGCCCGCCCCTATCGACCCCACCAGACACAATCGTCGTAAGATCTTCGATGCTCCCCACTGGTAAAGCCAGCACGGAAGATCTGCGCCTCCTCTTCTCAAAACCAGGCCCACATATTTTCAAGGACGCCAAGATACCTATAATCTTGGTGGGCCCACACGTCGCTGAGCACCTCCTCTCGCCTTGCAAGAAACCCCTTGAGATAGAGTTTATCTTCTCCAAGGCCATTTCATGGTGCGATCAGTCGCAGCTCACTTCATTGTTGAGACTCGGTATCAAGAACGGTAAGACACACTTCGTCTCCGTACTAATTGAGGCGGGAGCTGATGTTAACCACAGGCTCGGTAACGGTGACGATGAGTCGTCTTTGCTCGCCTTGGCCGTCAAGTATGGGAATTCTATCATAGTTGAAACGCTGATTCAATCAGGGTATTACTGTGCAATGGACAACAAGATCGATCTCGTCTTACACGATGCCGCTGCTATGAATAGGGTTGATCTGTTAGAGATTCTATGCTTAGGCTACGCCGACAAAATAGACTTAAATTACAACAACTCCCGAGGCCAAACACCTCTTCACGTGGCTTCGATCCACGCCCAGATAGAAGTTATTAGGTTTCTTGTCGCCAAAGGGAGTGAAGTCGATGTAGCAGATGATGAGGGCTACACTCCTCTTCACTACTTATCCGAGAGGGGCGATCTTGAGTCGATAGAATACTTAATCAACCACCACTCGCTTCTCTCCAAATACGCATTGACCAAAGAGGATAAGAAAACCCCGTTTGACTTGGCAATTCGTAACGGAAACGTGCACCTTTACGATATTTTGAGGTTGGAGGATCTATTACACGAAGATGCGAGCAAAAACGACGTACGGGGGATCTCTAATTGCTTGGATATCTACGGTTCTAAGTCGATTGATAATAGGGATCAAAATGGATGGACTCCTTTACACAGAGCTGCTTTCAAAGGGCATCTGGAGAGCGTGAAGCTATTGGTAAGTCGAGGAGCTCGGGTGGATCTCGTTGACCGGACCGGTTATTACACACCTCTTCTTGTGGCTATCGAGGCGGGACACGTCGAGGTTGCAGTATTCCTTATGTCTCATGGGGCAAAGCTTTGCGCAGTGATAAATAACTCGTACGGCCAGTTGGATTGTTTCAAGAATAATCATCGTTCTTCTCTTGCATCGTCTTCGGTATGATCCATATTAAGAAGTATCATCAAGTGATTCAGCGTAAATAGTAATATTCGGAAATTATGTCGATGCTTTGTGGTGATGAATCAGTAATGTTTATGCATGCACATGGTGTTTGTAGGCGAAACAGAGTTCGCAGTCGTCTATCGTACCTGATAGAGGAGGTACATTATTTGTGGAATCTAAAATCTGCGTGGTATTGAATTTTCTGATCGGTTCTTATGCTAGTTCCGATGGATGTAGTCTTTCTGTTATACTTGTAACTAAATCGAGATTAAATATTATGCAAAACCCGAATGACAAAACAATCAAGCCATGTGACCACGCCAGAAAAATTCGGATGGGTTTCGCCATCGGATGTGCTGTGCTATCATCTCCGCCGATGATTGGCTGAGTGTAAAATTTTGATTAGGAGGCTGAATCTAAGGGAATCAATGCCGGGCTTTTGCACCGAAGAACATCTCAACATGTATTTTATGAAATCTCAAAGTGTAACAGTAAGCGATTAGAGCTATTTATACTTCTAAACAACGGTTAACTTTGTTAACTAAAACAAATAAATAAAGCGACCATAATACCCTTAACTAAACAGAAATACAGCATTGTTTCAAGAACGCAAAAGCACAATGTTCAGCTATGCGACTTGACTCTGTTCTCTAATATCACGATTGGTGCATAATATTTTCATCCCCATAAAAGCTTGGATTAATAAACGTTTGTAAGGCCAAGATTGACCAGTAGCTTGTAGAAGTGGTCAGCAGTATGCGACTCGCTGAAGAGGTCAGCCGGTAACGAATTATGGAAGAATGTCACCGGTCTTAAGCTTATTACGAACGGTGTGAGAGTCAACCTGCTTCATTCGTTCATGAAATACCCGATTGAAGTGATGTGAAGCGCTTATATGTTGTCACAAGCATATGAGATTGGAAGTGGGAGAGTTTATTGGAGATCACCAAGAACATGCAAAATCCATAAGAGTTTTGAGACTGTGGCAACCATACTTCTGTACTCGGCTTCACACGGTGACCTGGGTACAATGGATTGGTTGTTCATTTTCCAATACAGCAAGGAACCTCCAGTAAAGGAGTGTCGAGTAACAAGGCATGTTTTTCAATCATCATCACAGTAAGCATGTTAGAGTTGTGGGGCATGAAAACACCCACAGAAACACATCCTTTCGGGTATATCAGAACATGTGGATAGGTCATCCAATGCACTAATTGTGACCTCTATAAAAATTGGCTGAGTTGTTAAGTAACATGAGAAAGATCAAGCCGGGTGAATCCGAAATAAAGTACTACTCCGATCAATGTCCTATAAGAGCAGGGATCAAATAACAGTGGGTAGTGGTATCATGGGGATTCAACCCTTTTGGTAGAGGAATATAGGTAGGCTTATAGCCATCATGCCTGCATCTTGCAGAATGTCTAATATATATTTTCTTTGGTGCAAATAAATTCCTGCATATGAACTTGCTATTTTCACACCTAGAAAATAATTGGCGTGATAAAGGTCCTTCATGGTGAATGCATCATCAAGAAACTTCTTGGTCTCTATGATAAGTGATCCACTGTATTCGGTTGACACAAACCGTCATCCACATACACAAGAAATAGTTAATTTAAACCTGAGATTTTTACAAAAGACAATGATGGTGAACGAACTGAGTGAACTAGAAGGTTGAAGTAGAACAACTCATGTTCCATCGGTACGATGCCTGCTTATGCCCATAAAAGGATTTGTGAAGCTTGCGAAGCTGATTCATATGTTCATTTGTGTATCTGTAGGAACTGTCATGAATACCATTTCTTCCAAAGAACCATGCAAACAAGAATTTTGATGTCTACTTGGTGTAACAACCATGTATAACAGATGCAACAGCTAGGATGATCATGAGTGTCACTAGCTTATCAACTAGAGAAAAACAGAGTCGGAGTAATTCTTACCAGCCACCTAGTTGTAGTCTTTGCTATCATCTGTGCCTTATAGCTGTCTACTGAGCCATCTGCATTTCATTTTTTACCTTGTATATCCATCGACAGATAATGGCTTTGTGTCCCTTAGGCAAGTAGTTAACTCCAAAGTTTAATTGGCCTCCAACGCAACCAACTCGCTTTGCATGGCAATTTGCCACTCAGGCTGCAACTTGGCTTGTTTATATGAGTATGATTGTTGAATATTAGACATATTTCATATGAAAGGGCTATATGACGGACAGTCATGTGTGAACAGATGTATATTCGGTAAATCAGACTTAGGATTTGTACTGCGAATGTCGAGCTCAGTGATAAGGTTTGTGTGAGGCACATAATCAACCATTCACAATGTAACAAAATTGGACCAAAGTCTTGATACCGAACATAGTTGAACAATGTTGCTTATACGCTCTTGAAATGGCAATGTGGTATTTGCTTTTTAAGTTATGGACTTTATGGTCATTTAACTTTTATTTTAGGATAGTTACTTGTTGTTTAGACGTATGGATAGCTCTATATTGTTACACTTTGAGATTTCATAAATATATATTGGGAATTTGTTCATCAATATGCAAAAGTTGCCAGAGATTCCCTACAATTCAGGCTCCAGATCGAAATTTTACATTGTATAAGAGCCAATCGGGACTCAAATTCCACTAATAAAAACAAGACCGGCGTCGGACTGTGATTGCTTCATCGGAGAAGGAACAGAGTACCAAGGCATATGAGAATTAATCTGAAGAACACGTGTATTTGGAGGGAACGAAAAATTTGTTGGGGAAAAACGCGCCAATAAAATAATTCGGGCCCTGCGGCGGTTGTATTTTGACCCCGCGATAATTTATCGGGATATTATTATAAAAGCCGAAATGACACCGAGAGAAAACACGAGATTTTACGTGGTTCGGCCAATACCGCCTACCTCCACAGAGAGCACCAGTTTTACTATATTGAGAATATTACACCGTACAAAAATAACGCTCGTGTTTAAACCCAAACCCGAGACCCCTTACCCACCCGGGTAATGTTTTTGTACCACCTCTCAAATTACCCTAGTAAAACTACACCCGCTCTCACCCTTATCCACCCGAAGATGGATAAGTATTTTTACCTCTCACTATTTCTCTCTCACTGGATATCTTCACTTGATTTGGGATAATAATAACTGAAGACTCCTCAGCCTATTTATAGATGTCTTCAGCTCTTCTGGACCGCTCAAAACCGGTGGACAGGAATCCGCCGCGTCGCCCTTCAATACGAACCGTTCATTAAAATAATATTATAATATAATATTATTTTCTTTTTATTTTTTTTCTTTGTTTGTGGGCGGCCGCATGTGGCTGGACCCAACAATTCTCCCCCTCCAGCCACACTCGACACCTTTCTGATCATCGTCTTCAGCACCGTCAAGCATCCATCCAGCGAGTCTGACTATAATGAGAGTTTCTCGCTCGTAAGTACCACGAACGTCCATTGGCCTTCCTTGTACCAGCTACACATAATACGAATCAAGAATTCCGGTCCCACCTCACTTGATTCACTCAGCGGCCAATCCTATGTGCAACTGCCAGCCGACTATACCCGTCGACTCCCGAAGAGGGACTTCGATGCAACCCCTTCCCCAGCAGGATTTCCCTTCTCACCATCGTCTGCCCCACGCGCGCGCGATTTCTGTGAACCCATCGAAGTCTGAGTATTGTATACCATACTCACGTCCAGACGATACAAACTTCCTCGCTCTTCTCCCTTTGGTAGGACCATTTCCGCCATGTGTGATTTTCCAGACTCCCCCTGCTATGAAACTCCATAGCCATTGGAATCTGTTCGGCTCAAGGATATTAAATTCCACGCAACTTTGGGACAACGTCACACCACAAAAAAATGCGCACCGCTCCTTCAACCATTTTGATCTTCACCGTTCCAACACCATGAACAACACAACGATATCCATCGGCCCATGGAGATCGAAAAAACCTGTTCGTATTCCCGGAACGCATCAAAATATCATCTTGGAGCAAACCCAGATATAATATCTTTCTTTATGAGAACGAGCGCCATCATTAGAGACTGTGAGAACGTCTCCAAGATGAATCGTGTGCTACCTCTGTTGTGGAATTTTCCTAGCCGTCTGTCCTTCTTTTTCCAAGTCGGACCATTTCTCCTGATGTGTCCCGGCTCACCACCTTTGTAGCATCACATGCCCTTCCCGCCACCTGGATTTGAACCTGCTGCAGTCCCCAAATCCCCTGGCGTATCACCTTCCTCTACGATTCGCTCCGTGTATAGCCAATACCCGACTATCACCATAAATTGGCCGCCTTCTCTTTTCACGCTTCAAAAGAGTTGACTCCACCATCTACCGCCTTCACCGGCTCTTTTCCGTACCAGATGGTTGTGACCAAATTATCACCCGAATCAGGAAGCGGGGTAAGAAGTAAAAGAGCCTTACTTCTTCCTCTCCGACACATCTTGACCCCAAATCCTCCCAGTCATTTTCCTCGGCTTTCCCTCGTCTCCCTCCAAAGCTATTCGCCAAGCTTTGTTGAACGAGCACATCCTTCACTCTTCTCTGCCGCAGAGCGAAACCTCCCGTGCCATCAAATTGTCGCCCTTTAGTGCTGTTATCTGTCGCTATTATCCTTGCAGAGATTCAACAGCCCCGGCCCAAATAGTACTGATCAGATAATTCCCAGGAAAGGCTAGCGACCTACCTCCTAGACAGAATTACCCTTCTAAGTAAGTTCCCAGGAAGATCTGGTGGGGTCACATCGGTCCCACTTATGCACCAGTCACCTAGACAGAACTTGCTTACACAGTACTATTGCCACAACTTGCCAAAACTTCCACCGCCGCACAAGCTCCGCCCGACACCGAGCATCCCATCAACGATATCCCATCTTGTACCACCGTTTCTCACGAACGGAACACGCCGCCGGCACAAGGCATCACCTCGTTGAACACTCGCTCTGATATTGGCTCCCCCGGACCGCTAAACCCTTTTGATATCCTTTCTGATGTGGAAGATCAGACACAGCTGCAACCACAGAGCATACTCAGAATACCAGCAGGGCAAGGCTCTGATACCGCTTGTTGGGGAAAAACGCGCCAATAAAATAATTCGGGCCCTGCGGCGGTTGTATTTGGACCCCGCGACAATTTATCGGGATATTATAAAAGCCGAAATGACACCGAGAGAAAACACGAGATTTTACGTGGTTCGGCCAATAACGCCTACCTCCACGGAGAGCACCAGTTTTACTATATTGAGAATATTACACCGTACAAAAATAACGCTCGTGTTTAAACCCAAACCCGAGACCCCTTACCCACCCGGGTAATGTTTTTGTACCACCTCTCAAATTACCCTAGTAAAACTACACCCGCTCTCACCCTTATCCACCCGAAGGTGGATAAGTATTTTTACCTCTCACTATTTCTCTCTCACTGGATATCTTCACTTGATTTGGGATAATAATAACTGAAGACTCCTCAGCCTATTTATAGATGTCTTCAGCTCTTCTGGACCGCTCAAAACCGGTGGACAGGAATCCGCCGCGTCGCCCTTCAATACGAACCGTTCATTAAAATAATATTATAATATAATATTATTTTCTTTTTATTTTTTTTCTTTGTTTGTGGGCGGCCGCATGTGGCTGGACCCAACAAAATTAACTTTCAAGAATGAATTGATTAATTTTTTTCAAGTGTTCAACCTTCACGACGAAATCATCACTTGGATGAAACTTGTATCCTTCCAGCTGAATAAATCAATTTATTAGAGTTGGAGAAGAGCTATGACTATGGACTTGATCGAATGTGAAGATATGATTCCTTGATGGGTCCTTTTCCAGATCATAGCATAACACAATAGAGTATGTTAAGTGGAAACGGGTGGACAATGCAATCAAATTTTGGTAAAGTGCTTCGATTACCCGCAAAATCATGGACAATTTCATGTATGTCACCACAATGAAGAAAATCTGGGATGACCTGGCGCAGAGATATTGGAATCGACAGGTGGATTCTTGGATACGTGTCTCCGAGAATGTGGGGAATTTAAATTTTCCGACAATCCCAAATTCCATCTGACCGTTCTTGTGCACATAGAACACATATAACATGAAGAGCCTTAAACCGCAAAGTGAATGGAATTAATCATGATACTGAGTGACTCAAAGATGGCTAGCAACCCTCCAATTTGAATGATGCGTGTGGTATAGGTGTGATGGAGAGATGTATGACGCCGATACCATGGTGTCTCTAATTAACAAACTCTCTTGGACAGCTAGAGAAGAATTTGATCGATACGCGAGAGAGCTCCGACTTGTGTTTTTATAGTTGTGGTGGAGGTGTTTTCCAAAAATCTCACCTCTTCGGTATATATAGATTTCGAATTAAAATATTGAGCAAGTGGTTGAAATTTTATCTCCTTATTTAAAAATCATATCTTTCGAGGCGTAACCATCGATCTGGTCAGCATACTGGAGATTCAAACTTGGGGACTAATTGAACACTAGATAGTAATAGCTCATCGTTGTCCCCTCTCAGCTCTTCAGGATCAAAGACTAAACTCTTAGTGTTTGCATTCTATTTATTGATCTTCTTATTGAATGTCTTATAATAATTTTATGATATATAATTAAATTGGCTTTATATCGAACATAACACAAAATTCTATTATTATATTATTCAGAATAAATATATCGACTCCAATAATATGAATCTGAATATTACACAATTCGTAACCCGTCCAGTCCTCAAAATGGTATTACAAGGGCATATTTAACAATGGCAACGGGTCGATGTTGCTCCTGATGAAGGAGTAGTTAATTGGGACTAAACAAGGAAGTTATACCCCCAATTAGGTATTACAACACCTTAAAATGTGTATGGGATCAGCTGGATCACTTCTATTCGGTGCCTGAATGCTCACCATAGGTAGCCAAGGTGCTTACAACTAGAGATGGAGAGGACAAGTTGGTGTAGTTCATTTTAGGATTCAACGAGTCCTTCCAATCGGCAAAGGACCATGTCATAAGGCATACTCAATGGTGTCTAGAGTAGATATACAAATCAATAATCCATTCTTCGGATATAAGGATGACATTGCTTTGATACCATGTAAAATTTTGATATGGAGACTGAATCGAAAGGAAACCACTGCGGGCTTTTGCGTATTGAAGACAAAATTCCCGATCTGTATTTTTGAAATCCCAAAGTGTAACAGTAGGCGGTAGAGGTATTTATACTTGTAATCAACAGCTAACTATCCTAATTAAAACAACAATAACACTGATTGCTTTGTGAAAATCCGTCTCACAATAACACAAAAAGCCTTAACTTAGAAGCAAACACATAATTGTCATTTCAAGAACGTAAAATAACAATTATTCATCTATGTGACTTGACTCGGTTCTGTATCACGATTGTTGCATAATCTTTTCAATGAGCTCCACCTTCACCGAGAATTTGCTTTGATTCAATATCACAATCTAGCCACTCAACCTTCGAATGTCGCACCTCCACATCCTCTGCCACCCGATTGTCCGCCGATCAAAGTCGTTCTCCACCTGAGAAGTAGACCGAAGCAGATCTGGCTTTCTCTTTACACTTCTCCACACTCTCCTACTACTTTTCCTTATCAAATTGTATAATTCGTGTGTTTCGTAACAATATATTCTTTCTCTATCTTTCGTAGGACAACTATTTATCTGAGGTAGATTGTACATGTCCCGCAGCTGGCGTCTTATTTTGGCGGGAAAATTTAAACGATCTCTGATGTATACTTTGAATATATCAGATGCAGGATTTCCTCAAGGATCCATTCGGCCTTCCGAGCATCGTTTTAGTCACTCGTTCATATTCGGTTATTCGGCATGTCTGTTCGTCATTAGCCTCATATATCCCTCCTCTTTATTGCAATTTTACATAGTCCCCTTACTCTCTTCCTCGGCCACCCTTTCCTTAGTATTCCAGACCAAGGTACGTGTTCTTCTTCTCCACTCGAGCCGACCACAAACTTCGAACTAATGTTATTCGCGGACATTCTTTATCACATGTGTAGCTGAATAAACCTGCATCTTATCTTTGACAAAGCAGTTGATTGTTTTCTCGGATTTTTAACAGGAAAAACACGAGGATATCAATATTGAATCGTGAAAAGTCAACGACAAAAATATTAACTATTAGCTTAACATCTTGTTATTATGTACTTTATTAGGTACAATTAAAAATTAGAGTATATTTTAGAATTTGGTCATTGTATTTGATAATTGCAAAAATATTTGCAATAGCTACTTATATAGGAATAAATTTGTATTTTGTAATATGAAAACCAACAAATTAGTCCAAAGAAATGGTTCGGAAAGTTATTTTCATCTTGGGGAGGTTATATTCGGCTTATTTTATGAAATATGATTGGAAATCATCCATTCTACAAATAAAGTTATTGATTCAGTTCTCGAATATATTTCACTAGGGGTGCAAACGAGTCGAGCCCGAACATACCTTAACTCGAGTTCGGCTCGATTAAGTATTAATGGGCTCCAGCTTGACTCAAGCTTGATAAATTTCAGCTCGAGCTCGGCTCATTTAAAAATAATAAACCTCAGCTTGGATCGATAAACTTAGTGAAATTCGAGGTATTTGAGTTGAAATCCGAGCTCGAGCTCGAACTCGAGTTTGATATATATTATGAAATAAAAATACTTATTTTAATATATTATAAAATATTTAATATATTTAAAAAATAGAATAAGCTCGATAAGGGTTCGACGAGCCACGAGCCCATATATGATAGGCTCGAAGCTCGGCTCGATTGCAACGAGTCAGTTCGAGTTATGCTCGAGCTCGTTTGACCGAACTCGAGAATCAATCTTTGACCGACCTGCTCGCGAGTCGGCTCGTAGCACACCTATATTTAACAACAATCGATATACAGTAAAACCTCTATAAATTAATACTCTATAAATTAATAACCCTCTAAAATAATAAAATCTTTCGGTTCAATTTAGGCCTTTGTAAAAATCATCAAAGTCGATAAGATAATAAGATAATAACTTTTCGGAAAATCCTTTTATAATTATTAAGTCCAATTAAAACTCTAAATTAATAATTCATAAATATTATGGTAATTTGCTAAAATATGAATCTATTGTTACTTGAATTTTCTTAAAATTTAAATCTAATTAGATTTCATCCCTAACTCTATAATTGTAGCCAAGAGTTCTGGTGTTGCCGTTATCGAGCTGCAACATATATGAATTCGTTTATTTTCAATACCTACTAAATTTGTGGAATTTAAAAAAATATCTCATTTAATTAATTAATATTAATTTATCGGTAAGTATTAATATATCTCTAAATTAATAACATTCCATGGTCCCAATGTAATTAATTTATAGAGGTTTTACTGTAATTAATAATGAAAATTTATAATTTACAAATTTTAATTCATAACACGTTACAAGTGCATTTTTTAAAAAAGGTGTCTGTAAATTTAAACCAATATAACTTGGGGCAGTTTCGTTTCAGACCCCATTATAGTTTTAAAATAGGTTTCAGACCCTGTCAGTGAATGATTTTTAAAGACCCATTTCGCTGAAAGTTTAGGATAAAGGACCCAAACTTCGAACTGACCAAAATACATTTACTAAATACTTTATAAGAAGAGGTATCTAAAGCCACGTTTCTGTTATTATCTTACGGTATTTTGTTATCATATATATATATGTGTGAAGTGTTACTATATGTCAATATTGCGTTCCTATATGGTTAATAAGTGGTATCAATATACTAAAATTGACTTTCGACGATTGAGATTTTTCGTATAATTCATAGTCATTCCCATGAGCATCGTCCCTGTTACAAATCAAATTCGATGTGTAATCGACGGTTTTTTCTGATCTTAACGTCATTGAATGTATTATTTGGGATGCAAATTTTTTGAAATTCTTAACGTGAATAAGGAAAAATAATTGTGAATTGAATAATATTTTCGGCCAAAATTGCAGGTACTATGTATAAATTCGAGTGACCCATAGTCTGAATATTACGTTCTGCCACCGTGTTGGCTTCATCGCTCATTGTTTGGGCGGAATTTCGAAATTATTCGAAAAAAGGTGAATTAACACGCTTGTTGGGTAGCACTTCTTGCATTTTGGGTAACAATTCTTATAGTCTGTGTAACACTTCCTGGGTAAAACGCATGCGAGCAAGAGAAATAGATCAAAAACCATCGATAACACCAAAAAACGTTGAAATTGCTGGCATCTCGACTTTAGTGACCGAATAAGGTTAAATCGACCTCAATTTGGGTCTTGATAAGCAAGGAAGAATAATAGAATGTATAATGGAATATTGCATTAATCTCAATTCTAAAATTACGTTGAAAAAACGGGGGGAAACTCGAAATTATTGACAGGATAATGTTAAATCAACTCAAATTTATCACGAGCCTTAAAAATCAGCGAGAATAATTGACAAATATGATGATTCTTGAACATTTTCGAACTGAGTAACACTTTCGGCAATAAATATAACACATGTACACGCAAGAAAAACATTTTATTAAGAACATTCGAGAAGGTTCTAGATTAGCATGAAATATTACCTCATTACATACAAATTATACCACATCTCTGATTGTAAATGAGAATACCAACTTAGTTTTTAACGATTATGTAAATAATTGTACCGCATAATAGTTTCCCAGTACCACAACAATAATTCAATTAATTTCACTCATAAATGTGTTTTTTTCGAATGTATACGATTGTCATTCATGAAAATATAAGATTTGATGATGTTAAACCATCATATTTCTTTAAAAGACACAATCTTCGAATGTTAAACCATCATATTTCTTTAAGTGTTATTCGAAACGAATGATCTGTTACAGATTGCAGTTTACATGCTAGGGTTTCTATAGGCTTGTTTTTGGGTTTAGGGTTTCGGGGTTAAGATTAAGGATTTACGACACAAAATTTTGGTAATATTATGTGCAACTTGTGATTTATAGGATGCAACAATAAAATCTTTTAGGGTTTCGGGTTTTGGGTTTAGGGTTTAGGGTTCGGGGCCGAGGGTTTAGGGTTTGGAGCTTAGGAGTTAGGAAATATGGTATATAAAATGTTATTCACGATTTAATGTTGAACTTTGAACAAGTTTGTGATGAATTTCGTAAAGTTATGTTCATTGAGATTGATATAATCTAACTTTTGGAATGAAAGAGTATATGTTTACATGACTAATAACTTCAACATTGTACTATTTACATTAACATTCGCATAACGTGACTTGTAAAGGAATTTGGTGGTTTAGCTTTATCATATAATCTATTTCCATGAATGTCAATCTTATACATCCGAAAAAAATGCATTTATGAACAAAATTAATCGAATTAGTAATGTGGTACTGAGAAGATATTATGTAGTACCAATATTTACAATTGTGTTATAAATTGTATTGTTATTTATTATCAGACATGTGGTATTATTTGAAGGCAATGTGGTAATATTAGTCATTATCCTGTTAATATTCTCTGACAACCTAGAACCTTCTAGAACGTTCTTAACGAAGCATTTTCTTTTGATGTGTATGTGTTATAATCAGTGCATAAAGTGTTATTACGCTAAAAAATATTTCAATTTTGGGAAAGCTAATTTTCTCATTATTCCATGATTAACATCAATAATTTCCTTACATTATCAAGACTTGTAATCAAGTTCGGTTGATTTCACAATTTTCGACCATTAAAGTTGAGGTTTCACCTCGAGATTTTTGAATTGGTTTGAAGTATTATTTCATTATCAAATTTAAAAATTTTCGTCGATAATGAAGACCCATGAGAAATTGAGGTCGATTTAACTTTATTCGTTCACTAAATTCGGAGATTCCAACGGTTTCATTGGTTTTTGGGTGTCGTTTGTTGTTTTTTTGTCTATTCTCCTAGCCTTTTGCTTGTTATCCAGAAAATGTTACTCATAATGCATGAACTGTTATACAGAATAAATGAAGTGTTACCAACCAACTTTATAATTAATAAACGTTTCAATCTTAGGTTTCATCAAAATTCTTCGTTATTCCATGATTAACATTAATAATCTTCTTCGATTACGAAGACCCATGATCAAATTGAGTCGAATCCACCTTATTTGACCATTAAACTCGAGATTTCACCCGTTTTTCAACGAGATTTATATTTAACGCAATATTCCACGATAAGCTTCATATTTTTTCGTTGATTACATGAGAAATTAACGTCGATTTCATCTTATCATGTCAATTGTGTCAGAGATTCGAGCGGTTTCAGTATTTTTTGGGTGTTGACGACGGTTTCCGATCTATTCCTCTTTCCGATCTATTACTTGTGTACAACATGTGTTATTTACTGGTGACGAGTCGTTATTTTTTTCTACTTATGTGTTCGTTTTGCGGCAACATTTGTTATAAATTACAACGCACATGGTATTTTTGTTGCATGAACTGTTACCCAGAAAGCATGAAGTGTTACCCGCTAAACGCTTTTAATTAGCAAACGGCTCAATCTTATGTCCCATCAAAATTCTTCGTTATACCATGATTAACATCAATAATACCCTTCGATTACTAAGACCCATGATCAAATTGAGTCGAATCCATCATATTCGGCCATTAAAATCGAGATTTCCCCCATTTCAATTTTCTACATGATTTAAAGAAAAAATTCTTTACAAAGTTTAGATCTTACGTCGTCAAAACTTAATCTCGTGGTTTTCTTCGCTTTCTCATACTCATATGCAAATTGAGATCGAATTCTCCTTATTTAAACATTAACGCGAAGATCCGGATGGAAGATCAATCGCATGAGAATGACAATGGCATGTTCCCGTAATATTCGTGTATTTGAAGGGTAATTAGCAAAGGCATTTAAGTAATTTTCTGAAGTAATAAGGGTATATAAGACATTTCATCGCAAATTGATCATTATCTCTAATGAAAGTATAAAATGGGTCATTCTCTATATTTTAAAACATGTTCTGAATTCTAAGGAAACATATTTAAATGAGCCTGAACCCTAATTTAGCCATATAACTTTAGTCCATCTCTAGTCCTCTACGATGAATGCTCGCTCAAATTCAAAACTTATAATGAAAAATTGGTATAAGCCTTTATATTGCCATCAAAATTTGTTTAACATCTGAAATTTAGTATTCGCGCATTTTTAAAATATTTATCCGAGCAACGCTCCTTCAAAATCTCGTCGCTTACATTACACATTTCGAAGTCGTAAAATTACTTTAGAAAACGTATAGTTCAAAATACAATTTGGCTGTCATTAATTTACTAGAAAAATCGTTTAATTAATTGACAACGTGTTATATTTTATTTTATTTTTGGCAAAAACGATGCTTTCTTGGGGTAATTGGGTTACGAACTCGGTCAAACGATAATTAGAAAAAAATAGCATTTATATCTCAAAAGACTTTTTTTCACCCTTACCACGACACGTATATTTTCTCATTTGGGACCAGTTTATATCAATTTACATAAGAAATACATACTATAGAGTTCACACTTCATTTTCACGATTGAGATTAGTAAATGGAGCACAAAAGAAGACGGTGCTACTGTTCTCTTTTTCTTTTTAAGAAAACTCAGCCGTTCGATACAGGAAATCAAATTTTCGAGCTTTTTGACTTATTCGACGAATTTAAAGCTGGTTTTTTAATGATTTTAGGTGAGTGAATATCAACAAACAGAAGACCTTATGAATTAGCCAGAATCTAATTCGACCATCATTAGATTTCAAATTGAATATATGGTATTATTATAATCCCCAGCAAGTTCTATTCACATGGATTGTGACATAAAATCGATTACGTTAAGTAACAATCTAAATTTTCTCTATTAAGAATGCAAATTCCTTTTGCGACGTTACGATAAATCTCGAATTAGTTGAGGTGTTATCTTAATTGGAAATATAATTTTAGATAACTAAATGTATAGTTGCAAATTATATTTCTGATTTATTATTCTCAAAAATTGGTGGAATACTTAAATTTATTCCGACATACAAAGTTATCGATTTATTTTTGCAGCTATCAAATCTAGTGATACAAACGAAAATTGATATACTCGGTTAACAAAATTTATCATTTTGCCTATCTTCATGCATTTCTTCATGCCTTCACTATGACTAGCTAGGAAATAATATTTTTTGCGTACGAAAGAAAATTAGTACTAGCGTAGTAGACTTAAACTATGACGAACTCCGAATTTCAAGCAGCATACCAATGTTATTTCAACTTGAGAAATAAATTAGATGCGATTGAATGCGACGCTTGGCCAAAAAAACTAAAAAAAATTTTTTAAAAATATCTATATAGGTACATGAAAGATGCTGTTTGACCATATGTCATTTGAAAAATACTGGAAGAAAGTCTCATTTGGTGCGTTATAATCGTTAGGAAAAAAAAAAAAAACAAAGTTCCACATTTTGGAATCAAATAATTTAATTTTATGGCTTAGTTTACCGTAGAAATTCAATCTCATCCCAAGTACCAACTGTTTCGTGTAGTAGCTGGGTTGCTTAACACAATGCAGTTCACAAGTATCCGATTATAACGTTCTTGGTCCATCTCAAATCGAAAAATATGTTCTTAAATTCAAACTCATTCTCAAGTTTAAAATAAAGCAATTTTCAATCATCAAACTCATTTTCAAACTTGTAAAAATACTCCTATGATATTAGCTTCGACAAACTTTTATAAATTTTTAATACTACCTACATATTTCACAACTGAATCAAGGAAAGAGCTCGGTAAATTTCGTTGGAAAAGATTTGAATTAAGGTTACAATACATCATCTTATCAACGAGTATTCATTAATCATTTGGCTATGAAAAACAACCACGTCTTCCTCAAAAAACTCTCTACAAAAAATCCTGACACGTTCTCCGCCGGTAGCCACGGATTTACAAGACCATGGTCCCGACGGATTGGTTTGAGCACCCTTTATCTTTTCTTTCTCTTTGATAATTTTCTTATCTTCAGTTTTATATTCCTCTCGTATGAGAGATTTATCCTCTCGTATGAGAGTTTTCTCCTCTCGAAGGAGAGAATTTTTCCACTCGTATGAGGTATTTCTCCTCTCGTATGAGAATTTTTTCTCTCTTATAAGAATATTTCTCTCTCGAATAAGAGTTTACGGTCTGAGATTTGAAAAACGGGCATCGCGCTTGCATTGGTGATTCAAACAATGGAGATATCAAAAGTACTTGAAGAATGATTTTCAATTGATGATGTTTTTTTAAGAAGGTATTCGATGATTTTGTTGGTTCCGGTGTATATTGTCTGGTCGGTGGCTGCAGAAACTCGAACATAATTTATGTTAGAGTCGAAGTCAAGGCACGTACTACGTACGATGTCCGTAAGAAGTTATTGCCCCGTATTTCAGTGCCTCGGGTTATCGCAATCCGTCCCGAAGATACAACGACTTCAGAATTTTGCACGTTGCACAACTATACAAAATTATCGACGAATCTACTCAAAGACTCGAGCCTTTCTTGCTTTTATTTTACTCTGGACTGTGTATGCAATATCTCTAGAATGTTGGGGGTCGATGGAATGATTTTTCCAATTCTGCAGGGGCCTATTTATAGCTGACGAAACTTTCTGGGGTCATTTCGCGAAGCGTTGCAACTGTTGGGTCTTTTTGACAGTTTTTGAAACATTGACTGGGGGCCATTCTGCGAATAAACGCAACTTCTGGGCCCAATCGTCAACCGTTACTTCCTGACCCAACGGTTCGGTACGAACCGCGCCGTTCGCTCGCTTCACGAACCATCGCGACCCAACGGGTCCGCATACGTCATCGTCGTCCACTCATTGCTTGCATCAGCGCCACGTCAGCATCACTTGTACACGTGTCCTCTGACACGTCAGCGGGAGTGCCACGTCACCGGTGACATCACCGCCGCCGCCTCACCGGAGTATAAAATTAAGGGCTCCTCAAAGCTCTTCGCTCCGATGCATCGTGCAAAGTGCGCCTCAAAACGCCCATTGCGCACTTGGCACGGCTTGTGTCGGTGTCGGCCCCGGGCTCGACCTCGACCTCGGCGGTGCGGGGCACCGCCTCGCACTTGGGCTATAATCGGGTCCAAACCCCCCCCCCCCCCCATAAGCCCACAAGCCCATAACCCACCAACCACTTGGGCAAGCTATTTGAGTAGCCCATGTAGGGAGACTCCTTAGAAACAAGTGAAAAAGTGATGAAGTTTCCAATGTGGGACAACAACATATCCCTTATGTATTAAATATATATATATTTATCTCTTTATTGGGCCAAGTTCGAAAATTAATTTCTCATTCACCCGACATCGGTTTTGAGTCAATTAACATTCAATAAATTCCCCTCGAAACGTAGAATTTGAATCTTTCATCAATTTCAGGTTTCGACGAACGACGGCTTCTCGATTTAATTAAAATTAGTTAAGCTTTTATTTATTGGGTCTAAACCCCATTTGGGCATATAGCCCAAATTCCAACAGATGTTTGTTGTTCCTTCATATTCTTCAGTAGTTTGTTATTGCTTTCATTATAATATTTTGTCCCATTGATATTATGGAATGAATTTATCATTTTCAAAAAGAAAAAAACAACCACGTCATCTTTTTAATCGGAAGCGTCAGATAGTTAAATTTTGGAATATATGAAGACTACTCAGTTAATTTAAGAGTTTTGTTGTCCACTTCCTATGGCTGTCTGTGTATAGAGTGAATTATACGACTAGGAGATAATATTACATTATTCGCCTATCGATGAATGAAGGGTTTTGATCGTTCTCATTTAGCTACAACTGGGAAGAAGTAAAGGATTCACCTATGACAAGGTTGATTAAGCGACTATTATGAGGAGTTTTATGCAATTTGGAAAGAACAAACGCTTAATTTCAATTGAAACGCAAAAATGGGTACAATTGAGCAGAGAAGCTATTAATCCTATTTTGAGTTCGGTTGGAGTAATTTACACCATCTTTTGGGTTTTACTGTGCTATTGGAGATTGATCCAGTCTGGTTTCGTCGATTGACTCCCAGGTCCTCGCGATTCAACGAAGTGGGTTCCCGCTTGAGATAACGGGAGGAAACGGAGTTGGGAAGCAGGAAAGCAGATTTTTGCTAATTAAGTTTCACTCGGGCATTAAATGCACTCCATATCGGGTATTTATAGGTGCAAATTGGGCTACACATGATGGGCTACCGGGCTCGCATTTCAGTGCTATATTGGGCTGCAAAGCCCACATTATATTTATCCAAATTTTCCTATTTTTGGGCCTTATTCTGCCTAATTATTTTTTACACACATCATTAGTCCCCCACTTTCTCAGTATCGAGTGAAGAGACGGAGAAAATACTAACACTTAGTTCATAATTTGCTTTTACGAGGTCGTACTTATTATTATTATTATTATTTTTTTTTTATCTATTGATATATACATATATATTTGATGGGTTCATGTTCTTTATTTGATGGATGGGCTCCGTTTTGTGATCCACTTTTTGGGCCCGTTTGCCTTAGCACATTAGATTCTTATAAATAGAGCCCTACACATATGAGGGGCCCATATTCTTTATATGATGGATGGACTTTTTTGGCCCTGCACGTTTGCCCTAGCCCATTGAGGTTGACTCTTATAAATAGAGCCCTTCACATCATATCAGCCTCCTTCACTTGCTTTCCTCCTCTGTTCACGTCGGACGCTCATTTCAACAAGAGAGCTATGCTCGGTTGCTTCCTGCTCGACGCGTCACCGGTAAGCTTCCTCGTCGACTTTCTTTTCCGCTGCATACTTTTATCTGGTCCGCGTCAACGTCCCGTTATTTGGCTCGAACCTGTTGCCGCTCGCTTGAACACTCAGGCCCCGCCGCTCCCGACTGTTCGTTTCCCGATCTGCAGCTTTTTTTTTTTTTTTTTTCAGTTTTTAGCAGTTTTGATTTTCGCCGCCGTTTGTGCGTTTATGGTGGTCCTTCTGTCCCCCCTCGTGTCGGTTGCATAGGCTATTCACCATGTCATCATCCGAGCACAGCGATAGTGAGAACCCGACGGACCGATCGTCTGATTCCTCGGACAGCAGTGCTACTCACTCGTCCGGGCCACTCTCTATTTCCGACCCTTCCCATGTTTCAGTACCCTTTTCAGGTTTGCTTTCGCCTTTGTTTTCCACTCTAGTCGCACTTAGGGGTTTCAACGTACAAATCTATCCTTCGCTTCCTTATGTTGGGGCTTGCTCGCCCTCCCCCAGAGTATCCACGTCTGATCACGACGGTGACAAAGAGGGAATTGGAAGGGATTGTATGTGATTTTCCTCCCGGTGATGGTTATGCTTACATACTTCCACGTGACAACCAAACAATAGAGGTTCCCCCTCTGGCTGTATTTCGGTACCGATTAAGACCATCGAATGGGGCCTTCGATTTCCTATCCCGGAGGACATTGCTCATATTTTTCGTAAGCTTGAGCTTCCTCTTTGCCAGATGGCCCCAAATGCCCTTAGGCTCATAATCGGCTTCATCATCGTGATGAGGGTAAACGGGTACAAGCCGACCTATACGAACTTTCGTTCTTTGTTCACTATTGCCGTCAATCGTGTTCATAAAGACACGTATTACGTCTCTACAAAACCGAAGTCGAGATTCCTCTTCAATTTAAACTCACTCACGGGTAGTGACCGGCGAGAGAAGGTCATCTTCGTGTCTTGTCCTCGGAGCTGCCCTTGGAATGTTCCCTCCGGGTGGGTTTCAATCAAGACCAAAGTGCGTAACCTTGGTTTGCCTGAGTGGGGAAGCAAACTCCCTCCGTGCTTGTCTTTGAGCTACGATGCTCTCACGCTCAACCAACAGGATGTTTTGCGTATTGCGGGGCTTTCTCCCTTCGCTCCCGTAATGGGGGGATCATTGCGTAACGGGTTACTCTATCTTCTTGCTAACACGTTGTTTCTGCTGTAAACGCTCAACTTTTTTTTTTAATTAACTTTTTTTTTAACATGTTCCTTCTTCGAGTGGGCTAACTCGTTCGTTCTCGCAGAGATGGCTGCCCGCGGTTCGCTGTACAAGGAACTTAAAAAAATGAAAGCAGATGCCAAATCTGGTTCCAAAGGTTTATCGCGCATCGACTCAGCAGCTTCGAAGGGCAAGAGTGGTGTTAACAGTCCCAGTTGCGACCGTCCGAAGGGAGTGGAGAGGGGCAAGGCTGTAGTAGTGCATGATGATTTTAAGGCGAACAAGAGGACCTGTGATAAGTCAGGGGATACGGTTGGTCCTACGAAGAAGAAGAAGAAAGTTGAGGACACTCTCGTTGAGGTGACTTCTCCCGACGTCCATTCAACTGAGCTCGTCAGTGCGGCCTGAGATCTTCACTCATATGTTGAGGATCGTATCCATGATTGGAATCCCGATATGTTGCAAACGGACCCTTTAGTCGAGCCCCTCCTAAGAAATGATTTTGGAGGTCCATCCTGGAGGTTCCATCAGGTCAGGTCTCCTTGACAGACCAATACAGACTACTTAGCTCAGATTACTCTGAAGTTCTTGCTAAAGGGGCTCATCAGATGACCAGGGTCAGATCATCTACTTACTGCTTTCTATGCTTCTGTTCGGAATTCCCCCCCTTTTTTAATTTAATTTATATATATATATATATATATATATGTTTGCCTGCTCCCTCGACCACGCCCATTGCGTACTTGGCACGGCTCGTGTCGGTGTCGGCCCCGGGCTCGACCTCGACCTCGGCCTCGGCGGTGCGGGGCACCGCCTCGCACTTGGGCTATAATCGGGTCCAAACCCCCCCCCCCCCCCATAAGCCCACAAGCCCATAACCCACCAACCACTTGGGCAAGCTATTTGAGTAGCCCATGTAGGGAGACTCCTTAGAAACAAGTGAAAAAGTGATGAAGTTTCCAATGTGGGACAACAACATATCCCTTATGTATTAAATATATATATATTTATCTCTTTATTGGGCCAAGTTCGTAAATTAATTTCTCATTCACCCGACATCGGTTTTGAGTCAATTAATATTCAATAAATTCCCCTCGAAACGTAGAATTTGAATCTTTCATCAATTTCAGGTTTCGACGAACGACGGCTTCTCGATTTAATTAAAATTAGTTAAGCTTTTATTTATTGGGTCTAAACCCCATTTGGGCATATAGCCCAAATTCCAACAGATGTTTGTTGTTCCTTCATATTCTTCAGTAGTTTGTTATTGCTTTCATTATAATATTTTGTCCCATTGATATTATGGAATGAATTTATCATTTTCAAAAAGAAAAAAACAACCACGTCATCTTTTTAATCGGAAGCGTCAGATAGTTAAATTTGGAATATATGAAGACTACTCAGTTAATTTAAGAGTTTTGTTGTCCACTTCCTATGGCTGTCTGTGTATAGAGTGAATTATACGACTAGGAGATAATATTACATTATTCGCCTATCGATGAATGAAGGGTTTTGATCGTTCTCATTTAGCTACAACTGGGAAGAAGTAAAGGATTCACCTATGACAAGGTTGATTAAGCGACTATTATGAGGAGTTTTATGCAATTTGGAAAGAACAAACGCTTAATTTCAATTGAAACGCAAAAATGGGTACAATTGAGCAGAGAAGCTATTAATCCTATTTTGAGTTCGGTTGGAGTAATTTACACCATCTTTTGGGTTTTACTGTGCTATTGGAGATTGATCCAGTCTGGTTTCGTCGATTGACTCCCAGGTCCTCGCGATTCAACGAAGTGGGTTCCCGCTTGAGATCACGGGAGGAAACGGAGTTGGGAAGCAGGAAAGCAGATTTTTGCTAATTAAGTTTCACTCGGGCATTAAATGCACTCCATATCGGGTATTTATAGGTGCAAATTGGGCTACACATGATGGGCTACCGGGCTCGCATTTCAGTGCTATATTGGGCTGCAAAGCCCACATTATATTTATCCAAATTTTCCTATTTTTGGGCCTTATTCTGCCTAATTATTTTTTACACACATCATTAGTCCCCCACTTTCTCAGTATCGAGTGAAGAGACGGAGAAAATACTAACACTTAGTTCATAATTTGCTTTTACGAGGTCGTACTTATTATTATTATTATTATTATTTTTTTTATCTATTGATATATACATATATATTTGATGGGTTCATGTTCTTTATTTGATGGATGGGCTCCGTTTTGTGATCCACTTTTTGGGCCCGTTTGCCTTAGCACATTAGATTCTTATAAATAGAGCCCTACACATATGAGGGGCCCATATTCTTTATATGATGGATGGACTTTTTTGGCCCTGCACGTTTGCCCTAGCCCATTGAGGTTGACTCTTATAAATAGAGCCCTTCACATCATATCAGCCTCCTTCACTTGCTTTCCTCCTCTGTTCACGTCGGACGCTCATTTCAACAAGAGAGCTATGCTCGGTTGCTTCCTGCTCGACGCGTCACCGGTAAGCTTCCTCGTCGACTCTCTTTTCCGCTGCATACTTTTATCTGGTCCGCGTCAACGTCCCGTTATTTGGCTCGAACCTGTTGCCGCTCGCTTGAACACTCAGGCCCCGCCGCTCTCGACTGTTCGTTTCCCGATCTGCAGCTTCTTTTTTTTTTTTTTTTTTCAGTTTTTAGCAGTTTTGATTTTCGCCGCCGTTTGTGCGTTTATGGTGGTCCTTCTGTCCCCCCTCGTGTCGGTTGCATAGGCTATTCACCATGTCATCATCCGAGCACAGCGATAGTGAGAACCCGACGGACCGATCGTCTGATTCCTCGGACAGCAGTGCTACTCACTCGTCCGGGCCACTCTCTATTTCCGACCCTTCCCATGTTTCAGTACCCTTTTCAGGTTTGCTTTCGCCTTTGTTTTCCACTCTAGTCGCACTTAGGGGTTTCAACGTACAAATCTATCCTTCGCTTCCTTATGTTGGGGCTTGCTCGCCCTCCCCCAGAGTATCCACGTCTGATCACGACGGTGACAAAGAGGGAATTGGAAGGGATTGTATGTGATTTTCCTCCCGGTGATGGTTATGCTTACATACTTCCACGTGACAACCAAACAATAGAGGTTCCCCCTCTGGCTGTATTTCGGTACCGATTAAGACCATCGAATGGGGCCTTCGATTTCCTATCCCGGAGGACATTGCTCATATTTTTCGTAAGCTTGAGCTTCCTCTTTGCCAGATGGCCCCAAATGCCCTTAGGCTCATAATCGGCTTCATCATCGTGATGAGGGTAAACGGGTACAAGCCGACCTATACGAACTTTCGTTCTTTGTTCACTATTGCCGTCAATCGTGTTCATAAAGACACGTATTACGTCTCTACAAAACCGAAGTCGAGATTCCTCTTCAATTTAAACTCACTCACGGGTAGTGACCGGCGAGAGAAGGTCATCTTCGTGTCTTGTCCTCGGAGCTGCCCTTGGAATGTTCCCTCCGGGTGGGTTTCAATCAAGACCAAAGTGCGTAACCTTGGTTTGCCTGAGTGGGGAAGTAAACTCCCTCCGTGCTTGTCTTTGAGCTACGATGCTCTCACTCTCAACCAACAGGATGTTTTGCGTATTGCGGGGCTTTCTCCCTTCGCTCCCGTAATGGGGGGATCATTGGGTAACGGGTTACTCTATCTTCTTGCTAACACGTTGTTTCTGCTGTAAACGCTCAACTTTTTTTTTTTAATTAACTTTTTTTTTTAACATGTTCCTTCTTCGAGTGGGCTAACTCGTTCGTTCTCGCAGAGATGGCTGCCTGCGGTTCGCTGTACAAGGAACTTAAAAAAATGAAAGCAGATGCCAAATCTGGTTCCAAAGGTTTATCTCGCATCGACTCAGCAGCTTCGAAGGGCAAGAGTGGTGTTATCAGTCCCAGTTGCGACCGTCCGAAGGGAGTGGAGAGGGGCAAGGCTGTAGTAGTGCATGATGATTTTAAGGCGAACAAGAGGACCTGTGATAAGTCAGGGGATACGGTTGGTCCTACGAAGAAGAAGAAGAAAGTTGAGGACACTCTCGTTGAGGTGACTTCTCCCGACGTCCATTCAACTGAGCTCGTCAGTGCGGCCTGAGATCTTCACTCATATGTTGAGGATCGTATCCATGATTGGAATCCCGATATGTTGCAAACGGACCCTTTAGTCGAGCCCCTCCTAAGAAATGATTTTGGAGGTCCATCCTGGAGGTTCCATCAGGTCAGGTCTCCTTGACAGACCAATACAGACTACTTAGCTCAGATTACTCTGAAGTTCTTGCTAAAGGGGCTCATCAGATGACCAGGGTCAGATCATCTACTTACTGCTTTCTATGCTTCTGTTCGGAATTCCCCCCCTTTTTTAATTTAATTTATATATATATATATATATATATGTTTGCCTGCTCCCTCCCCCTCCCCCCTCCCCCCCCCCGCCCTCGGCTTATTTTAGGTTCACAACATTTTTCATAGCTTGGGATTGCACTGTTCCCGGCTTGGGCAAGAGCTTGAAGGCGTTAGGAGCGAGTATGGAGCGCAACTTTCCACGTTGGAGGGGAAATATCAGCTCCAAGCCTCAAGGATTGCCGAGCTAGAGAAGGAAAACTCTAGTCTGAAGGAGGAGAAGAAGAAACATGTTCCTGAGGTGACAGTTTCCCTCGAGCGGGAGAAGCGCATACGGGCCCGGGCGGTAGGCGATTTCAAAGCCTCCATTGAATTTAAAAAGTTTCGCAACGAGCAGAAGATGGTCGGAGCGCGTGAGTTCCGAGCGTCCAAGGCCTTTGAGATTGCACGGTTGAACTTCGCCAGCCGCGAACTTGAACAAGGATTTTCCAAGGCCGTCGCCCAAATTCGTCTACTCAGAGGCAAGGGCAATGACTTTGACGCTAAAAGGGTCGACCCCTTTCTGAGGAAGAACTAAAGCCATATCCAGATGCTGACTTTCCCGACTCGTCCCTCGACCCATACAGGGACCTGGCGTTTTCTCCCGAGGGGAAGATTGATACTGGCGGCCTTGTGGGGGATGAGGAGGATGCAGACTACGATGATGCTTTTGTCGAGGTCGTGAGAGATAAAGCAGATGTCGGCGACAACTAGTTCATGCATGCTTTACGATGTCTTGGCATGTTTTCCTGTCTTTTGAAGTTGTCTTTTTGATATTTTGTCAAGACTTTCGTACCTTTGCTTTTGTTTAAGGGAGTCTTCTCCTTATCGGCAGTAATATTTTCGCTTGTTTAAGCAGCTCGATTTATTTATTTCTTATTCATATCACGCCGCTTTGCGTGAATGCTTCGCTCATTTGTCTCGCTGAATTGATGGGTTGAGTCACTCTCTTGACACTTTCCGGGATTTCACGAGATGCTTAACAACACTAACATTTACAAACGCTTCTAAATTTCGTTCGTGCTCAACCAAATATCGATAACCTGCATGGCTTAGCTCGTGAACGCTCATCGACTATCTTTTTGCCTTGAGTGGCTTTTCCTGCGATCGCTCCCGCCGTTCGTCTCCCGCCAACGACTTTTTGTTTGGGGTCGACGTCGTTAAAGTGCGGGCGATTTATTATTTTTTTTATCATATTTCTCTTGCAAAGGGTCGGTTTCATTTGCCCACCATGTTATCACATTACTCGTCTCGTTGATCGAGGATGATTTATTGCAAGCGACGTTCGACTTGTTCCTCGACACCCGATAAATGCTCGTTCTTCGTTTTTGCGGTCACCCTATTATCAAGGGATTTTAACATGCATATTTAGGATACCCTTGCCTCGGGAACGTAGGGAGTATGGTGTTAGTGCTGGGAGCCCTGGGAGCGGTAGAATACGCAGGGAGCTCTTCGTCGGCGTAGGGAGTCCCGGGAGCGCGGGCACACTTCGTCAGCATAGGGAGCCCTGGGAGCGCCGGGAGCGTTGAAATACGCAGGGAGCCCTCCGCTAGCGCAGGGAGCCCGGGGAGCGTCGAAGCACCTCAGGGAGCTTTCCGTTAGCACCCGGGAGCCTTGGGAGCACCGGGAGCACCTCAGGGAGCTCTCCGTTAGCATAGGGAGCTCTGGGAGCGCCGGTGCACCTCATGGAGCTTTCCGTTAGCGCTCGGGAGCCCTGGGAGTGCCGGAAGCACCTCAGGGAGCTCTCTGTTAGCATAGGGAGCTCTGGGAGCGCCGGTGCACCTCAGGGAGCTTTCCGTTAGCGCTCGGGAGCCCTGGGAGCGCCGGGAGCACCTCAGGAGCTCTCCGTTAGCATTGGAAGCCCTTGGAGCGTCGAAGCACGCTGGGAGCTCTTCATTAGATATAGGGATCTCTCTTTTGTCGCCCTTTTCACGAAAACCCGGGAATTTTAACGCGATAACTTCCCGTCATGAGGTTCGAAATTTTGAAAAGGGCTTGATTTTTGCCCCCTCTCTTTTCTTATGATGGGCCTGACGCGTGGGGAGTTTTCTTATCTCTCAACGAAGGCTTGCGGGAGATTTGGCCTTTTCGCCTCTCTCGGGAGGGCTCGGTACCACACGTAGGACTTGGCCTTTTCACCCCGCTTTGGACGACTTGACTTTTATATTTACAAAGAACTTAGCCTTTTCACCTCTCTTTGGAGGACTTGACTTTTATCTTTACAAAGGACTTAGCCTTTTCACCTCTCTTTGGAGGACTTGACTTTTATCTTTACAAAGGACTTGGCCTTTTCACGTCTCTTTGGAGGACTTGGCTTTTTATCTTTACAAAGGACTAAGCCTTTTCACCTCTCTTCGGAGGACTTGGCTTTTTATCTTTACAAAGGACTAAGCCTTTTCACCTCTCTTCGGAGGATTTGGCTTTTCACCACGCGGAGGATTTAACTTATCATTGTTTTTCATTGGAAGACTGATTTACATTGAGTCACAACAAGCATCGATACTAATAAAAAGATTTACATTGTTCATCTTGCCTCCTGCCCGGGAGAGCCCTTCGGGGGAGTAGAAGTAAAATGAGGCACAAAAAGAAGGCAGATAACACGATCAACTCCCTACATCAAAATTAACAAAAGATCTTTTATGCACAAAAGTAATTGGTACGTAACAAAAGAAATCATGACCCTCGGGGCTAGGTGTAAAATTTCTTCAAGTTCTGAATATGCCATGGTCGCGGGAGTCGATTCCCATCAAGCTTCTCTAACTTGTATGCGGATTTTCAAACTTCCACCACGCGGAACGGACCTTCCCAGTTCGGATCCAATTTGCCTACATGCCTGGATACTTCTATCTGGTTGAGGACGAGATCACCCACTTGCAGTGATCTTCCTTTTACCCGCTTGTTGTAAACTCTTTCCATGACGCTTTGGCAGTGCATGATGCGAGCTAAGGCAGTCTCCCTCTTCTCTTTCAGAAAATCTAACTCCATCGCCCGTCCCCGATCGTTTTCCTCTTCCTGGTAACGAGAGAGACGTTGGGTCATAATCCCTATTTCAGCAGGGATTACGGCTTCTGAGCCATAAACGAGGCAAAATGGGGTCTCTCCGGTAGTGGAGCGAGGGGTTGTTCGATATGCCCATAAAATGCCCGGAAGCTCTTCCACCCAGTTAGCCTTATACCCTGCTAACCTAGCCTTCAAGTAATGTAGTATAGTTTTGTTTGTTACTTCAGTTTGCCCATTCGCTTGTGGGTGTCCAACACTTGTAAAATTCTGTTGTATCTGTAGCTCCTTACACCAATCCATTATTTGTTTTCCTTGGAATTGGGTTCCATTATCCGATATCAAGATTCGTGGGATCCCAAATCGGCAAGCAATATTCTTCCAAACTTCATCACTTCTGACTCTATTATTCTGCCCACGGCCTCCGCTTTAACCCACTTGTTGAAGTATTCGACTGCTACAATCACAAACTTTTTCTGGCCCCTTGCCGGGGGAAATGGTCCCAGTATGTCGATTCCCCATTTGTCGAACGGGCAGCTAACGAGAACTGGGGTCATCAATGCCCCCGGCTCGTGAACAACATTAGCAAATCGCTGACAGCTCTCACATTTCCTGGAAAACTCCATTGCGTCTTTCACCATGCTCGACCAGAAGTATCATTGTCGGAGAATTTTTTGCGCTAGCGTTCGGCCTCCCGAGTGATTTCCACAGCTCCCTTCGTGAACCCCTGCATTACATATTCCGCCAGATTCGGGGTTAAGCACATTAAGAGAGGTCCCCCGAAAGACTTCTTATACAACTCCCCATCCATTAATACAAATCGAAGGGATCGTTGATACAATCTCCGTGCATCTCTCGGGTGTTGAGGCAAACATCTGCCTTTTAAATATTCCACTATGGGATCCTTCCAGGAAGGTTCAGCTTCAACTATGTCATCACACGCGGTTGCTCATCCGGCATGTCGATGCTTGGATCCGTCGCAACAAGTGTCGTTACCTGCCTGTTCGATACACCGTCGCTCATAGCAGCGAACTTCGACAAAGAATCCGCTCGGCTGTTCTTGTTTCTGGGAATCTGTAGCAGCGTGAAGCTTTCAAACTGGTTCTTTAACTTCTCCACTAATCCCATGTATCGCCCCATTGCCGATCCCTTCGCTTCATACGTCCCTTCGACCTGCTTAGCCACTAGCTGAGAATCGGTGAATGCTGACAGCTTTTTTACATTCAGTTGGCGCGCGAACTTCATTCTTGCAATGAGCGCTTCATATTCCGCTTCATTATTGGTGATTCTGAAATCAAACTCGAGGGCATACTCAAAATTTTCATCATCTGGTCCTTGTAGCCATATACCTGCCCCTCCATTCTTCGATTGAGCAGATCCATCTACGTGTAACGCCCATTCCGCTTTCCCCTCAACAATGTTCACACCTTTGCTGCTCATTTCTGCTACAAAATCCGCTAGGACTTGAGCTTTGATCGCGTTTCGGGGTCGATACTCGATTAAGAATTCGCTCAGCTCGATCGTCCATTTGACCAACCTTCCCGATGCTTTCGGCTTTGCCATCACTTGCTTGAGAGGGTGATTGGTTAGCACAATGATTTCATGGGATAAGTAGGGTCGAAGTTTCCTAGCGGAAGTCATTAACGCCCAAGCGAGTTTCTCTATTTCGGTAATTCCTTTCCGCTCCTTGAAGCATTTTGCTGACGTAGTGTATCGGGTGGTGGTGTACCCCGACTTCACGAACTAGAACGGCGCTTATCGCGTCACTCGATACCGCCAGATAAACGTGCAACGGTTCTCCCTTTACCGGGGTAACAAGAAGCGGTGGTGTAACCAGGTAACGTTTCAGCTCGAGGAACGACTTGTCGCACTCTTCGCTCCACTCAAACTCTCCACCCTTCCTTAGAGCCTTGAAAAATGGGAGGCCTCTATCTCCTGACTGGTGATGAATCGATTGAGGGAGGTCATCCGCCCCGTTAGTTGTTGGACCTCCTTCTTAGATGTTGGGGAGCGCATCTGCAGTATAACATCAATTTTCTCAGGGTTTGCCTCAATTCCTCTTTCGTTGATCATGTAACCAAGGAATTTTCCTCCTCGCACACCGAACGCGCATTTTGCGGGGTTCAACTTCATGTCATACTGTCTCATTGTTGCAAAGGCTGCTGCCAAAGGGCCGATGTGCTCCTCGTTTGTTTTGCTCTTCACTAGGATGTCATCCACGTATACTTCCATACTTTTCCCGATGAAGTGTTGAACATGGTGTTTACGAGCCTCTGATACGTCGCCCCTGCATTTTTTAAGCCGAACGGCATTACCTTGTAGCAATACAGGCCTCTATCTGTGATGAACGACGTCTTCTCTCGGTCGTCTTCGGCCATCATTATCTGGTTGTAGCCTTGATAAGCGTCCAACATGCCGAACATCTAACAACCTACTGTCGAATCAACAAGGAGATCGATTCGTGGGAGCGGGTACGAGTCCTTCGGGCACACTTTGTTCAGGTTTGTAAAATCAACACACATCCTCCACTTTCCGCTCAACTTGGGTACAACCACCACATTCGACAACCACTCGGGGTAACGAACCTCTTGTATATAGCCAGCTGCAGATAGCTTATTTACCTCCGTCTCTATTATCTCGTTTCGTTCATAGCCGAAGTTTCTTTTCTTCTGCTTAACGGGTTTCGCCCCCGGCTCCACATTCAGGTGATGAACCACTATGTTCGGGTCTATTCCTTGAAAGTCTGATGGCGATCAGGCAAAGACATCGTAGTTATCGCACAACAAGTTTATCATCATACACTCCGCGTTATTTCCCAATTCAGCCCCCACACGCACAGCTTTTCCCTGGTTTCCGGGACATAGCTCTACCTCCTTGGACGACATGGGTTCGATTCGCGTATCCCCACCATTCCCAGCTTTCCCCCTTTTGGCCCAGCTTTCGTATGCACCTGCTCGCCCATTCTCGTTCTGGCCTGTTCTCCCCGGGGTATTGCTCGTCATCCTTGACGATCCCCCCTTTAGCATGTTCCCGAGATTCACCGTCGTTACGTAGCAGTTCCTTGCTAATGCTTGGTCGCTACGGGCTACCGCTATTCCTTTGTCAATAATACGCAGGTATGGAAATCAGAACTCGAATGGATTTAAGCATTGCAACTGGTGAAAAAGTTTCCTCATAATCAACACATTGCTTTTGAGTGTAACCTTTTGCAACTAGACGCGCTTTAAAAGTACTCACTGCTCCATCAACTCCAAGCTTAAGCTTGTAAACCCATTTACAGTCAATCGGTACACTACCATGTGGTGGGTCAACCAAGGTCCATACCTTGTTCGAGCTAATGGAATCCATCTCGGACTGTATTGATTCACGCCATTTATTTGAGTCAATGTCAGACATTGCCTCTCATAGCTTGTTGGATCATTATCTAAAAGGAGTCCCTCTTCTTTGTTCTCTAACAATAGGTTCAACCTCTCAGATGCCCTTGAAACCCTTATGGATTTACGAAGAGGTTGTGCTTCAGATGGTTCGGGCTCAACTGGTGTATTATTTGTGACAACTTGTGGGATGCTTTGTGGTTCTAGTTCTTCTTTAAGTTCCACAACCTCGCCACTATTTTCAGAGTTCAACTCTTCTTCAAAGATAGTAGCGTTCCTCGAAACAAACACCTTTTGTTAAGAGGGATCGTAGAAATAATATCCCACAAACTCTCTTGGATACCCACAAATTTACGTAACATGGACCTCATGTCCAATTTATCTCCCACTTGCTACTTCACGTAAACAGCCCAACCTCACACTTTGAGATATTTGTAAGAGGGTGTCTTACCACACCACATCTCAGAAGGTGTAGTTGGAGACGGCTTTACTTGGCACTCTATTCACTATATTTGCTGCCGTTTCTAAGGCATAGCCTCAGAATGAAAGAGGTAAACTAGTGAAACTCATCATTGATCGAACCATGTCTAGCAGGGTCCGATTCCGTCGCTCGGAAACTCCATTAAATTACGGAGTACCAGGAGGAGTCCACTGTGAGAGAATCCCGTTCGTTTTTAAATAATCAAGAAATTCAATAGTCAAGTACTCGCCTTCTCGATTAGATCGAAGAGTCTTTATGCTACGACCGCTTTGGTTCTCTACTTCACTTCTAAATTCTTTGACCTTTTCAAAGGCTTTAGATTTAAAGGTATACATAACCATACCTAGAGAAATCGTCGGTAAATGTTATGTAGTGATAGTTCCCTCTTGCACTAACACTTAGTGGTCCACAAACGTCTGTATGAATCAAATCCAATAGACCTTTGGCTCGCTCCACTTTACCAGAAAATGGTGACTTGATCATTTTCTCTTTAAGACACGATTCACATGTATGCAACTTATCCTCTCCCCTAAGGTCGAGTTTTTTCCCAAGCTTGTGAATTCTTTTCTCAGAGATATGACCCAATCTAGCATTCCAAAGCGTGAATGAACTATTATTATCTAATTTTCTTTAATTCTTTTTGAATTGCGAGGATGGGGCTTTCAGGTGTAACGGTGTATAAACAATTCGTCAACTGACCGGAATATATAAAAGCATTCTCCTTGAAAATGGAACAACTTCCACTCTTGATAATAAATTTAAAACCGTCTCTATGCAAAACAGGAATATAGATATATTACGAATAATCCGGAACATAAAGACAATTGTTCAAACATAAACCAACATCATTATTTAAAGATAGATAAACAGTCCATATAGCTATTGCATTAACTCTTGGTCCATTGCCCATTCTAAGGACCGTTTCCTTTCTGTCCAGCTTCCTGCTTCTACCATTATCTATACATCATTACAAATATGTGAGCCACAACCGGTATCTAATACCCAAGAAGCATCGTTAACTGATGTAATACCCGTAAAATTAATACGGGAATAATGCGCAATTAGCGTGAAAATTATTCTGTAATTTTCGGAAAATTATGAAGTTAATTTTCGGACAAAGCGAATTTTCGGGAAATTGAACCGAGAATAAGAAAAATACTCTTTGAGTAAAATAAATAGATATGGGCCCAAATTAATTTAAAGTAGGCCCAATAAGAGATTTCCTTAAGAGAAAGGAAACGTAACTTTCCTTTTAAAGGTTTATCTCAAAAGGTGATAAGGACAAACGAAAATATCAAACGAAAGAAAACAAACGAAGAAAAGCAGAGAAGAACTAAGCAATTTCGGCTAACTTGGAAGTGAGGTAGGTGGTTTTTTAACCCCTACAAACTGTTTTTAAGTTTGATTTATTTAGTTTAACGAATTTGGATGAAAGGTCATCCGAATTCATGAATTTCGGGAGCTTTGAATGATTATGTGTTGTATTTGCTGTGTTGAGATGTTAAGTTTGAGCTCAATATATGAGTTCTGTGAATTCTTACATGTTTCTGTGAAATCTGGAACGGATCCATGTGATGAAGTTCTGGAAAATATGAATTTCGATGAGATGAAGAAAGTTTCAGCTCATGAGAAATTCGCGGGTTGAAAAGAATTCGCGGGCCAAAAAGGTTCGTGAAGTGTGAGAGAGGAAAGAAAATCGCGGGCTGCGATAAAATTCGCGGGCCGAAAGATTTGTAAAGATGTGAGTGAGAAAAGAAGGTCGCGGGCCAAATTTTAAATTTCGCCAAATTTGAAAGGTTGAAATTCGGGCAAATTTTCGATAGTTCGCCGAAGTTTAGTTCGCGAATTATATTCGGGTCGCGAAAAGTTCTTCGCGGACTCAAATGGATTTTATTGTGTGAGTAAATGGGTTTTTCGCGGGTCAGAATTAATTTCGCGGGTCGACCACAGGGTGATTCCTGTGAGAGAAGTAGCGGGTCGGACTAAAGTTTCGCGGGTCAACTTGAATTTCGCGGGGTGATTCCTGTGAGTGAATTTCGGGTGACACGCGAACTAAATCAGACTTCGCAAATTCGATCAAATGACGCGCGAAATCCAAATTCGGGCAATACCGCTAACACTGTGAAGAGTCCCGAATTTTGACTCCAAATGTCGGGTTGACCATATGCTTTTAAAAAAAGTCTGAAGTTGACCGAACTTCACGATTCGACCAGTCTAATTATTTTTGGACTTTTGTCTTAAATTAGGCCCAAATATTCAAATAAAATTATTTTAAGTTCATTTTATCTTTAAATCAAAGTATATTCATACTTTGACTAGAATTTTCGGGTCAACCCTTATTTTAAGATACGAGAGTATTTTGGGGTATTATTTGTAAGAAATAATACGTGATATATGTGACGAATGTGATATGCATTTCACGACATGCATAAGAGAGGTGAAGGTACCGTAATGATACGGTGACACGATATTGTGTCGAATGTGAGAAGGGTAGAGTTGCCGATTTTGGCAGTCAGGTTCAGACTCGATTATGCACTTGGTGGGAGAGGGGGTTTGCGACACCCATCTACTCGGGATTGAGCCACCCGAGGTGTAAACCACCGGATATTATTTGGCTCAGGGACGGCAGACAGATGTGAGATTCCTGTCTACCCGAACTTGTGGTATAACATTCGGGGAAAAAGCCGTCGGGTTGAGATTGTGTGCGGAAGGAGCGACCCGGCGCGGCCGGTGTGGGCTACCGCATGGTTGATGGTGTACTTTGCCATTGCGCGCGTGGGTGCCGAGTCTGACCTAGGGCCCTGTTGAGAATTGAGAATTGATAGATGAGATTTGTCGAGTGTGCATTATATTATATTGTGAGGAACCGGGATTGGGTGGAGTGCACGCACGTATTGCATGTTATGTAATCACCTACTGGGCAATAGCTCAGGGTTCTATCCTATTTTTGTTTGTAGGTAAGAATGAACCCGACACCGACTAGTGTCAGGGTTGAGATTCATGGCGAGCTGGCGGCGGTGACTCCACGGACTTTTGAGGGTGGCGCAGTACATGGGACGCGACCTGTGGAGTGGCATAGTGTTTGATATTGGGTTTGAAATTTTGGGGCTTCGGCCCAAAGTATTAATAGTAGATATTTTTGTAAACCCGATATAATACTATGTGGGTTGTTTAAATAAAAATTTTATCGGGTCTTCCGCGTGTTCTGTTGCGGGGAAATCCGCCAATTAACTTAATTAGGAAGTAGGGTCGCCACAGGTGGTATCAGAGCTTAGGCTTTAGATTCTGAAGACTGTCCATGTACTGCCACTCAAAAGCCGGGAGAACCAGCCTCGCCTGTAAGTTAAGTGTAATACTTTGATATGATTATGTGATTTCGTGGTATCTTTACCACATGGGGATCCAACTCGATCAAATTTGGTGGTTGAGAAATGTCCCGTAAGAATTGAGGGTAGAGAGTTAGATGTGAACCTAATAGTAATCCCGATGAATGATTACGATATTATATTCGGGATGGATTGGCTTTCGAAATACGGAGCCATTATTGATTGTTCAAAAAGGGTAGTTAGGTTTCGATCGCCAGAGGGAGAGGAGTTTGAATTTTCGGGAAGAAAGAATAGAAACTCAATCCCTCGGATTTCTGCTTTAAAAGCTCAGCGACTCGTAAATACGGGTTGCGAATCGTTCCTAGTTTTTGCGGTGAATGCTGAGGAATCTTCCCAGCTTAAACTTGAGGAGGTTCCGATAGTAACGAATATTCCGATGTATTTCCCGAGGATCTTCCGGGATTACCCCCAGATCGGGAGATTAAATTTGCAATCGATCTTGTACCTGGAGCTGCCCCGATCTCTAAATCCCCGTATCGGTTAGCACCAAACGAATTACGAGAATTGAAGGAGCAATTGGAAGATTTGTTGCAGAAGGGTTTTATTCAACCCAGTTTCTCACCATGGGGAGCCCCGGTTTTATTTGTGAAGAAAAAGGACGGGTCGATGAGAATGTGTATCGATTATCGTGAACTCAACAAGATCACGATTAAGAATAAATACCCATTGCCAAGGATTGACGATTTATTCGATCAACTCCAAGGAGCAACAGTATTTTCTAAGATCGACCTGCGCTCCGGTTATCATCAGCTGAAGATCCGGGAAGCGGACATTCCAAAAACCGCATTCAGTACGAGGTACGGCCACTATGAATTTTTGGTCATGCCTTTCGGATTGACGAATGCTCCGGCAGCCTTCATGGATTTGATGAACCGAGTATTCAAAAAATTGCTAGACCGATGTGTTATCGTCTTTATCGACGATATTCTCATTTATTCCAAGACAAAAGAAGAACATGAGGAACATTTGAGAGCGGTCCTAGGAATTCTTCGGGAGAAACAATTATTCGCCAAATTTAAAAAGTGCGAATTTTGGTTGGATCGAGTAATCTTTCTGGGGCATGTTATTTCGGGAAGCGGAATTTCAGTAGATCCCAGCAAGATAGAAGCTATAGAAAATTGGCCAAGACCAACCACTCCCACGGAGATAAGAAGTTTTCTCGGGCTAGCTGGGTATTATCGAAAGTTCATTAAGGACTTTTCCAGCATCGCCTCGACGCTCACCAATTTGACAAAGAAAAATGTTCCGTTCAAATGGACGGATGAATGTGAGCAAAGTTTCCAGGAATTAAAGAAAAGGCTAACAACTGCTCCAGTGTTAGCAATACCTTCGGGTACTGGAAATTTTTCTGTTTATAGTGATGCCTCTAAATATGGGTTGGGGTGTGTTTTAATGCAAAACGGGAAGGTGATCGCTTATGCCTCCCGACAATTAAAGCCATATGAAAAAATTACCCCACTCATGATCTCGAACTCGCAGCCGTAGTGTTTGCTCTTAAAACATGGCGACACTATCTTTACGGAGAAAGATGCGAGATCTTCACGGATCACAAGAGTTTGAAGTACTTCTTCACCCAGAAGGAGTTAAATATGAGGCAAAGAAGATGGCTCGAGTTAGTCAAAGACTACGACTGTGTGATAAATTATCATCCAGGAAAAGCGAACGTAGTCGCAGATGCATTGAGCCGCAAAACTGTAAACAGTGAATTACGCCAATTCGGAGTTGAAGTAATCAATTTCGGAGAGATTGAAGAAAAGTTGGCAGTGTTGACACTTAAGCCAACACTATTAGACCGAATCATTGAAGTACAAAAGAAAGATGAGTTGTACTTGAAGAAACAAAGAGAACAAGATAAAGAAGTCTCATCGGAATTTGAATTCCGAGAAGACGGGAGTTTACGATTTAAAAGTCGCTTATATGTGCCGGAAGATGAAGAGATTCGTTGAACTTTAATGACGGAGGCACATACGACAATATATTCGGTGCATCCCGGTGCAACGAAAATGTATCGTGATTTGCGACTAAATTATTGGTGGCCGGGAATGAAAAAGGATGTTGCTGCATTTGTACATAGATGCCTGACTTGTCAGCAGATCAAAGCAGAACATCAAAGACCGGCAGGAATGTTACAACCTTTGACGATTCCCGAGTGGAAGTGGGACCATATAACAATGGATTTTGTCGTCGGGTTGCCAAGAACGGTGAAAGGTTATGATGCAATTTGGGTGATTGTTGACAGACTGACTAAGTCCGCCCATTTCCTGCCTATTCACCAGACCTATCCCATGGAGAAGTTCGCTGAACTCTACATTCAAGAGATAGTGAGACTCCATGGAATTCCGATATCGATCATATCAGATCGAGATTCAAGATTTCTGTCCCAGTTATGGAAAAGCTTACAGAAAGCTCTGGGAACTAAATTATCATTTAGTTCAGCTTATCATCCCCAGACTGACGGACAATCGGAAAGGACGATCCAGACACTCGAAGACATGTTGAGAGCATGTATCTTGGATTTTCAAGGGAGTTGGAGTAAATATCTCCCGTTAATAGAATTTTCATATAACAACAGCTATCAAGCAATGATCGGAATGGCGCCTTACGAAGCCTTATACGGACGTAAATGTCGATCCCCAGTTCATTGGGATGAAATCGGCGAGAAGGCGCTATTAGGTCCCGAGATGGTACGCGAAATGACTGAAGTTGTTAAGAAAATTCGGGAGAAAATGCAAACGGCCCAAAGTCGCCAGAAGAGTTATGCAGACAAGAGGCGAAGGTCGTTAGAATTTGAAGAAGGTGATAAAGTATTTTTGAAAGTATCACCTATGAAGGGTGTCAAACGGTTCGGACAAAAGGAAAGTTGAGTCCGAGATATATAGGACCTTTCAAAATTTTGAAAAGAGTCGGTGAAGTAGCATATCAGCTAGAATTACCGACGTCGTTAGCACAAGTCCATGACGTATTCCACGTGTCTACACTGCGAAAGTATGTGTTGGACCCGTATCATGTGCTAAGAGACAAAAGACTTCACCAACAATTGAAGCCGGACTTGAGTTACGAAGAAAAGCCGGTAGAGATTCTAATGTACGAGGTGAAGCAATTACGAAATAAGAATATTCCCCTCGTGAAGGTTTTATGGCGAAACCAGATATTGGAAGAAGCCACTTGGGAGCGAGAAGACGAAATGATAGAGAAATACCCTGAGTTGTTTCAGACAACTTAAATTTCGGGGACGAAATTTCTTTTAAGGGGGGAGGATGTAATACCCGTAAAATTAATACGGGAATAATGCGCAATTAGCGTGAAAATTATTCTGTAATTTTCGGAAAATTATGAAGTTTATTTTCGGACAAAGCGAATTTTCGGGAAATTGAACCGAGAATAAGAAAATACTCTTTGAGTAAAATAAATAGATATGGGCCCAAATTAATTTAAAGTAGGCCCAATAAGAGATTTCCTTAAGAGAAAGGAAACGTAACTTTCCTTTTAAAGGTTTATCTCAAAAGGTGATAAGGACAAACGAAAATATCAAACGAAAGAAAACAAACGAAGAAAAGCAGAGAAGAACTAAGCAATTTCGGCTAACTTGGAAGTGAGGTAGGTGGTTTTTAACCCCTACAAACTGTTTTTAAGTTTGATTTATTTAGTTTAACGAATTTGGATGAAAGGTCATCCGAATTCATGAATTTCGGGAGCTTTGAATGATTATGTGTTGTATTTGCTGTGTTGAGATGTTAAGTTTGAGCTCAATATATGAGTTCTGTGAATTCTTACATGTTTCTGTGAAATCTGGAACGGATCCATGTGATGAAGTTCTGGAAAATATGAATTTCGATGAGATGAAGAAAGTTTCAGCTCATGAGAAATTCGCGGGTTGAAAAGAATTCGCGGGCCAAAAAGGTTCGTGAAGTGTGAGAGAGGAAAGAAAATCGCGGGCTGCGATAAAATTCGCGGGCCGAAAGATTTGTAAAGATGTGAGTGAGAAAAGAAGGTCGCGGGCAAAAATTTTAAATTTCGCCAAATTTGAAAGGTTGAAATTCGGGCAAATTTTCGATAGTTCGCCGAAGTTTAGTTCGCGAATTATATTCGGGTCGCGAAAAGTTCTTCGCGGACTCAAATGGATTTTATTGTGTGAGTAAATGGGTTTTTCGCGGGTCAGAATTAATTTCGCGGGTCGACCACAGGGTGATTCCTGTGAGAGAAGTAGCGGGTCGGACTAAAGTTTCGCGGGTCAACTTGAATTTCGCGGGGTGATTCCTGTGAGTGAATTTCGGGTAACACGCGAACTAAATCAGACTTCGCAAATTCGATCAAATGACGCGCGAAATCCAAATTCGGGCAATACCGCTAACACTGTGAAGAGTCCCGAATTTTGACTCCAAATGTCGGGTTGACCATATGCTTTTAAAAAAAGTCTGAAGTTGACCGAACTTCACGATTCGACCAGTCTAATTATTTTTGGACTTTTGTCTTAAATTAGGCCCAAATATTCAAATAAAATTATTTTAAGTTCATTTTATCTTTAAATCAAAGTATATTCATACTTTGACTAGAATTTTCGGGTCAACCCTTATTTTAAGATACGAGAGTATTTTGGGGTATTATTTGTAAGAAATAATACGTGATATATGTGACGAATGTGATATGCATTTCACGACATGCATAAGAGAGGTGAAGGTACCGTAATGATACGGTGACACGATATTGTGTCGAATGTGAGAAGGGTAGAGTTGCCGATTTTGGCAGTCAGGTTCAGACTCGATTATGCACTTGGTGGGAGAGGGAGTTTGCGACACCCATCTACTCGGGATTGAGCCACCCGAGGTGTAAACCACCGGATATTATTTGGCTCAGGGACGGCAGACAGATGTGAGATTCCTGTCTACCCGAACTTGTGGTATAACATTCGGGGAAAAAGCCGTCGGGTTGAGATTGTGTGCGGAAGGAGCGACCCGGCGCGGCCGGTGTGGGCTACCGCATGGTTGATGGTGTACTTTGCCATTGCGCGCGTGGGTGCCGAGTCTGACCTAGGGCCCTGTTGAGAATTGAGAATTGATAGATGAGATTTGTCGAGTGTGCATTATATTATATTGTGAGGAACCGGGATTGGGTGGAGTGCACGCACGTACTGCATGTTATGTAATCACCTACTGGGCAATAGCTCAGGGTTCTATCCTATTTTTGTTTGTAGGTAAGAATGAACCCGACACCGACTAGTGTCAGGGTTGAGATTCATGGCGAGCTGGCGGCGGTGACTCCACGGACTTTTGAGGGTGGCGCAGTACATGGGACGCGACCTGTGGAGTGGCATAGTGTTTGATATTGGGTTTGAAATTTTGGGGCTTCGGCCCAAAGTATTAATAGTAGATATTTTTGTAAACCCGATATAATACTATGTGGGTTGTTTAAATAAAAATTTTATCGGGTCTTCCGCGTGTTCTGTTGCGGGGAAATCCGCCAATTAACTTAATTAGGAAGTAGGGTCGCCACAACTGATAAGTTAACTTCAACAAAATACATACCCGAACGTTTCAGACTTGCAATATATTTCCTGCAGTTCCTCTTCCAATGCCCCGTTTTGCCACAATGAAAACACTTGTGCTCGGCCTGAGAATTAACCTTTTGCCTTCCCTTTTCCTTAGCCTCGTTGCCCTTGGCCTTCTTGCTGGGCTTGGCGGGAACCTTTCCCTTCCACTTTCTTTTCTTAGAAGTAGACCCAACCAAAAGCACTGACTTGTCCTTCTTAATCGTGGATTCAGCCATCTTTAACATGTTCACCAACTCGGGGAGAGTAGTCTCCATGGAGTGCATGTTAAAGTTAACGACGAAGCTGCCAAATGAGGGAGGCAGAGATTGCAAGACAAGGTCCACAAGGAGCTCGTCATCCATAACGACTCCAAGGGACATAAGCTTTTCGATGAGGCCTATCATCTTCAACACATGTTCTTGGGCTGAAGAGCCCTCAGTCATACGACACCTGAAAAGCTCTTTGGATATCTGATATCTCATATGCTTATTTCTCTCACCACACAACTCTTGTAGGTGGGAAAAAATCTCTTTAGTATTATCAAATGCCTCATGCTGACTCTGCAGCTCATTCGACATAGATGCTAGCATGTAGCACCAAACATGGAGATTGTCATCACTATGACGAAGATACTCCCCCTACTCTTCTGATGTCACATCATCAGGAGCAGGCGGAGGGGCTAAGGTCAGCACATATTCCCTCTTCAGATTGAAGGACAATCTAGAGGTTTCTCAGCTAATCAACAAAATTTGGGCCAGTCAACTTGTTTTGCTAGAGAATACTTGCAATTGGATTTTTAGCCATTCTAGTAGACAAATCTACAAAAATAAACGAAGCAGAAAATGAACAAACTATGAAAAATATATCGATTTAATATAAGGTCTTTTATATTAAATTGCTCTCATTATTTTATTTTAACCCCAAAAATATTTTGAAAATCTTATTTTTAGTGGGCTTAAAGTCCAATAATAATAATCCACACCGCAATTTTATGAGCCAATGAAAAAATTAAATTGATAGTCAACTCTTTGACAATTGTATCGACATACAACCTTCAAGATTATTTGGCCTCACGTTTCCTATAAACCTCAATTTTATGAGACCATATAGTATTAAGTGTCAAATCAAGCCCACCAAACCTTCGTGTTACCAGAGCATCAAATACGTCTCACGACTCGTGGCCAACGCAAAGACGAGTCCACCTCACGAACATCTATTTGCTCGGTAGAGATCATAACTTTCCGCACAAGATTACTCCACGACTCATGGCCAGTAACCAAGCACGGTAGCGTCGTCATGCCATCTACCTTTGATGGAAGGCATGGAATAATAGGTTTCTACCTATTTTTATCCATTTTAATTTGGTATGGAACTTAACCAAATAAGTCCCTTTAAAGTTTCACAAACTTTGAGTTTTTTTTAAGACCTCATCAACTTCATGCAATATTCATCAGCGCAAGAAATACTAATAATAATCTTACATGCATCCTATGAAAAAATCGGTGTAATAATCATGGCCAAATAAAACATGCTAAAACATTCATCCCATGAATTTAAAACACATAGCTCACCAATTTTGTGCTTGGATAAATTTTGGAAATAAGAACATTTTTTTTATTTGTCGAAAACAAGAACGGTCATAAAAAAATGCCAAGTAGTTCATTAACGCACCCGCATTTTGTTGGGACCGAATTGTATCCAAGGAATCAACTTGGTCATTTGAGCAACCGATTACTCTCCAGCCACTCACGTATGAGGTTTCAACAAGAATCAAAACCCTTTTGATGCATACAGCAAGAAAACTCTTTTCTTGTCATTCCAAAATGAAACCAAATAAAGCATTTTTATCTCACGCATTTAAAATCACGATTTCACAACTTAAATATATGTTTATCACATAAACATCGACGAAGCAAAATATGATTTTAAAGGTGCTTAACATGTGGCTCTGATACCACTGTTGCTAGGCCGCTCGGGTTGATGCGCAACGGAAAATTCAAATCAATAGTGCGCATTTATCGTATAAATGCAACCCCGTCGGTTCATCTAGCGAGTATACGGATCGGCATCATTTTTAAATCATGTACGTTGTACGAATTTTGCATAATTAAGGTTTGGAACATATACCTATTCCTTAGCTTCTTTATCGTCGAATGAGTGGGAATCAATTCTCGGTATCTTGCTACCACCGTCTTCGTACGGTCACCGTGGGTACCAATAATCTCGGACACTTGCCGTAAGGATCCCAATATCTCCCCTCTAATTGAGTCCACCATTTGGATTACGACACTGAGATGATTCTTCGCTAGTCGAAAATAACCCGGGACTTTGAATTGATACTTGAACCGAGAAAGGAATTAGCAAGAGAAACATTTTCCTCATATGATCACACATCGGTGAAAGGACTTTCTTCGTATTATTATCTCATTTCAAACACACGTCAAAACATTTATGTCTCTTCTGTTATCTCATCGCTACCACACACACACACACACACATATATATATATATATATATATAAATATATGCTCATGAATTATGAATAATCACGTTAGTTGCATTCAAAACGATTTACATGCCATTTCGTCCAATCGGTTTTCCTACTTAGCAAATTAATTTGCATTTACTCTCATTAGAGTAACTTATCTTTAGCCTAACTCTTCATTTTCCCTAAATTCAATAATTAAAGAAAAATAATGCCGATATTGGAAACAAACTTTTCACTTTGTCAAATCATTCAACATGTAGAGATAATTTTCCTTAAGCAGTATATTAATTATGCTTATAAAGACATGAACGTGAATGTAAAAGTCAAATAATAATCAATCTTATCGATTATAATATTCCTTTTATTTAAATAATCAAAGTATTAAATAATATTTAATACCGTTGAATTAAATTTAATCCAACTATTGGAATATCAATTCTATATTGTAATTAACTGAATTAACTCTTTAATCTCTAGTACCCACAAATCATGGGAACACCTAGCAAGTAGCTAATCACCTAGTGTTAAGTGAAATAGCGAGTAAACATTTTCAATTGCAAGTGCATACACGTAAAATTCTTTCGAAAACTAATTTCTCGATTAGACCTTGGGCATGGAATTATTAGTCGAAACCTAATTGATCCAATAATTATAGTTCCTTTTCAAGTTTAAATGATTCCTGTATGAATCTCCATTCATCCTGCCTTGATCAAGGACTTTGAATCATAAAATATAAAAAGCATAGGAAATTCATTTATTTTAATATAAGTGTCGAATCTATGTTGGCCACAAACAAATCTCCATATACACTAATATAATACCCAATATATCCCTTTTGTGATTATCTAGTTATCAAAAGATATATCAAAGTAAAGTATAATGCGCACAAGACTACTATCTTTTGGAAATATATCCCTTTTGTGAGTATTAGTCATGTACTATCGCAACATGAAAATTCTTATTCGACATAAAAGTTTCCAGTTAAGAATTTTCACCGAGTCAAGTTCAATGAACTTGTTCGCTAATAAGCATCTGCATATATGCATTTGCGTCACACGCTAATGTATGGAACATACCATTCTTGTCTCACAAGCATATTTCATATACACAAGTCTTTCCGGTTTATTCAATGTCATGTCTTGAAATACCCATCAACTTGGAACTTTATTTAAGATCAGACTCTAAGACATATTACATGGTCGCCATCATATGTGCAAATAATTAAATTAATGCATGCACAAAAGATAAATATAATGCCTCTTATTAGATAAATTTCCAATAATTGTCTTTACAAGTAGAAAATATTCAAACAAGTTGGAACGTCGGACATTCTACTCTTACAGGATGGAGCCATATAAAAAAATTCGAGGGACATTAAGATTCATAACAACAAAGAATGATGTTGCACGCTTTTATATTTTGATTTCGTTTTCGATAGCTTAGACTCGAAATTAACTCTTGACAGATTTTTTATTACGGTTTGTTTTCTTCAGATCATTGGGCGTGGATATTTGATGCATTATGGTTGAATTCACTTTGGTTAAATAAATGAACATGTGGCTTAAGAAAATGAAGAGCGAGACAACAGATGAAGTAAGTCACACTTTGGAATAATAAAAGTTGGTTGAGATTGCGACATGCGTCCCTATCTAAAAATGGTGGGTTGATTAACACTATGGATGGGAGGAAGTGACACATGTTACAATATTTGGGTCATACCCAAGTGAAAAAGGTTAGAATAAATATTAGATTCATAAAGTTGAATGCGATATAGGCGATAAAATAGTAGATAAATAAGAATTCCAACGGCATGAAGATCTAATAATAAGAAGGCACAAGTTTTTAGGGCCCATACAAAGCGGCAAGTGTAAGAATGTCTTCTTACTATGAGATTGTCATATCTAATATTAGTTCCCAGAAACTTACAATCTACTAACCAAACCAAGCCCCCGAACAGATTGATCGCCTCAAGAGTCCTCTGCCTACACAACAGAGTCCAAGGCTTAACTGTTAAAAAGTTTCCAACATGTTATTTATATCTCATCACAAAGATTCCAAATTTCCAATGAGACAGTAATAGTAATAGACATGGAAGTTGTGCCTCTGAAGCTTTTCTCATCAGCGTTCCGAACGAGGAGGAGGCCCAGCAAAAGGGTAGTGCTGCGTAGTAACTGGCGCAGATATCAAATCAGATATCTGCTGACTGAACACTGATGATTCAGTAAAGCCAGGCACTGAAGGGTATAACGGTCTTTGACTCAAACCGGAGTAGTTTCCATACCTATAACTAGCCAAACTTGGATTTAGCATCCCATGCTGAGTGTACATACTGTTTGGGTAGGATGGTAACTGAACGTTGCCATAGGGCTCGTTTGGCTGTTGAACATAAGATCTCGTGGGAATATGTGGGACCCCAGGTAGATTCAGATATCTATCCACCAATTCTGTGGTCCTTTCATCGTAAGGGTTACACGCCTCTGCACCATGACTCATCATTGATGGAGTCACAGAACTTGGTATTTCATGGCTTGTCCTGAGGAAATGAGGATCATGCGTTGCTGTAGAACTTGGCTGTGCAGAGAGGTTGATACTCGAGTAGCTCGATAAAGATGGGTTCCTCAGGAAATTCGTTAGTTCTCGATCGAGTTCACCGGGGTCAGGTTTGGGGTGGTTGGAATTTTCGTTCGTTGTTGCTGCTGTCAGTTGTGGTGGGTTGTTTCTCTGCTTCAGGCCGAAGTTTCTGTAATCTTTCTCGGTAATAAAAAGTGGATCTCGTGAAGGAGCTTCTCTTTGCTGGTACTCAGATGATTGAGTATGAGATGCACCACCATCTTCAGGCACCGCAGATTTTCCTTTTAAGCATGGGGTAGGACGAAATAAATCACACAGTTTTTTTACCTGCAGAGGAAAAAATAAGCTAATTATTATATGTATAAAAAGCGATGAAGATTTAGTTCAGGAATCATTGGGAGACAAGAAACGGAAACGGGAGTCTCCTCTCCTTACTTGCTTCGTGGTCAACTCAGTCTTGAACTTGCGAGTCCTTTCGTCATAACTTATTGCTTTCTTGAACATACTTTCAGGCACTGGAAGACAGTCCTTGTGAATACGGAACCTCACCTGCAATAATTAACACATATTAGCAGCAAACAAAACGGAGCAAGAAAATGGGAGATTTCTGAGTTAATTGGTAGGGGGTAAATGGAAAGTGGTGGCGACCTGCGCAGGGAAAGCACCTCCAAAAGCTGCTGGTTCGAGTTTCATGCCACCAGAGGAAGCTGCCTCAAAAACTCCATACATAACCTTGAGATCGTAATCATAGAGGAAGAGTTTAAGACAAGCCGTGACTTTTGTCATAATATCCTTTTGCTTTGCGGGTACACCCATTAACTGGTAACGAAAACAATCGGGCTTAGTTTTGGCATTGCACATAAAAATCAGACCACCAAGGTCCTTCTCAGATGCACTGTCCTCCTTCTCGGAGTCTTCTTGCCTAATATCATCAGCACTCTCCTTTTCCTTTGCATGGCGAAATGAGTTATTAACCCTAAACGTTATACCAGGACTTGGATCTTGATTACCGTTTCCCTCTCCTTGCTCACGTCTCTTTCTCTTGTTGTCCTTTTCTCTCACAACTTTTGCATCTTTGGCCTTAGAACTCGGAGGCGGTGATATTTTTTCGACGGGAGGATTGATCCTGTCAAGCTTAAGCCATGAACAGAGCTTCTTCTTCTTGGTTATCGCGGGATCTGAAGAAGGCCCTTTCATATCACCACCACTTTTTTCAACCTTTTTCCCATCGCCAGTAACTTGTTTTAGTCTTGAAGAAGATTCGGTAGAACCCGTGGCCTCCTCCCTATTATCCAGTGGCTTCTCATCAGCAGGTTTTGTGTCATTACCCTTTTTATTCTTCCTTTTGGGTGCCATACTCTTATCAGATCAGACCAATAACACTAACAGACCCTGCATTCAAAACATATAAGTAAAATCCTTAGCCCCGAGATCATTGAAATACAGCATGTTGAGGTTGACGCGAAATATTAATACGAGTTTTAACAAACAGTAGGTCATATGATTTCTTCAATTCTCAAGTAGTCACGAGACACATGTTTCAATTTTCACTTCAACCCAATAGTCTCTGAGCTCACTTGAATTGATAATTAAACTTGAAATTGTAACCATATCATTCTCAAATCAATCTCCCTAAATTACCTTCGCAAATTAAAATAAACAACTAAGGCGCATGTAATTCGGGTGGTAAAATCGAAGCCCGGTTTAAGAACAACTATATTTGACATCACCCGGCAGATCAAATTTTCCCCAATTGCAAAATCACACACCAGATTGAAAATTATGAAAGAAAGAATTTCAAGAAGGAATAATAAACACATAAATCGAAAAACAAGAAACCATTCAAGACAATAAGATTAATTCGATTTTCCATTGACTTAGAGTAACAGATCATTCGTATACCGGACTCGCAATTGGCAAGACTCGCCTCCAATCGAAGCAGCGGACAGTAACTGATATTCTTAAATGGCGAGGATTTGACAAAATTTCGGGGTGTTGCACGTTAAAGGGCTTAGTGATTTACTTTTATAATCTCAAGGTTTCTACGCCTGCCGTGGGGAAGTAGGATCATCCAGATCCTGCTCGTGGGCTGGGCCTGGACCGGCACATGTATATCAATACTGGAGCTGTTATATACCATTGTTTATTTGAACTAATCCGATCATTTATACCCACACTTCCATATCTAAAATCAATAATCAGTAAAACTAATTATTGGGTATAAAATAAAATCAGTATTTGGTTAATAAGTTTATGAGATATGTGTTTATTTAAACCATTATACAAGAGATTAAAGTTGGTATACGTAAACACATAGTTTATATAAATCAATGAACCAAACACTTCAATATGGTATAAACTAACTTTTAAAAGGTCTAAACTCATGAACCAAACAATGCCTAAAAGTTGTATCTTTTGTAGCTCCTACATAGATCTGTCAAAATGCCCGCGCCCGCGCCCCACCCTGGCCGCCAAAAGGGCGGGGCGGGCCTAGGCGGACAAGCCCGGGACCACGTGCTTTGGCAGGGCGGGCTAGCCCGTTGGCTGCCCTCCTATTCTTATTAAATAAATAAATATATTTTATTAATAATATGTAATATATAGGTAACAAATTATTTTGATATGTCATTTGGCGTAATGGTGAGAGTAGTAGTACTCTACATATGGCGGGTCGGCCGACACCCGCCGGCTTATTTTGACAACTCTAGTCCTACAATTAAATCATTTTCTCAGAAATAATCTTGAAATAATACCTCAATTAACCTCTTTTACTATATGCACCTTCATTAATTATTAGAAGAGTAAACAACAAATTTTTTTACTTATACAATATCAAAGCTTTGTTCAACTTTTAAATATGTTGTTTTGGTTCCTAAACTTTGCAAAGCATTTTTTTAGGTTCTTTTGACATAAGGATTCGGTAAAAGAACAAACGAGGAACGGTTTTGCAAAGTTCGGGAACTAAAACTATTTTGAAAAGTTTGCGGCATCAATACATAGAACTTTTCTTTTCGCTGTGATTGACTTGGGATACATCTTGAAATAAAAAGAAGTTTATATTAAGTGTACGCATTAGCATGTATGTAAAAAAAGTTCTAAGTATATGTGCTCAAACTTTTAAATGCGTCGTTTTAGTTCTTGAACTTTGCGAAATTATTACTTTTTAGTTCTTTTATCGATTCTTTAAAGGTGCTATTGGTTTGCGGAATTCGATAAGGAAAAGAAAGGAAAATGTATAGAGGTAGAATGGTTGAAGCGTGAAGTACAATTGTTTAATACGCTAACTTAGTTTTCCGTCGTACTTTTCACGCACGAATTTCGCATATCAAACGCACAATAAGTCAAAAGTTCCAAAAAGAAAGGTTTTGAAAAGTTTAGAACTCAAACAACACATTTAAAAGTTGAGCACCAATAACGAGACTTGAATAAACACCAAATTTATCGTTGGCTCTTATTAGAATTATCATGGTTGATCAATTCCTAATTAATTATTTTCTCTTTCCTAACTTTCAATGTTGATTAATTCTTTGTTAACCCGTTCTCGTCACCCAACAATTATGTATAAATGTAAAATAAAATAAAATAAAGGTCAATATTTCTCCACTTCGCATAAATAATTAATTTCTATTTTAATTTTGAAAAAACTGTAAGTGTCATGCTATTTGTATTAGGAATACATTATTTATGTATAATTGTTTATTTGACTAAATCAACCCCTTATTCTTTTCCAAAAATTATGTATTTCCTTTAGTTAAATAAAATAAATCATTTCCAATATCGTGGAAACTAAAAAGACAAAAAGCAAGGTTTTAGCTAATAACAAAAAACACAAAGGAAAAGATTGCCAAAGCCTTTTCAGTGCTAACATGATCAGGTATTTGCTACTTTGTAATCAATTTTTTCTATCATATTAAATTTAGTATTATTTATTTAGCATTTCTTTTTCTCAGATAATTTCTTGTGTCTCGTAAGGAAAATTACCATTACAGAATGAAGGTGATGAAAATCTATTAAGTGAAGATACAGATGTCGATGTGTTTCATTAATTGGTACAATTATTATATATATATATATATATATGCGTCATTATTTATATCTTTTATTTATTAGGGTGTCCACAATCATATTACATCCATAATACTGTCACGTCAGCATTCTATTATATTTATACATATTTTATTCGGCTTTTTTAACAAAATAAATCGAAAAAAAATAATTATTTTTAAAATAGGGCGTTTTTTGCAACTATTACTAAAATAGAGTCATTTGCGGGTATTACCCGCGACGTCGCGCCTAATGGCCGCGACATCGCACCCATTAAACGCGACGATCCATTTTTCGCCTCGTGGTGGGCCAGTGGTACGGGGCCGGTGTAGTGGGTCAATATTTTTGGTCCAGTACGTAGTCGTCGTGGGTAATAGGCGCGACGTCGCGCCTAATGGACGCGACGTCGGGGAAATATAGATCTCAGATCTATTTCTCCCTCCCTCATTCTCTCCCTCACTCTCTCTCTCTAAAATGTAACCCTAACCCTATGCTCCGCCGCCTCCGTCCGCCGCTCACCCCGCGCAGCTCGGCCGCCCGCCCGCCCACCCGCCCCCTCTCTCTCTCTCTCGGTTTCTCTTCGCCACCGCCTCCGTCCGCCGCTCATCCCGCCGAGGTCACCCCGCGCAGCTCGCCCGCCCTCTCTCTCTCTCTATCTCTATCTATCTATCTCTCTCTCTCTCTCTCTCTCTCTCTCTCTCTCTCTCTCTCCGCCGCGTCCACCACCCCCGCCACGACACCCGCTGCCGTGTCCCCCGCCGCCGCCTCTGCCGCCGCCGCCACACCTCCACCGCCTCCGCCCCTCCGTACGTTTTATTAGGTATTTTGTTTGATTATAGTTAAATTGAGTTGTTCGTTTGTTATTCGTTGTTTGGTTATAACATTAGACGGATTCGTATAGTAATTAGTCGGATCTATATTGTTTGATTGGTTATAACATTGTTTTGTTCGATTTAGGATGGACACGAACGATTTCTATGGTCCGATCATCGTTCGCTGTTGATTTTTCAGGATAGTCATCGTTGTAACGATGTGCTATCGGACACGGATGGTGCTATTGACACCCCGTTGACGGTGAGGGGGTTAGAAAACGTAGTGTGGGGTAAGATTGACCGGTGCATTTACACGGTCGTGTTTTGGAGAAGTTAGATACTATGTCGCTGTATGACGTCTATAGTTGTGGATCTCATAAAATAGATCCACACTTGATTACCGCACTCGTAGAACGGTGGAGAAAGAAGACACATACGTTTCACCTACCGGTAGGGGAGGCGACTGTCACTTTAGAGGACATAGGGTTGATGTGGGCACCCCGTGGACGGTATTTCCGTAAGCGGTGTGATCCCTCGTAAGACGCAGGAGCAGTGGCTCGATTACTGCGAGGAACTGACTGGGTACAGACCTCCCGAAGGAGCGTACCACGGGACCAAGTTGTCTCTCCGGAAGTTTGCGCGGCCTGGTTAGAAGAAAATCCAGTCGACGACATGACCGACGAGCTAATCGTCGATCAACATGCGCGTGCCTACGCATTGCTGCTGTTCGGGTCGGTGATGTTTCCCGACTCCAGTGGAAGTCACACGTCGATGACCTACCTTACGCTGCTCGAGGACATCGACGAAGTTTATCATTACAGCTGGGGCAGCGCCGTGTTAGCATTCCTCTACAGAGAGCTCTGCACATCATGTCAGTCGAGGAAGATGAACATAGGTGGAGCTTTGCGGTTGCTGCAGGTACGAAAGATAGTTTAATTCAACAACTTGTAAAGCGTAAATGATACTTATGTATTTAAATAATTAAAATATAGGTTTGGGCATTGATGAGTATATTACAAGTACAGCCCATTATCGTCCACCCTCGAGTGGTAATAAAGCCTAGTGTAGTCGATGGCATTCAGTTACCCATTCCACCGCATGCGGCGAGGTAGTTGCTCTCCTAATTATTCGAACTTTCAATTAAAAGTTTTTATAATAATTAAATTTTATTCATTTAGATGGAATGCATTGTTTGACCATACGACCTCCGCAAATTCAAATTTGCGTGCGATACGGGGGTCCATCGATAGTATGTCAATGGAGCAATTTGTTTGGACCCCGTACAACTATCACGCACCGGAGATTTTGGCGCTACACCCGGAATGCCGTCCTCAGTCCTCTCGGTCGTCGTGCCCGCTGATATGTTACAACATCGTCGAGTGGCACTATCCAGATCGCGTGATGCGACAGTTCGGATTGATTCAGTCGGTGCCACAACCACCGGCGTATCTTACTGTAGATCTTCATTGCTTTAGCACTCGGAATGTCCCCGGAAAAGATTGGAGATCGCAGCACGAACTACACGAGGCGTATTGGAGTCAAAGGCACTCGAGGATTGTCAATGGACTGGAGATAGGTTCCGGACCGCAGTGCACCAGTGACTATCACGACTGGTACCGGTCCGTGACCCGTCGATATATATCTCCGTCGTCTATTCACATGTCGCGAGGCTTTCAGAAGGGAGATGGAGCATTCATCGACGTGATGGTTAGTTTATATATTAATTTTATTTATTATATTTAATTTCGATTTATTCGCGGCAAAATAATATTTGAATATGCTAAATAACAGGCACAACATCTCGATGACGTGGAGTCAAGACTACATCGTCGTGAAGTGGACGGAGGATTAGACGTTGTACATCGTATGCAGCGTCTAATCATCGATAGGCGTCAGCGACGTGATACACAGTTCACCGACATTCCTCCTACGCAAGATCGTGGGGCATCATCTTCGCATCATGTCACTCAAGGTGTTGGGCCGTCGTCATCGCGTATTCCGACGGATTTGTACGGCGATGGTGGATATGGGACGTCGATGCCATCGGGGTACACTACGCCGATGCAGTACACTTACGAGGACGAGGAAGACGACGACGACACGCCACCTTATCGTTCATCTTCCCATCAGACTCCAGTTCCACGTCAGCAACATCGTCGTTCATCCGAGCGTGAGGCCCCAGTTGACCGTCGTCATCTGCGTAGAGAGCAGCGTCCTCGTAGATGCGGTACCGGAGGGCATTATATGCCATAGCTTTTATTGTATTTATTCAGACGATATTTTTTTGTTATATGTTATTATGACTTACGGTTTTATTTTAGCGATGTTATTATCTTATTATGCGTATATTTATGGTGGATATTTATAAAATTGGATGTTATATAATTATTAGAGCCGTCAAAAAGGCCCGAAGCCCGCGGGCCGCACCGCCCAGGCCCGCCAAATGGATTTTTTAAGCCCTCGGGGATTGCGGGCCGCGGGAAATGGCGGGGCGGGGCGGGCTATCCCGCGGGCTACCCGCCTATTTTTAAAAAAATAAATATAATATATTTTTATTAATAAATTTAATATATACGTAAATAATTTAAATTTAAATCAACGCTACCTGCAACTTCAGCAACTTTTATCATCCGCGTGCAGCTTTAATCAACGCTACCTGCAACTTCAGCAACTTTTATCATCCGCGTGCAGCTTTAATCAACGCTACCTGCAACTTCAGCAACTTTTATCATCCGCGTGCAGCTTTAATCAATGCTATCTGCAACTTCAGCAACTTTTATCATGCGCGTGCAACTTTAATCAAAGCTATCTGTAATCTATCTTTAATCTAACTGTACACAACAATATTGACATTCAAGAAATACAATCCAGAACATCTATAAAAATCCCACAAATTAAGAAAATAACATACAACATTTGAGATACGATGCACCCATTTGGTAGAGACCCGCGTCTTAATCGCTTCAATGGAAAAAAGATGAATGAGGGTCATCCGATATTCGGGAATTTAAAGGTCCTTGGTGATTACTTTTACGACGAACTGTGGACGTACGATATTGCAAGATGGTTCGTTGGAACATTTTCGGCAAAAGCATCTATGGGTGATATCACGAATGAGAATTTGTCCGAATGTCTTCAATTCCTTGCTCAACTATACAATCAACGTTACGGAATTCATTTCACCGTACCTTTTCTAACGGAGAAACTTGGTCATTTGAAGCGTCGCTACCTTTTATGGACAAAACTACGCGCCGAAATGGGAGATTGGGGAGAATATGACAGAGGATGGATTCATGCAGATACCGAGCAATGGCTTAAGTGGTTTCAGGTGGTTATTTTACTCAACGATTTATTCGGATGCAATAAATTTTTTTAATTATGCAATTTGTCATATTCTTGCAGGAGGATCCTCTTTCAACAATTTACTTCTATGAGCACAAGTCACATGAATATTATCTGTATAGAATTTTCACTAGATATATCAACCCAGACATTGTTCCAGACATTGACGTGCTTGCAATTCCTAACAACGAATGTCCAATAGTTCATACCCAGACAGAAGAATCATCCAAAAGACAGTCGGTGAAACATGTCAGCTCGAGTTCGAGAGTCAAAGATGATACGGTGACGACTTCGTCGACCCGCCACCAAAAGGAAACCGATACAATATGTCGAGTAAGATCGGCAACGCTGGCAAAAACCAAGGCGATGATGACTTCGTCAACCCACCTCCGAAAGGAAAGCAAAAAGGTATGTATAGAAAGACGCACAACAAAGGCAAACATCATGCAATGTCGAGTTCCAGAGTTGAAGAAGATAATAGTGACGATGACTTCGTTGACCCACCCCCGAAGGGTTGGAGAAAAAATTTTCCAAAGTGATTGTTTGTAACTTCAGTAACCTTTGTCATGCGTGTTTGCAACTAATATGAGGTAAATTCGGACGTAACTGAAAAATTGTAATAATTTACTTAAAGATTTAATACAACATATAAATACTAAAAGTACTTAAAAATTAGAATAAATCAAAGTTGACCACTGCCTCCGCCTCTTCGACCTTGTCTCCGCCTTGAACCACCATGATCCATTTCGTTCTGTATACGAGTTGTACGGATTCTCCCCGGACCTCTTCGGGTACGCAAAGCGTCGTTATGTATAAGAGAGAATTCAGCAGGCTCCCAATAACATTCGTCATGTAGAGGATGAAAAAACCCCTCGTATGTTTTACGGTACGCTTGTTTGTTATAGAAAGGAGCAATATGATGCATGCTATGAACTCTCCACATACGGCAGGCTGCTTGGGCACGAGAACATGGGATGAAATACGTGTCCCATTTTCCGCACGTGTACGTCTTTCATAAGATGTTTACCACGTGCTTCCTTTGATTAACGGCCGAAGTATAAACTTCAGCTGTTTGCAAACGTGGGTCAAAATTAAAGATGACGTGACTCCAAGAACGACTTGTCCAGTCGTTGAACTTATTCCACGCATACGGAGACCAATCGCTTTCGGTGTTAGCCATCGCTGCGGAGCACTCCGTAAATCGATTGCGAAAGTATTCAACGCATCGATGAAAGCTAAAGTCCACTATTTCTTTCAGAGGCAAACACCTCGCCCCTTTGAAAACTCCGTTAAGGGCCTGGAAGATATTAGTGGTCATCACCCCGCATCGGAATCCACCATCGTAAGCAAACGTCCACTGCTCTTTGTCAATCTTATCTAACCACTTCCAGGCCGGTTCATTGAGAACTTTATTGTGTTCCATAATGCGATTGAACTTCTCCAATGTGTGGGCCATTCCAGCTCTATGGCATAACTGTTGTAGGTCATTGTTCTTGAATTCAGTGTTGAAGTTTGATACGACATGGCGTAGACAAAACTGGTGTACACCATTCGGCGGCCTAAACGCTGCTAATTCGCTTACCGCAGCCAATATTCCTATAACAAATTACGATCAATCGATTAAAAGGGTGTCAAATTAATACATGAATGTATGTAGGAAAATACAAGTACCTCGATGACGATCAGAAATGAGGCATACACCTTGTTCATCCAACACGTGGATGTTAAGTAAGTTCAGGAACCAACGCCAAGAATGTCTGCTTTCCGTTGAAACAGAGGCAAAAGCAAGGGGGAGAATATTTTGATTTGCATCGAGCCCAGATGCAATTAACATTTTATGCTCGTATTTGGAGTATAAGTGTGTACCGTCAACGCAAACAACTCTACGACAATGCCTAAACCCATCAATACAAGGTTTGAAAGCCCAGAAAACATACCCCAATTTCTTCACACCGGGGGCTTCAGTTGGAAGATTCAACCACTTGACGACCGTGTCGGGGTTGTAACGTTTCAAAGCTTTCATGATTATAGGAAGTTGTTGGACTGAAGTTTCCCAGGTGCCGTAAACATTATCTTTCGCCCTTTTGAGGCCGTGCCATGCTTGAATGTATGAGATGTCGTACCCGGTATTGTCCTTCACCAGCTGTTTTACGTTCTTTGGTAGAAATTGAGGGTCTGTCTTCACTATTCCAATCAACATTCTCGCAATTGTGTTTCGCGAAATGTTGCGGTGTGTTCTCGTCAACTCGTTCATGTAGCATGTGTGTGGCCCCCCATATATCGTAATCTTCCAATAACATTTTTTCGGTTTGAAGCATGCTCGTAACCTCCAGTGACAGTCATTGCTATGGTTGCATTTCACGTCCCATACGGTTTTGTTACTTTCTGAGACGTGAAACTCACGTCTAGCCACCCTGTAAGAATAATCGCCAACAGCTTCTTGTAAGTGAGCTTTGGTACTAAATGTCATACCGACTCTGAACCTGGGATTGTCCTTACTGTAAAAATCACCGCCGCCCTCGTTGACTTCTGGAGGCGCCATTTGATATGTTGAATAAAAAGGCACGGGTTGGTAAGGCTCACGAGCATCTTCCGCCGACAATGGAATGTCATTCTCGGGACCATCATTGTTTCCATCATCGTCGCTATCATCTGCGGGATCCGGAAAATCATCCAGTGCACCACAACGTCATCAGCTTCAGAGTCGCTAGCGTCACTATTTTGCAAGTCTTCGGGCACAGGCTCAGGTTGTGACACATTCGACATATTAGGAACATCACGACTGCTCGAAGGAATGTTTATATGAGGAGGATGGAGTGAAAAGTCACTCATTCCTTGAGTAACTGCCGTGAGATCAGGGAACGAGTGGCTGGATGTGATGTTGGTGAACACGTCGGGTGTGTCTTCATTACGGTCGGGATGAACGTTCTCGCTGGCATCGACAAACACTTCAATTAAATTAAGTTCCGCATCAACATCCAAGAAGTACGATAGTTCCACGTCGTTTGAAATTTGAAAGAGCCTCTGATAGAGTCGAGAATGCTGATAGTATTCATTCTTAACATGAACGGTTAAGGAGGAAAAATTGTTGTCGAGGCGAATAACCTCATATAGCATGCCCAGAAATTGAGCAAAGCTAGTGTCGCGACGAATTCGTCTAAAAGAAATGGGTGGGATGCTGTAACGAATGGAGTTTGATTCAGTAATGATTTCGCCACCGTAGTAGATAGAGACTTGAATTTTACGGGATGTCATAATTTGAGGAGAAATTTAAATACTTCAAGTTGTTTTTTTACATATCAATGTATATGGAATTATAGTACTTTATATAGGGAAAATCGTCGCATTTAATAATAGCGACGTCGCATCTATTGGACGCGACGATTCTTCTGCAAAACTCGTGAATGTTACGTCCACATCAGTTCTGCAAAAAGAAAAAGAAAATTACAGAGAACGCGTGATCGAATTGTCACATCATCGCGCCCAATAGACGCGTCGTCGCGTTTATTAAACGCGACGACGGGCCCAAATTCGTTATTGGCCCGTTTAAACGCTTAAACGGGCCAAATTGGATCGTCGCGTTTAATGGGTGCGACGTCGCGGCCATTAGGCGCGACGTCGCGGGTAATACCCGCAAATGACTCTATTTTAGTAATAGGTGCCGAAAACGCCCTATTTGAAAATTATTATTTTTTTCGATTTATTTTGTTAAAAAAGCCTATTTTATTCTATAACACTTTTACACCAATTTTTGTCACAATCATAACACTACTATAACACGAACCCACAATCTCATATGTTATTCTATAATCACATTTAATATGTTTAATTTCTATACATTAGTCAAACTTATTAACATTTAATTAAATTTATATTTTATGCTACTTAATATTAAAAAAAATATTAGATGAAATAAATAATCTAATTTAAATTTATTAGTCATTGAGTGTTATATAACTTGTCACATAAGCATGGATGACAGACCTATAAACCACCGTTACGGTTACCCTTATATTTATCCATGGGTAATTTAGTTTGTACAGAATTTTATTTTCATACGGTCAATTCTCGACATAATTTAATTGATAGGGTACAAAATATGAGAACTCATGGCTACATAATTAACATTCAAAGATAAAAGAATAACACAAAAGGAAAGTGTTCGAGAGTTATTTTTCAATGTGATCATGTGGTATTTACAGAAGTAAAAAAGCATATACAAGAAATACTGACACGAGAAAGATTGGTCGCATATTTGAACTAACGGCAAAATCAGCGTCATATTTGTAGGAAGCTCGCATTATATGTGAAACACACAATCATGATCATGCAGTGGGTCTAGAAAGTCATCCGTAACTAAGGAGTTTATATGAAAATGCAGTTATATTAGAGAAGATTTGTCAAAAAGAACGTGAATCGCAAGCTATCATGTCAAGACCAAGAAACAAAATGTGGATAATGTTTCAACAAGCAAAACTATATACAATGCTCTTCAAAAGTTTCGGATGATGTAAAAAGATACTAAAATCCAAATGCATGTTATGCTTTTTTTTTACGTGCAAAATGCTATATTTTTTAAAGTCGTTTCAATTTCAATATTTACTGGAAGTGACTTGGTGTGACACACAAGAGATGTAGAGATGTGGTGAGTAAGTACTTCGATGTCTATTATGCTTTAAAAATCCCTCCTTATCAGTTATTACAATGCGACTCGAGCGATAATCTTGCGTGTGACTTGTGCGATGAATAAAGCCCTCCTCTACGCATTATAAAACTCACACTCGCATGTATGAGTCATTATAAATCCCCTAGTCCCGACGATTTCTGTCAATCTTTTACAAAAAATGCTGGCATCTAGGAGAACAGTATATTATATTTCCGATTTTTTTAATAAAGGTGTTTCACCCATGGCCCAACCCTTTCACAACACTTCTGTTGTGTTAATTCCTCAATGTGCTACACCCAAAATACGTAGCCAGTTTCGAGCGATTAGTCTTTGCAACGTTTTTATTGAATGGCATATGATGTATCCCAAATTTGAGTAAACCAGTTATGTATTCAATCATTTTCTCTACTCAGTCCATTCCTAAAGATGGATCACCAATAATGTTTATATTGCGTATGAGACTAACCATGCTACGAAGCATAAAATGATTAGGCATGGGTGTTGGAGTCTGTGTAAGCGTCTAGTCGGCGGAAGTAAATCAAGCAGAGCTTATGAACGGTAAGTCGATGCGTATATTTAATACAATGTCCATAAGACAATATCGCCCCAGATATCAGTGCTCTTGGTTGACGATGATTGTCCCCAAGATACAACGACTTCAGAACTCCGTATCGCAGCACTAAGAACGATTTCTCCAACGCATTTACAGGAAACTCGAGCTTTTCTTGGGGCATTCAGAATGTGATTGACTTATGCAGGAATGTTGGGATGCTAATGATTGAATTTCCAACTCGTAGGGGTACCTATTTATAGCATCTCAAATGTAGTAAATACTTCATTGCGATTTAGTGAAACCATTTGGACTTTTCTGACTATTTGACTTTCTTGACAAGGGGCCAGAATGCGAACAGTCACAACTTCAGAACTGCCACGCCATAGAAGCTTCTTGAACCGCCTGTTCGTATACTAATGTCGGGCCGGTCCATTCGATGGTCTGGTATGCCCCATTGACCCAACGGATATTGCCACCTCAGCTAGTATAGTCAACGCTTACGCAATGCCACCTCATCATCACATGCACGCTAGTTATGCTTGCCATGTCATCCGACCTGCCACTTCATCATCTCGCCGACATGTCATTGTCCAAACAAATTTTGGCTCCTAATAGCTCCTCACGACGATGCGACGTGCGAAGTGCAAAGTGCGCCTTCAAAGCGCCCATTGCGCACTTGGTATGGTTCGGGTCGGGCCGGCCTCGACCTCAGGCCGGGCTCGGGCTCGTCGGTGCAAGGCACAAACTCGTACCCGAGCTATCATTTGAACCAAAACCACACTAGTCCATTAAGCCTCTCGAGTCCACCCTTTAGGCAAGCACATTTGAACAACCTATACAAGGTAATCCTTTATAATGTGGTGAATTCTTTTGTGTCAATCAATATGGGAGAAATATTCCCTACACATATTTGTTAAACACTTTAACATTGTTATTGGGCTAACTTAGAAAATTAATTTCTCATTCACGCGACATCGATTTTGAGCAAATCAATATTCATTGGATTCTCCTCGAAACGTAGTTTACATCAATTCCAAATTTCGAGGGACGATGACATCTCGATCTAATAAAAACCAATCAGAGTTGGCTCTTGGGTTAAATTGCCCAGTTTTGGGCCCATGAGCCCAAATCCAACCATCCCTCACATGAATGGAAAGTAATGCAAATGCATGTTGTCTCTAGTAAGAAAGCTCGACGACTCATCATTATATCAGGATAGAGAACTTGTGGCTTTGAAACTTCCCTAGTGAGATGCTGTAGATATTACTCGTTGCTCAGTGAACATAATTTCTTCACCTGGCGGTTTTTTGTGTATACCAAGTCAACAACATACACGCAATGATGAATCTAATTTCTTTCGATTGTCACGTTGTGTCCATTTCGGCCGTGGACCATATCTCGGATTCGTAAGTGTTACCCTTGAAGCGGCCCAACTTTTCACTTATATAGGTAATCGACTATTAAGACTTGAATCCTGAGATATCTCGAAATACTCCAACCCTTTGGGTATAGCCATCATTAATGCCTACCCTTTACCATGCGTCATCGGTAATTACTTGGACAGCTTATGAGAATGAGCTTCTTAGACATGTTACCAAGTAAATTATGGAACTGGTCTCAGCTTAGGGTTCTAATTAAATCATGTTTGTGGGATCTCCACTAGTCAAGGTTGAGTTACCACCGAGCCATTTCTTGGGTGTGTCAGTTTTTAGCCCCATTCCCCTTACTGGTCATAGAGTTGATCTCTAGTGATGTTGTTCGTCAAATGATCTGATATGTTATCTTTTGACTTCACATAGTCAATCGAGATTTATTCCACTAGAAATCAATTGTCTTACGGTGTTATGTCTCCGACGAATGTGTCAAGACATATCGTTGTACAAGCTACTCTGTGCCCTACCAATTGCTGCCACGCTGTCGTAGTGTATCATTTTTGGTAGCACAAGTTTATTCAAGGAATATCTTCCAAGAAATTTCTAAGCCACTCAGTTTCTTCGTCGGCCTTATCCAGCCAATAAACTCCGATTCCATTGTTAATCGAGCTATGCATGTATTTTTGGAAGATTTCCACGATATTGCTCCTCCACCGATAGTAAATACATAACCACTCGTGGATTCCGAGTCTTTGCCATAAGATATCCAGTTAACATCACAGTATCGTTCAAGAACTGCTGGATATCCCGAGTAGAGTATGTCATGATTGATAGTGTACTTCAGATATCCGAGCACCACTCTCAAAGCTATCCCATGACTACTCCCGAGATTACTAGTAAACCTACTAAGTTTACTGATTGAATATGTATGTCGGATCGAGTGCAGTTCGATAGGTCCATCAGACTGCCAATCACCTGTGCATATTCGTGCGGTGATATGAGTTCTCCTCTATTTTTGGCTAAGTGCACATTCGGATCTACAAGAGTCTTAGACGGAGGATCATCGAAGGCATTAAATTTCTTTAGCAAGTTATTAACATAATGAGATTATGTTTTCAAAATTCTTTCGGGTGTCTTAGAGACGTTTATCCTTAATATGACATTAGTTTAACACATATCATTCATCTTGAAGTAATTTTTTTAACATATTATCTGTGTTCATGATCATTTTCTGATTGCTTCCCATGATTAACACGTTGTCTACATAGAGACAGATAATCACGAATTCATCGGGCGTGCCCTTAATATAAACACATTTGTCATACTCATTGATCTTGAACCCATTAGATAACATATTCATATCGAATTTTTGGTACCACTGCTTCGGTGCTTACTTAAGCCCGTGAAGTGACTTCACGAGTCGGCATACTTTCTCTTGTCCGAGTACGATAAACCCTTCAGGTTGTTGCATGTAGATTTCTTCCTCGAGTTTCCCATTTAGGAATGTCGTTTTTACATCCATATGATGTATCTCGAGGTCATACAGTGCTGGAATAGCAAAAAGAACCCGTGTGTACGTAATCCTTGTTACGGGTGAGTAGGTATCGAAAAGAAATCGTAATCCTCTTTTTGCGTAAATCCCTTGGTTACTAATCGATCCTTATATTTCTCAATTGATCCATCTGTTTTACGTTTCCTTTCAAGGACCCACTTGCATCGTAAAGTTTTACACCCTTTTGGGAGATCTACCAACTCTCATGTATGAATCTGCATGATGGATTCAATTTCGCCGTTCACATCTTTTTTCTAGAACAGAGCTTCTGGACTCAATAGAAATTCTTGCAATGTTCGGGGTTCGCCGTCGAACATGTAAGCTAGAAAGTTGGGCGCGAATGATTTGACCACATTCGTTCGTTTGCTTTGCCTCGATTCTTCATTTTCTTGCGGAGAACTTTCGACGACATCGTAAGTTTTTTCTAGAACTTATTTATTTTCTTTCCTTGTTTTATCTTCAAAGAATACATCATTCCTTGGTTCTATTATCATCTCAACATTAATGTCAGGTATCTCCGATTTGTTCACCAGAAATTTGTATGCAATACTGTTATTTGAATATCCGATGAAAATGCAGTAGTTTTGGGTCATATCTTAACATGCATGGCTTTAGGTAATTCTACCTGTGCTAGGCATCGCCACACTTTTAGGTAACCGTATGATGACTTTCGATTTTTCTGCAGCTCGTACTGTGTTTTATCCCTCTTTTTGTGTGTCAATATATTTAGAATGCGATTTGCTGAAAGAATAGCTTTTGGAGTAGCCTTAAGATGGTCAACATCGCCTTCATCATCTCTTTAAGAGTTATATTTTTGCGTTCACCAACTTTGTTTGATTGAGGTGAATATGGGGGCGTTGTTTGATGGATAATGTCATGTTCCTGGCAAAATTCTTCGAATGATGCCACATATTCTCCTCATGTGTCACTTCATATTGTTTTGATCTAGTTTATTCCCAACTCACTCTTGTATCTTTTAAAGGCATCAAGCGATTCATCATTTCCACTTAAAAGACACATGTGACAGTACTTCGTGCAATCGTCCATAAATGTAATTAAATATTTCTTTCGACTTTTAGTATGCAAGAATTTTAGACCACATATCGATATGGATCAATTCTAGATATGAGTTGTTCTCTCGACAGAAAAGAATGGTGCATTGACCATTGCTACAGATAGTATGGGTGCTGATTTGTAGGAATTATATTATTGTATTATTGATTTGTAGGCTAAATATCAGGGATTAGAGGGCTAATTTATTGTAATTAATATAGTATATTCTTCCCAATTATAGGACTGCAGTAGTTGTACATAATACAAGTTGTATTTGATGAGTTTGCTATGAAAAAAACTTGTCTTCTTCTGAGTATAACATATTACCAGAGCCATTCTAGTCATTTTGTTCATATATATTAGGTGTAGGCCTTGGAGGTTCCTCCATTTCTCGTCTCAAGTAGGTACTACGTCGTGGTGATTAGTCACTAGTGACCGTCTCAATTTTTCGGTGTTTGCACACATGTTTCTTGTCGGCTACGACAGATTTGGTTTTCTTGCGAATAATCTCCGAAGTTTGTTAGTACTAATGGCTAAAACGATTGAAAAGAAGACTGTTGTTTTCGATATGGTTCTAATGGTTCTAAAAATCACAGAACATAAATTAAACGGAAGCAATTTTCTTAATTGGAACTATATGGTCGAATTATATATGTTTAGTATTTCTATGGATGATCATCTGACAAAAGAATGCACCAACGGATGACTCTAAACATCGTGGTGAGAGACGATGCTCGGTCGTATGTACAAATTCGTAACTCTATGAGGTGGTGGGCCTAATTACTCATTGTAAGACGGTGAAGAAACTGATGACTTATTTACATTTCTTATATTCTAGAAAAGAGAATTTATCTCGTATCTATGATATTTGCAAAGTTTTTTTTAGGGCTGATAAAGGAGATGATAAACGTATTTTTATACGTTTATCTCTATCATATATAGGTCGTAACTTGGTTTATTTGAGTTATCTTGTACTTATATTAAAGATTATACCTATGTTTTGATATTGAAGGAGCATAAGATAATAATCGGGACCAATCGAGAGTATATGGGGCAAAAATGACCAAGTTTACCAGAAACACGGCTTCACTGTGTACCAACACGGCCGTGTTTACTCGAAGAAAAATGATTTTAAGCCTCGGCGAACCAACACGGCTCCGACCAACCAACAACACGGCCATGTTCATAAGCAACACGATCACGGCAAGAACCAACACGGTCGTGCTTCATCGAAGGAAAATGATATTAAGCCTCGGCAATTTCACACGGCCTGGAGCAACACGTTACACGGCCGTGTGTGGTTCATCAGTGAGAGAGGAAGTCTCGTCATATTAACACGGTTTGGTTATTTGGTATACACGGCCGTGTCTGTCGGTGTAGCATCGCAGACGCGGGGCCGCAGGCTTCGTACACGGCCGTGTGTGTCGGTGGTATAAGCCGTGTTGATTATTACTTTCTATATAAGCCGCACTTCTCAACCCAGATCTGGATCTAGATCGACATAACTCACTTCCAAAAGATAAAATACACCTAATGGACGTCTCAAGACCCATAGGAATCAATCAAAACGATTCCTAGGTGCTAAAGTGAAGATTCGAAGCTCATTTTATCCAAGATCTAGCACAAAGGACGCTGGATCTGCGTGGGCTCGTAAAATAGGGAAGATCTATGTATTCTCTGTGCTTTATTTTGTATACGATTTGTAGATCTCTCTTAAGCATGAGTAGCTAAGCTTCATATGTGCTCGGGATGAGATGAACGCTGGGTAGAGTTGTCGTTTGGGCGTTATAACACTCGTGAACACGTGACATTGTTTATTTATCGTTTACGACATTGTTTCTTCGATTCAATATGTGTATGTGTTGTTTTGAAGGTCACATTGATATGTCTATGTATTGGTGTGACGTTTGGTATACCGTTGAGGGCGAAAGCTAAAAAACGATTAGTCCTTTCGTAAACGTTAGGAGTCGACTATAGGGCGAAAGCAAATAGTCGACCCTCGCTATAGGTAAACCAATATAAATCCTCGCGACCGTTTAGGGCGACAGCAAATTCGGGAGTGAAAAGAAATTACTGCGATTTAGTCATTATCCGCGTGGATACGGTGGTTTACGGCCTAGTCAACAATACCTAGCGGGATTCGAAATCCCGAGCACATTCTTCTCCACTTGAAAAGTTACTTTTAAATCTTCAGTCGTGTCTTAAGTTCTTTCATCGTGTTAGTTTGAGTTGTCGTGATCTAGTTCAAACATAAAAAAAAAATCACAAACTATTTGTTAGGCTAAATATCGAATTGATAGGTAATTACTAGTAATCAATGTTATTCCTCGTGTTCGATACTCGGATACTCGCTAAGCTATTCTACAAACGATAGGTACACTGCCTATCGCGCGTGGTGCTAGTTTAATGTATTCGTTTTAATTATTACTTGACGTATATGCACGAATCTCTATACCATATTTAAGAGCACACGCCATCGCGATCAAGTTTTTGGCGCCGTTGCCGGGGAATAGATTGATATTAGGAAAACCCAAGTTCTGTAATTTAGCCATTTACTTATTTGTTATTTAATTCTAGTTAATCAACGTTTCTTATCTGCAACTGTCTTTTGGTTTGTGTTTCGTTACCTAGCTAACGTGGTTCGTTGACTTTTTCAGGTACACTTATACGGTGAATGACCCGAAGCCATCCATCGTATCCACTTATTTAAGGATCTCCAAATTTTGAGCGTACATTGCGACGAAGTCTGAGACAAGAAACTTCCGAAAGTCATTCGTCCGACGAATCAATTCAGCTAGTTGATTACTCTCAGGACACCGCAAGCACCTCTCAACCAGAGACGTCAGTCGATAGTTCGGGAACATCGAAGGAGATGGCAGATCAAGAAGCTAATAACGAGGAGCAATCACTGCAAGATTTGCTCAAGAACGATACACTCGGTCGTACGGAGTCGGCAATTGTCATACCACCGATCGCAATCAACAATTTTGAGCTGAAGAACTCATGGCTTCAAATGATATTCCAGACGGCTCAATTTGAGGGCAACTCTGAAGATGATCCGTACAAACACATCAAAGCATTCTTGGCGATTACGGACATCATCAAAATCAATGGGGTGTCGAATGATGCAATCAAGCTTATGTTGTTTCCATTCTCTCTCAAAGATAAGGCAAAGGAGTGGTTGGAGCTATTACCACCGAAATATATCACTACTTGGAACGAGCTGCGCGGGGCTTTTCTTGGCTACTTTTTCCCGCAATCGAAGGTTCTCAGGTTAAAGACTGAAATTTCACTCTTTCATCAGAAAGACACGGAGAATCTTTACGAAGTATGGGAGAGGTACAAAGCGTTGTTGAAGAAATGCCCGCATCATGGAATGACGAATGCAGCAATCATCAATAGATTCCACGAGGCACTCAACGATCAGGAGACAAGTCTCTCATCACCACATATTTTATAAACTTCAAGAGAACTTACGAAGAGCTCAATATGTTGCTGCCCTTCAGTACTGATGTGAAGGAAAAACAAAATCAACGAGAAAAGATGGTTGTTATGAGTTTCTAGCATGTCTTCCAATTGAATTTGAGATTGCTAAATCTCAAATTCTCTCCAGTTCAGAGATTTCGAATCTAGAAGATATTTTTCGAAGCGTTCTTCGTACACATAATGCGTTACCTATTCTTTCTTCTCAGCCTAACAGTGTCTTTATTAGCCATAGTACGATATCTGACACCGGATGACACTACTACAGCAGTGGTGACGACAAAAAGATGGGGTCGTGGCCCTACAATTCTTATAAAAAGTAGTGGAAACCGTGTAAAAAGGCAAGGAGAGATTGTACTTCACTATCGCCACAGGTCATATTAAGGGGGATTGTCGAAAGCTACAATATAAAAAATCACAGGCTGCCCATATTACAACCACTTCTGAGATCGCTGAAAAGTTTGTAACAATATCCGCCGATGAGTATGCATGATTAACTCAGCTTCAAGAAATAGTGAAACAACCATCCGAGAATGATAATGCTCTTGTGGGTATAGGTATACAAAATACATGTCTTGTTTCCTCTTCCTCAAAATGGTTTATTGATTCTTGTGCAACAGATCACATGACAGGTAATCACGTTTACTTTCTTCAGCCACATAAAGTTATCTCTCCTGTTACTATAGCAAATTGCTCAACATCTAGTGTTATTGGGTCTAGAACCACTAATCCAACATCGTCTCTCCCTTTATCTTCTGTTTTTAGTCTACCACGATTGTCATTTAATTTGATTCAGCAAACTTACGCATGACCTTAAGTGTTGTATCTCAATTTTTCTTGGTTATTGTTTATTTCAGGATCTCATTACCAAGAAAATTATTGGTAATGGACATGAGTCTGGTGGTCTTCACATTCTTTATACACAAAAACCACAACAAGTAGCATGTATGAGAATAGTATCATCTCCTTTTGAAACACATTGTCAATTGGCCATCCTTCGCTCTCTATGTTGAAGAAACTTTGTCCTCGGTTTTTGCACATTAGCTCCTTAGATTGTGACTCTTGTAAGTTGCTAAACATCATAGTCTAAGTTCTAGTCCTAGAGTCGATAAGCGAGCTACTGCACCCTTTGAGTTAGTACATTCCGATGTTTGGGGTCCTTATCCAATTACTTTTAGAACGGTTTTTGGCTATTTTGTTACTTCTTTTATGATAATTCTAGAATGACATGGCTTTATTTAATGAAAAATTGCTCAGAACTATTCCTTCATTTTTCTTCCCTTTATGTTGAACTTCGAACCCAATTTGTCAAACATGTACAAATCCCAAAAAGTGATAATGCAAAAGAATATCTCTCAGGGGTTTTTCAAAAATATATGCTCGAGCAGGGTATCCTTCACCAGACTTCTTCTGTTGACATTCCTTCTCCAAATGGGGTTGCTGAGAGAATAAATAGACATCTTCTGGAAACTTCTAGAGCCTTGTTATTCCAAATGCAGGTTCCAAAATACTTTTGGGCTGATCCTGTGTCTACCGCTTCTTTTCTAATCAATCATACGCCTTCCTCTGTTTTATCTGGTAATACTCTTTTCTACACTCTATTTACGAATAAAAAATCATTTTCTATAAAACCAAAGATACCGGTTGCACTTGTTTTGTTCGGGACGTCCACCTTCATGTTACAAAATTGGATCCTAAGTTCTTGAAGTGTATATGGTTGGGTTATTTCCGTGTGCAGGACGGGTATCGTTGCTATCATCCTAGTCTCGGTAAGTATCTCGTGTTTGTCAATGTTACCTTTTTGGAGAAATTACCTTTATCGCCATATTCAGGTTCTGCGAGTCACGGGGAAGATGATGAGTTGTTAATTATGACGTCATACTAGTGTCGGGTTCGCCACCCTCCCCCCCCCCTCGAAAACCAGTTAATCCTCCCATTATATACACTTATTCGCGTCGCCCACGTCCTGACTTAGTTGTTGAGTCTCCAGAATCATGTGCTGAAGAACCAATATGTTCGTCATCAGATCCAACTATTGAAGATGATCTTAATCTCCCTATTGCACAAAAATGGTAAACGTACATGTACTTCTTCAATCATTTCATACAATCATTTGTCCTCCTCTTCTTGTGCTTTTCTTACATCCTTAGACACTGTGTTTGTACCAAAAACTATTCCAAAAGTGTTAGCTCAGCCCAGATGGCGAAATGCTATGATTGAGAAAATGAACGCAATAGACGTCAATGGTACGTGACAATTGGTTACTTACCTAAAAACAAACAAGCAATTGGATGTAAATTGGTGTTTAGTGTCAAATTTAATGCGGATTGCTCTATTTTTCGATTGAAATGTAGCCTTGTTGCTAAAGGATATGGTTAGACTTATGGCATTGCTAAGCTTGCATCTATCAGGTTATTATGATACATTTTCTCCTGTTGTTAAGCTTGCATCTATCAGGTTATTTATTTTCCCTGCAGCTACTTATGGTTGGCCTCTGTATCAGTTAGACATAAAGAATGCCTTTCATCACAACGATCTTAAAGAGGAGGTATATATGGAGCAACCTTCTGGTTTTGTTGCTCAAGGGGAGAAGTTTGCCGTCTGCAAAAGTCTATATGGTTTGAAGCAGAGTCCTCGAGCTTGGGTCAGAAATTTTAGCTAGGCAATTGAGAAATTTGGGATGCATAAGAGCAAGTCATAATGAATACTAATATTGTCAACTAATCATAATGTATAATTCCGTGTTCTACAGACAATCCGGTGGAGGTATTATGTTGTTAGTCGTCTATGCTGACGATATTGTATCACGTGTAGTTACTCAATAGGAATTTCATCGCGGGAGTCGTTTCTTCATACTTAGTTCCATACCAAAGACTTGGGAATGTTAAAATATTTCTTGGGAGTTGATGTTAGTCAAAGTAGGAAAGAAATCTTCTTATCTCAGAGAAAGTACGTCTTTGATTTATTGCAGGAGTTGAGAATGTTGGGTGCTAAGCTAAGCCTTGTATTACACCAGTGGTTCCTAATTTACAATTAAACAAAGAAGGTGAACTATTTGCAAATCCTGAAAGGTATAGGAGACTTATCGACAAGCTGAATTATCTTGTCGTGACATCCCTTGATATTGCTTATTCGGTGGGTGTGATGAGCCAATACATGTCATCACCAACAATTGATCATTGGGGAACAGTATAGCAGGGTATGCACTATTTAAAGGTGCTCTCGGAAGTGGAATCCTATATGGGAATCATGGCCATACTAGGATCGAATGTTTTTCAGATTCTGATTGGACTGGGTGTAAGGACGATAGGAGATCTACTTCAAGATATTGTGTCTTTGTTGGGGAGAATTTCATGGAAGAGTAAGAAATAGAATGTTGTCTCACGATCGAGTGCATCAAAGCTGGATACAGAGTTATGGCCATGGCGGTGTGTGAGGTCGTATGGATTTATCAACTTCTCAGTGAAGTAGGAATTAAAATCTCAAGGCCTGCAAAGTTATGGTATAACAAATAAGCTGCACGTCAAAGTTATGGTGTGACAACTAAGGTGCACTTCACATTGCTTCCAGTTCAATCTTTTATGAGCGAACAATGCATATTGAGATTGATTGTCATGTTACTCGTGACAAGATTTAACAAGGTTTGATCACTACATGCTATGTAAAGACTGGAGAACAATTAGGCGATTTATTCCCAAAGGCTCTTAATGGGGCCCTGATCGATTATCTATTCAACAACTTGGACATTATTAATATCTATGCTCCGGCTTGAGGGGGATGTTACAGATAATATGGGTGATTATTTCAGGAATTATATTGTGTATATACTGATTAGTAGGCTAAATATCAAGGATTGGAGGGGCTAATTTATTATAATTAATATAGGATATTTTTTTTCCAATTATAGTACTCCAACAGTTGTATATAATAACATTGTACTTCATGAGTTTGATATGAAAAAACGTATCTTCTTTGAGAATAACAACCATCTTTGCCTCAACGCAGACTTCATACTTATGTTGTGAGTCACCTTCCATTTGTAGAAATAAGTTTAACGTTATTAGCTTTTTCATTATGTATAACCTTACGTGCCCTTATCTACCATGCCATAAATTAGAACAAACCAAATAAGAAGAATTGACTTTATTATTAGCGAGCTCAATCTTGCGCTTTACAGGCATAACATTTAACTTAAAGAGCCCCTTCGCGAGGTAGTCATTGCTAATGAAATTACCATTTTTAGTCAGTACACATTTAACTTACAAGCTTTTTCTAAATCCGGTTTTGCTTAACAGCGAGCCAGAGACTAAGTTATTGTTGATGTATGGGACATGCAGCACGTCCACAAGCGTCATCTTCTTGCCGGATGTCATCTTCAGCACCACTCGTCTTAATTCAACGATGTTGGACGTAACAGTGCTCCCCATATAAAGCGTCCTACCCGATGTATGTATGTAGGTGGAGAATATTCCTTTGTTAGAGCAGATGTGACATGTAACTCTGCTGTGGATATACCAGGAGTTCGGGTTTTCCACCACATTTGCTTCGTACACGACTGCAGCGAGATCTAACTCCGACCGTTCCATCACCAACTTCTTTTCTTTTGTCCAGTGAGCCCGATTCTGATTGCCTTTTTTCTTCTGGCGAAAATCCTTGGCCATGTGTTCGAGTTTGTCACAATTGTAGTAGTTTCCCTTAATTCTTTTGGAATTTGGATTTTGCTTACTCTGCGTTGTTCCCGGCCTCTTTCGCTTATTATCGGAGCTCGACTCAGCTAGGTTGGATCCTACCTCAAGGTTTCCCCTTTTTTCCTTTTCTTTCGATCTTTCGTTATCTTCTTCGATTTGAAGTCTCACAATCAGGTCCTCAAGCCCCATTTCTTTACGCTTGTGCTTGAGGTAGTTCTTGAAGTCCTTCCACAGAGACGATAGCTTCTCGATAATAGCAACTACCTGGAAGGATTCCCTGATGTGCATATCGTTGATGATTAGTTGCAGATCACGGACCTGATCCAATACTAGTTTGGAATCAGTAATCTTTTACCGATTATGAACTTTTTCAGTCCAGCATTGTCGGTCTTATATTTCTTTTCCAACGATTCTCCTAATTCTTTCGCATTCTTAGCCACTGCATAGACATTATATAGGGAGTCGTCCAAGGCGTTCAGTATATAATTCTGGCACATGAAATCATTATATTTCCATTTGTCTAACGTCGCTTTCTTCTGCTCGTATTGAGCATTTATTACTTGTGCAACAGCATCTACAACATCAGCATTTGCACCCTCAGATGGTGCTGCGTTTTCTGTCACAGTCGGAGCACACTCCATCAGAAAATAGATAAGGTTTAAGGTTGTCATGTAGAACATCATCTTTTGCTGCCAGCGTTTGAACTTGGTCATGTTGAATTTGATGGGGTGTTCGTCGTGGCTGCTGGTAGAGAAAAGTATTGCGTTGGTTTCCGTCGATTAGATCAGGAACGGATATTGTCTTACGGTTGTTGGAGTCTGGTGTGTAAGCTTCTGGTCAGCGGCAGTAAATCAAGCAGAGCTTCGTCTGAACGGTAAGTCGAGGCGTGTATTTAATAGACTGCAATAAGACAATATCGCCTCGAATATCAGTGCTCTTGGTTGACGGGGATTACCCCCAAGATGCAATGTCTGCAGAACTTCATATCGCAGTGGTACGAACGAGTTCTCCAACAAATTAACGGAAAACTCGAGCTTTTCTTGCTTTAGGGAATTTGGGATGGGGAGTGGCTTATGCAAGAATGTTGGGGTTCGAATTAATGAATTTCCAACACGTAAGGGGGCCTATTTATAGCAGCTCACGTGTAGCAAGGACTTGATTGCAATTTAATGCATCCTTTTGGGCTTCTCAGACGTTTGACTTCCTTGACCAGGGGCTAGAATGTGAACAGTCGCAACTTCACGACTGCCCCGTCATTAGAAGCTTCTCACTCGCCTCTTCGTATACTCGGGTTAGATCGATCTGTTCGACGGTCCAGTAAACCTAGTTGACTCAATGGATTATGCCACCTCAGCTAGCCTAGTCAGCGCTTATGCAACGCCAACTCATCATTACTGTTACACCTTTGCCAGTGCCACGTCAGCAAATTTTTAGATTGCCAAGCGGAAAAGAAATGTTGTGCAAAGTCACCAAGGCACATGGCTAGGGAAGCACTTGGAGACACGCACAAGCAGCAGACGCATGCCAGGCGAGGCAGGCCAAGGCCATGCAGGCGATGGTGGGCGAGCACGTGCGCGACGACTTGGACATACGATTATAAAGTCACAAAAGTAGATATTCTACCTAAGTCCTATAAATTGACAGTAGCTACTATTTTGGCATTATTTTTTGTTCTTAATAACTATTCTGGAACTAAAGAAGGACCCATCCGAAAATAATTATCTAAGCTTACTTAAGTTGTTTTGTAGAACTCTCACGTGTGCTACCTGGATTCTGGTTACTCGACACACATGATGGAAAATAAAGCACTGCTGAGCAACTTTAATTTTGTGACAAGAATTTAGATGTTCATTTTCGAGCGGACAAGTGTTGTATTATAAATGCGCAAAACGAAGAACATCAATTCGGGACTCGTCAATCTACGCTATACACAATTAATTTTAAAACCATGAAACCTTCTATGACGGTTTGCCTCATTACTCAAGCTTCAATAAATCAAAATAATCTTTGACATCAGCGGATCTCTCATCTCAATTTCAGAGATTTACATAAACTACATTCCAAGAAACTTGTCAAGGGACTGCCACATCTTGCCTATCCTCAAGCCCATAAGTGCACCTCATGTGAACTTGGCGAAATGAAGAGAGCTTCACATTCAAGGAAACAAGTGGCATCTACCATTCGGCCTCTGCAATTCCTTCATATGGGCTTATGTGGTCCAATGAGAACGCAAAGTCGTAACGGCCGAAAGTACGTCTTAGTTATTTTAGATGACTACTCTCGATACACATGGACAAATTTCTACGGACAAAGGATGAAACCGCTAGCTTTATCATCTCTTTTGTCAAAACTACACAAAACTTGCTGCAACAAACAATCCAAGTATTCAGAACAGATAATGGTACCGAGTCAAAAATAAGACACTCGACAAATTATATCTCTCCCTTTGGAATTACGCAACAGTTTTTAGCAGCAGGAACTCCACAACAGAACAGTGTAATCGAACGAAAGAATCGAACGCTAGTCGAGGCTGCAAGGACAATGCTCATACATGCAAATCTACCGCATTTTTTTGTGGGCCGAAGCAATTAATACCACATTCTTCACTCAAAATCGGAATATAATCCACAAACGATTCAACAAGTCTTCGTATGAGTTAATAAACAAAAGAGTACCAAATATCGCTTTCATCAAAGTCTTCAGGAGTCTATGCTTCGTAAAAGATCAAGGCAACGAATCGAAAGTGTGATACTTTGACGAGTGCTTGAGTGACGGAGCTTAAAATCCGGTGGGAAGCTTTCCGAGCACAACTTGAGGCACTGCCGAATATGGTGGATTTGGTGGCACATATCGTGGAGATGAGAAAGCAGCGATGGAGGAAGCCATGGCGGGCTTCAACCGGCGGATCCATGGGCTAAATGCATATTTTCGAGACGTGGCACAGGCGAACGATGAGCGTGTGACGCTGATCAAACGTGCAGCCCGGGAAAGCGAGGAGCAGGCAAAGTAGATCGAACGGGACTTGGAGATTATAAATGACGCGTTGGCGAATCGAGGAGGATTCTTCGTGTCCAATCGAAGCAGGAAGGTATGCGAGTCGAAGACGTTCTCAGGGGCGCGCGATGTTAAGGTGTTAGAGAACTTCTTGTGGGACATGGAGGCATACTTCAACGCGGGTGCAGTGGCCGAGGACGAGCAGGTGAACACGACAATGATATACCTTGAAGGTGATGCGAAGCTGTGGTGGAGGATGAAATTAATGGCGATTGATTGCTCAGGATAATCGCGAGAGGATCACGTCGTGGGATGAACTCAAATGCGAGTTGAGGGCCTAGTTCCTGTCAGGCAACACTTCGTGGGTTGCGCGTGAAGCACTACGAAAGTTGCAGCAAATCGGCACGTACGTGAGTATGTTAAGCAGTTTTCTTCACTTATACTCGATGTTCAGGGGATGTCGGAGGCAGACCAACTGTTCAACTTCATGGTCGAGCTCAAGAGTTTGGCTCAAATCGATGTGGCGAGACTAGGCGTGCGGGACTTAGCCACGGCAAAGGCGGCAACCGAGCGGCATGTTGAGATCAGGCCAATAACAGCCGAGGCTACGAGTGAGATGACTAACCAAAGACATGCGAATCGGGAAGTGGAGACCAAGAAACAGGGTGGCTGCAAGAAGTGCAACCATGAGAAACAAGCGGACCAGGCCGCGAAACCACAATAAGCAAGCGAAGGGTGTTATGTTTGTGGAGCAAACGGACATATGACTCGACAGTGTCCAAAACACGCACGGGCGACGATGATGGTGGTCGATGAGGACTCCTCGGACACAGTATTGAACATTGTGAGAGTTACTTCTCCTAGGCCAATTGGTGTATTATACGAGGTAGAGGCTAGCAAGCGTCGTGCGTGCTGAGGCATGCGTCAGGGCGCGCGTGCGGAGCGAGCCATTGCGGGGGAGCGCAGGCTGACACACACGACATCAGGATGCTAAAGGGGCGAGGAGGCGTGCTAAGGGGTGCGGTGCGGAGCGAGCCGTTGCGGGGGAATGCAAGCCTTTACACGTGGCACAAGGGGCCTTTGAGCGCGGCGCAGAGCGCGAGTACATGTTGAAGGCTGAGGCAAGCAAACGGGTTTGTGGTGAAACCAAGGCAAAGTTCGGGGAGACTTGGCTGAGTGGTCGGGGCGAGGTCGTGAGCAAGCAAGTCGTTGCGGAGCATGGGAAATTTTATATGCAGGTGCGAACTGATGGAGTCAAGGGAGCGTGAATGAGGTAATAAGGGGCTCATCAATACCTTCAACGCCATTGCGGGCGACGCGGGTCGAGGGAGCGCAACCCCCATGCTAGGGCGTGCGGGAGCAAGGCACGGGACGATGGTACACCCGCGCAAGCGAGTCGCGATACAATTGACGTGAAGATCTGTTCGGAGCATTAAAAGTGGGCAAGCACGCGGTGTTGGCCAAAAAGGTGGGTGACTTGAGGTTACCGAGGGTCTAAGCCATCAAGACAATGAGGTCTTTTCAAGCTCATGGGGGCGGACTAATCGAACATCGCTGAGGAAGAGCGCGAGACGGTCGGGACGAGCGAGACTTAGGAATGTTCGTGTGTACGATCAACTTGGACTTTGAGAAGCAAGGGCACAAGGCAATCGGGGCAAGCTAAAGGGGAGATCGAATGCTTAGATGCGGGATTGACGTTGGAAACAAAGGGATTCGTCGACGAGGACGTCAACACTCTTCAAGTGGGGGAGGATTGTTACACCTTTGCGAGTGTCACCACGTCAGTAAATTTGAACATTACCAAGCGGGAAACAAATGTTCTGCAAAGTCACCAAGGCACATGGCGCGGGAAGCACTTGGAGAAACGCACGAGCGGCACCATGCGGGCTAGGCCAGGCGGGCCAAGGCTAAGCGGGTGACGATGGGCGAGCACGTGCGAGACGGCTTGGACGTTGAGGTCTAAAGCAACGACGGACGGTGGCTCGGCAGAAAACAAGCCAAGCACGGTGGTGCGCGGCGGTGCACTGCAGCGGTCCGATGGAGGTGACGACGGGGGCGACGACAACGGTGCCCGACGGCGGTGACGGAGGGAAAGCTTAGGTCAAGCGGTGGCTCGGCCAAGGCGAGATTATGCGGCAGCGCGTGCAAGGTGTGCGCGCGCGGACTGATGGGGTCCTGCGAGGATCTCAAGGCGGTTGGGCAGGCTCGAACCAAGTCAAACGAGGATCTTGACGCAGATCAAAGACTTGGATGTGGAGAGAATCTCAGAGAGAGATTTCCGCAGAGCTAACTTCGAATTCAAATAAAGTTGTTGAGAAAATCTCTCCGAGCCAAATTCGTCCAACTCTATATAAAGGCCATTGCCGAGATCAAGAAAGGGAGAGCTCCCTAGACAAGAAGTCTGAACACACGAAAAAGAGTTCGAAAGCGCAGCACTTCGACCGAGCCACACATTCAAGCTCGGGGCGCCGAGATCGAGAGGAATCCCGCTGAGGGTTTTGCGAGCGAGCGATTATGATCCCAAAAATGGGACGTAAGGAGATAACCGTGTTGTGTCATAGTGTAGGCGCGTGAGGTCGAGACGTGTTCGGTGCCACGAGTTTGAGTGTGCTCCTTCGTTGTAAACTTTGCGTGAATAAAGATTACAAGCCGGATAGGCGAACCCGATTGTCCCCGAATTGACTGTGTCTTTGTTTTACGTTTCCGCATATACAAAGCAGGGTCGGACGAGAGGCTTATCGCGGGTAACTCGGGAACCGGACGAGCGAGGGACGAGTTAGAGGCGAGCCGGTTGTGAAGCGTGCAGGACTAAAATTTCGAAAAAAAAAATTCTAAGTCTCGGCTTTGCAACAATTATCTGCACGCGTGTCATGCTTGCCACGTCATCCGAGCTGCCACTTCATCGTCTCGTCGCCATGTCATCGTTCTCACCTAATAGCTTCCAGCGATGATACGACGTGCGATGTGCGCTTTGCGCCCATTGTGCACTTGGATCGGCTCGGGTTTGTGTCGGGCTCGTCGGTACGAGACACCCTGGGGCTATCATTTGGACCGAAATCACACTAGTCCATTAAGCCCTCTTGAATCCACCCTTTAGGCGAGCCCATTTTAACAACCTATACAAGGTAATTCTTTATAGCATGATGAATTTTTTTGTGTCTAATCAATGTGGGATAAAGATTTCCTACAAATATTTGTTAAACACTTTAATTTTTATTGGGCTAACTTAGAAAATTAATTTCTCATATCGATTTTGAACAAATCAATATTCGTTAGATTTCCTCAAAACGTAGTTTATGAATCTTTCATCAATTTCAAGTTTCGATATACGGTGACAACTAAATTTAATTACCGATAAAATTTGACTCTTGGATTAAATGGCCCACTTTTGGACCCATGAGCCCAAATCCAACAGTGGGGGCATGTTTTCCTAAATCGGAACACAAGTTAAGGGTGATAGAATGGAATAGTCTCTTTTCGAGAATTACATTGTAAGTTAGGTTGCCACCCTAACATTGTGCATTCTTTTATGCAGGGTCGGCTCATCATGATATGATGCGTAAAGCGAATACTAAAACAGGGCGCACACCAACCTAGCACAATCCTACTTCTTATTCGAGCTTGGAACCGGTAACTATTACACTATAAACATTATAGAAGATGGAGTTAAAAATAAAGAAAAAAGATTTTTTTTTTCTTCTAGTGAATTTTTTCAAAACAAAACCATTTTTTACATGAATTTATTCTTCTAGGTTTTTTGACGCAAATTGTTTTATAAAATATTCATAATCAAGTCAATTCATTTTATATTGATAAAATAGTTAATCCTGTTATAGTGTGTTTGGTTGAGGTGGTGATAACATGAATTATTATTAGTTAAAGTAGTGTTTAGTATGAGGATTTATTTAAAGGTGAAATTTAGCTAATACCCCTTAACACCCACATAAAGCATTAAATAAAAGAGTTTCACCCTTTCCTTTATTTAATCTCATGTATGTTTGACATATTAATTCCTATTTAAAATTTATTTTCCGGAGTTACCCCTCTTTATTATTTAATTTACAATAAGGGTAAAATTATAATGGTGTTTAATTAAATCTAATACCACTAGTCACATCTACCAAAACATCGGACATCATTATTTAACCCCATAAATCAATCACTCAAAAATAGTCACACCCTCAATTATTTATACCCAACTAAATCTAGGCAAAATATAAGATTGTGTCACGAAGTATACAAGTTTTCGATTTTTGGTCACTATGTTTGATAATTGCAAAAGGAGGTCACTAACTTTGTATGTCAAAACAATTTTGGGTCATATTTTCAATTTTAGGTCACTAAGTATACATGTTTCATTTCTGGGTCACATGTTCACAAAGTTAATTACCAAATGAGTGACCCGAAATTGAAAATTGTATATACTTAGTGACCCAAAATCGAAAAATATATGCTTAGCCATCCAAAATCGACAACATGACCCAAAATTGTTTTGACATATAAAAGTTAGTGACCTACTTTTGCAATTATCAAACATAATGACCCAAAATCGAAAACATGTATTATTAATGACATAATCTTATAATTTTTCCTTAAATCTAATACCATTTCAACACAGGATTTCAACTAAGCGGGCTCTTAATCTTTCATGCGACACTGTAGATCTCAAGTAATTTTTATAATTTTAAATTTGAAAAACCTTCTTTATGCGGGAGCAGCAGTAACTGGAATCGTCAACTAATCATATGGAATTTAGCTATTGATTTTGTAAATTTTTCAGATTATTTTTTTTTTTTTTTTTTGGGCCTTTTTTTTTAATAATTATAGGTTATTTGTGTAATAACATTATTAAATTGAGGGCCTTAAGATATTGAGCCTTTAACTAACTAACTTTTATTTATCGGACATTACTATATTTAGGTCATCAAGATATTGAGACTTTTCAACTATTATTTAAATAATAGCATTACTAAATTAAGGACCTCAAGATATTGACATTTTTAACTGACTAAATAGATTATATATATATATATATATATATATTTAGTATTACTAAATTGGGACACTAAAATACCGGGCCCTAAAGCCCCTACTTCACTTGCTTTATCCAAAAGTCGGCCAACAACTTTATGCATTGTATCTCTCTCGTGAGCCTCTACCATCATATTTGTTCATATTGCACCGAGGGGTTCAGTGGCCTGTTGCAGGAAGTCGTGACTAATTAGAAAATCAAAGGTGTGGTGGTGTGGCGGAATGCAACTAATATATTATATCCACCTTGTCTTTGTCGATACGGTGATTTTTAGGAAAGCAAAGGTAAAGGAGTTAAAGGTGATCCAACATTTTATCACTTAAATTTCTTCCTCTATTATAAAACATTACATGTACTTTGGGCTGAGTACAAACATAAATTGCGCTTCCATTTTGAAGATGAAAAACTATTTTAGATCACCTTCTTTTCATGTATTAACAATGAGAAACCTAACTGACCTTTTCATTCATAAGTTGTCACGCTCGTTTATTACCTCTCAAATAAATGCAGACCAAACTCCATTCGAATTATGCCACATCGCCAAAATATTAAAATTCTTTACGTCGTGAGAACGTCCTTACCTAATTTGGTTGTATAAGCATGTAAGAATATAATTGAGTAGTGTTCCCCATATGACTAGTTGGGACTTAGAATTAAGATGGATAATAAGAATATCCACGTCAGTGTGAGTTTTGGGTACGAGTCGAAAAGGGAACAAATTCCTAGAAAAAAAAAAGAAGGAAAGGGGACGAAACGTTGTGCTAGTGAGTACGAGTTTGAAAAACTCACCCCATGTCAGAACTTATTGTACAAACGAGTTTCTTATTATATATATATAGAGAGACATATAAAATTCTTGTTGTATAATAAAAATAACATTTTATTTTTATTAAAAATTCATAGCATACCCAATTCATAAATTAAGTTATTACTGTGATTTTGTGGTTCAGTTTAGTTGCGAGTGATTTCTTTTCTTATTTAGACATAAACCTGTCATATTGTCACTATTATATATACATAAACTGTACGTGGAAGAATGTCGGTCCACCACAGGCGGTGAACGGCGCTAGTGAAACCCAATAAATAGCTCATTCAATACATAAGAATAAAAATACAAATATAAAAATAAAAAAAAACGTAAAAAGTAATTTTATATTTATGGGTTGGGAAGATTTCTTTTCTTACGTAAAACGTAGAATTTTTTATTATCGAGCTTATTTCTTATCTTATCTTATTTTAGATGTAGAATTTTCTTCTTTTTTTTTACGGGTAATCGGTATGATTCGTAAGGCGACCTCTTTAGGTGAGTTATGATAGCGCATGTTCTTTATTTTATATTCCATGGGTTGTCAAATCCCCAAATTCTTCATGATCAATTAATAATTAACTTGGTCAAGTTTACAAATTTTGCAATTTTGTTTTGGCGACCGAAAATGTGATTTAACTTTTCAGATGGAATGTTTGAAACGCAAACTCTAAGCAAACTTACGACACGAAGGCAGGCTTCTGCAGGACAAAACCTTCACTGACAAGTACATTGCTTTTCTTTCCGTACAAAATCCAACGTTAAACCTCTGCTGTATATAAAGAAACCTCATTGGCTCATTTGATATCTCATCCACCACACGAGCTCTTCTCTTCCTCACCTGTGCGATCAAAGAATGGCGACTATTCTCTCACCAGCCTTTGTTTTCGGCATTCTTGGTACATATATTATCTCTATTCATTATTAGAGACATAGTGATTTCTGATCTTGCTCTTACCATTATTTTCTTTTTTCTTCTTACATTTGCAGGAAACATAGCGTCGTTCTTGGTTTACTTGGCACCTCTGTAAGAATTTGAACAATATATTCCTCCCTCTAGCTAATTATTATTCATGGGCGGCTATATATTTATTATATAAACATATACGTTTTTCGATCGCTTCAGGCCAACATTTCGCAGGATAGTGGAGAAGAAATCAACACTAGGATTTCAGTCACTCCCTTACTCAGTGGCATTGTTCAGTGCAATGATTTATCTTTATTACGGAATTCTGAAGACAACCATTTTGATCATCACCATTAACAGCTGCGGATGTCTCATTCAAACTGCCTATCTAACAATCTACGTGATCTACGCAACTAAAGAATCCAAGGTGGGACCCTAAGTTCATGAATAAACGCTGAGGGCGGTGATTTTAACCATCTTTGATTATAACTGCTATTTTATTTTGTTTTCAATTTCTCCAGATGTTTACTTGCAAGCTGCTGCTTCTGTTTAATGTGTTAGCACTGGGGATAATTATTTCATGCACGTATTTATTTTCGTTCGGGGATGAAAGAGTTTCGATAGTTGGGTGGATATGTGCTATTTTCTCTGTCTGCGTCTTTGCTGCTCCTCTTAGCATTATGGTACGAGCCAGCCAGCATTTTGTTTTCTGTCTTAATCTCCTCTTTGACACTTTCCCTCCCACACACACACACACACACATATATATATATATATAAAGAGTTGATTTGACGATGATTCTCTCTGTCTGTCTATGCAGAGACAAGTTGTAAACACAAAGAGCGTGGAATTCATGCCATTCTCACTCTCTTTCTTCCTAACAATATGCGCCGCCGTGTGGTTCGTGTATGGTTTCCTCATCAAGGATTTCTATGTTGCAGTGAGTCCGCAGCCATCCGCTGTCCGTCAACCTTTTATTCTTAATATAATGTATAATTTTATATCGATTGATGCATTATATTATTATTATTATTTAACAGGCACCAAATATTTTGGGATTTATTTTTGGGACGGCGCAGATGATTCTGTACGTCGTATATAAGAAGAATACGCAGATTGCGGCTGCCGAATCAGAAATCTCTTCGTCTCTTCATAAAGACAAGATGGAGATTATAGTAGTTTTTCCAAACGAAGATAAGTGATGATGTTTTATCCTGTTTTTGTTTGTTTTCCGCCTCACAAATAAAATCACTTAGATATAACTTTCGCCATCATCATATTTTCAAATGTGCCACGTCATGAATCCACATACATACATACCAAATAAAGGCGTTGTGTTATTAATACAAGTAATATGTAGATCCAAACGAAAGAGAGGGTAATCTTCCAGCGGAGATTATAGACATTAAATTGATCATTTGGGGAATACCAATGAAGCACAAAACAACAGGTTAAATAATTACTAACATGATCAAAGTTGAATGGTACAGTCATCTGGGTGTTTGGTACTTACTACTCACGACGCACATTTAGAAAGTTTAAAGTAATAATTATTACCTGCAAAGAAAAGCAGATTCACATACCGTCTGTTGCTGCTGGCTTGCGGTTAAGGTATCTTATCACTGCATCCTCAACCCTGTCCAAATTTTTTGATAGAACATTTTTAGAAAACGCCTTCTTAACTAAGACTGAAAACCTTTTCGTGCCAGGTGATGCATGAAAAGTCAGTTTATTTTATGGCATCGTTTGGATGATTTTGAGACAAGAATCAAATCTCAATCAGATTATAATTATGATGAGAGAACATTAAAAAAAAAAAAGGTAATCAAGAGGATGAAGAGAAAATAGACAAGGACAACACATACCAGGGTTGGTTGTAGAAATCTGAATGGCGCTCCTTCTCCGAATTGCGGCTTGACTCGCCAGCAACGAGCTTTAAGTCTTTGCTCTGAGAATCTACGAGGGCATTGATGAACTCTATAGGTGACTGACTAAACCCCAGAAAGAAGGCCCTCCTCCTACGGTGTTCGTGGATCTTCCTTATCGCACCACAAATTGCTTCATCACAGGCTTGTATGTCTTTCGACTTTTCAGTATTAGCCAGCAAAGCATTCAACTCCCTCTGTATAGGGAAGGGCACATCCACTAACACATCGTAGCATGCAGTGCCAACGGGACTATCCCCTGATAGCTTGATCCTGTGCTCCAAGAGTATGGGCTGCGGGGGAAATAAATGGGGTGTAATTTTTTGAGTCACTGCTGTAAACTTCATTTTGTTTTCCCCGAAAACTTTCTGCAGCGGTGGATCGCACATGAAAGAAGATGGGTCATCATGGCACTGCAGCTTACGAGCCTTCACATAGTGCCACACTGCGGTGATGATTCTTGCACGGGTATCAACCTCTATACCTAATAGCTCTGTCAAAGGTGCAGAGAGCTTGAACTTCTCAGGCATGTGATTCATTTCCAGTCTTATGCTAACGGTGAATTCTTGATCACCTTTCCTTTTGACCTCAAAGCCTTCTTGAGGAGCAGGAGATCGAGCACTGTCCCATATAATCAAGTGGTTGTCTGGGTATACTTTCTGGTCCAAAGTGATGGTAACCCTCTTGAAAAACGTGGAGAATTTCGGGTACGCAGAGCTTGGATTCTGAGTCATAGCTTGGTCAGTGTTCGGTCCCTCTTCTACAATCCTACCTATGATTTTTAGAGTCCACGTAGGAGGCTCAGCACTCGGTTTCTTGGGCATCGAGTGGATCTGATTCTGATTAGAAAAGGTGTTGAAAACATAGATCCGGAGAGTTCTCTGGTTGTACAATGGAGACTTTAGAGACTCTTGGATATCGATCTTTTTCCTTGTCAGAGAAGCATCGACGCGGGACTCAAACTCAAGCAGTTGAGTGTAGAGGTCAGATTCTGGTAAAATAGCAGCCACTCGCTCGTGCACCTGCTTCTCGGAGAGCCTCTGCTTCTTGCGAGCAGCTGCAGTAGCTTCCATTGTCCTCAAAGGGGAAGAAGTGATATTCGAAGGGGAGAATCCCGGGGGTCTCATATGTGGTCTCTGAGGAAACCTTTTGGCTGCTGCACTTCCAAGCCCAGAGATAGAAGGAGATGGAGAACCCAAAGATCCGACTCCACCAGCATTAGCCTGGTTAAACGAGAGCCCCTGAGCTGCAGCAGCAGCATGCATTTGATTTTGAAACTGTGCTTGAGCTTGGGCCTGAGCCTGAGCTCTCGACTGAAGCTGAGCAAATGCCTGGGCTTGAGCTGCTGAAAGCTGAAACTGGCCCGGAAATGCAGAGCCCATCTGTTGCTGAGAAGATGGGTTCACAGGGAAAGAGTTTCCAAAAGGGGAGGGAGCTCCAATATTCTTTGGTAGGTTATTGTTATTTGCAGACATGGCGGGTAACTCTTAGAGAACAGGTCAAATGTGAGATTATGTAATCTAGCTCAAACTTTCCACGAAAAGGCCTGTGTTTAAGATTTGAAAAGCAAAAGATATTTTAGTCAATTAAGGGTCTATATAACCAGTAACAACTCAGAAATGAAACTGCCCCAACGAACACTTTTTTTACAGGTAGACGAATCAAAGAGTTCATACAAGCAGAATACTAGGGCTTTTTATTAAACATTCGACGTCAACACCACTAGAAAATCAATTAAAACCATAACGCGAATCGTACGTAACAACACACAGATTATGGCGGGTAGATGAACGCTTGGCGAATTTTCAGAAAGTACAAAACAAGGAACCGAACATCAATTGCCAGATGGGAAAAAACAAATAATTCAACAAGTGAATTACGACAACTCACCTTCAGCTCATTTCAAGGAACTCGTACCCCCTCGCGAAGCAAAAATCACAGAAATTCGGTAACGGAAGAACAAAACAGAAAAATAATCTTAAACTCGGCAACTAGTATCCCCAACTACGGGCACGGCACGATCTGACGGGGTTATCGATGAAATTGAGCTGGAAGGTACATAGTCATGAACGGTGGTGATTATGTTGAGGTCGACGAGATCGAGATTCAGTCTAATTAGCGATCTACCATGGGACTCTGCATCGGAACAATTATTGGAGTTGAAAGGAAAAGCGTTAGGGCTCTGCTCTGATGGTCTCAGTTACCTGGGTCGGGTCAAGACGGTGAACTGCGTTATAGACCACAATGGGCCGACTTTATTTATTTATTGGGCCCATTATTCATTTCCGGAGCCCGACTATTTGGAAACCTGATATGAAAACCAGAAACTCGTTTCGAATAAGGCTGTCCCCGCAACTAATTTCATCATCTCATTTTGCACGCTAATCATGGTTTTGAAACTGGAAATTTAATAGTTTAAGGTTTATCAGTTTGAACGGAATAAAAGCGAAATAAAATCGGTGTCTAAAATTGTTGGCTTGGTGGTTGAGTCGCGTCTGGTCGGCAGGAGCTCTGGAAGTCGGAAATGCGTCGGACGGTAAGTCGAGGCGTGTATTTAATACACTTTCCGTAAGACAAAATCGCCTCGATATTCTCGTGCTATCGATTATCGGCGATCGTCCCCAAGATATAATGACTTCAGAACTCATTATCGCAGCACAACGATTCGAGTTTTCGGGCGAATCGTACACGAAACTCGAGCTTTTCTTGCTTCGGGAACTCGAGGAGCTGAGAGTGTGTTATGCAAATACTGGTGTTGGAATGAATGATTTTTCAAACTCGTGAGAGATCTATTTATAGGGCATCAAGGACTTCAGGGACATAATTGCAATAAATGCAACCTTTGGACTTCCTGACCTTTGACTTTTCGGGGCCAGAATCTGAAAGGTCACAACTTTTGGACTGCCCCGCAATCGGAAGCTTCTCGACACGCCCCTCGTATTCTCGGGGCGGGTCGGTCCATTCGGTAGTCCGGTATGTCCAGCGCGTCATGCCACCTAAGCTGGCCCAGTCAGCGCTCACGCAACGCCACCTCGTCATCCCCTGCACACGTGATCCTTGCCACGTTGAACCGAGCTGCCACGCCATCACTGGACAAAATTTGTGGCTCCAATAGCTCCTAATGACGTGCAAAGTGCGCCTAAAAAGCGCCCATTGCGCACTTGGCACGGCTCGGATCGGCGCTAGCGCGGCCTGGGCGGTGCGAGGCACCGCCGAGCACTGGGCTATCACTTGGGCCAAAACCACTCTAGCCCATTAATCCCACTTGAGTGACCCTTTAGACAAGCCCATGTGAATTACCTACACAAGGTAACCCTTTATAAGGTGATGAATTCTTTAGTGTTTAATCAATGTGGGACAAAGGTTCCCTACACCCATTAATTACACACTTTTATTCTTTTATTGGGCCAACTTAGAAAATTAATTTCTCATTCACCCGACATCGTTTTAAGCAAATCAATATTCATTAAATTCCCCTCGTAATGTAGATTATGAATCTTTCATCAATTTCATGTTTCGATGTACGATGACATCTCGGTTTAATTAAAAACGATCGGATTTGGCTTTTGAGTTTAATGCCCACTTTTGGGCCCATAAGCCCAAATCAAACAATCCCCCACATGAATAGAAATTAATGCACATGCATGCTAACTCTAGCAAGAAAAGCTCGACGACCCATCATTGCATCAGGATAGGTAGCTTGTGGCTTTGAACCTTCCCTAGTGAAATGTTTTCGGGTTCACTCGCTGCGCAGTGAACGTGATATTTGAGTGAACGTGATGTCTTGAACTAGTAGCTTTTTGTGTAAACATAAGCAACAACATACATACAAAGATGAATCTAATTTCTTTCGATTCTCACGTTGTGTCCTTCTCGGCCGTGGACCATATCTCGGATTCATAAGTATTACAATTGAAGCGGCCTCACTTATTTATATAGGTGATCGACTATTAGGACTTGAATCCTGGAGTATCCCAAAATACTCCACCCTTCTGGGTATAGCCATCATTTAAAGCAGTGCTTACCCTTTACCACACGTCATCGGGTAATTACTAGGGCAACTTATGAGAATGAGCTTCTTAGACAAGTTTCCAAGTAAGCTATGAACTGGTCTCAGTTTATTTGTCTCATTGAACCAAGTTTGTGGGATCTCAACTCATCAAGGTTGAGTCACCACCGAGCCCCTTCTTGGGTGTGTGGGTTTTAGCCCCATTCCCATTACTGCGTCATAAAGCTGATCTCTAACGATGTCTTTCGTCAAAGGATCTGTTATGTTCTCCTTTGACCTCACATAGTCAATTGAGATTATTCCACTAGATATCAAATGTCTTACGGTATTATGTCTTCGGCGAATGTGTCGAGACTTACCGTTGTACATGCTACTCGGTGCCCTGCCAATTGCGGTCATGTTGTAGCAATGTATCATTTTTGGCGGCACAGGTTTATTCCAGCAGGGAATATCTTCCAAAAAATTTCTGAGCCACTCAACTTCTTCGCCGACTTTATCCAGCGCAATAAACTTCGATTCCATCGTGGATCGAGCTATGCATGTTTGTTTGGAAGATTTCGATGATATTGCTACTCCAACGATGGTAAACACGTAACCACTCGTGGATTTGGAGTCTTTGCTATCAGATATCCAATTAGCATTGCAGTATCCTTCAAGAACTGCTGGATATCTCGAGTAGAATATGCCATGATTCATAGCGTGCTTCAGATATCTGAGCACCATTCTCAAGTCTGTCCAATGACTACTCACGGGATTACTCGTAAACCTACTGAGTTTACTGATTGAATATGCTATGTCAGGTCGAGTGCAGTTCGATAGATACATCAAACTGCCAATCACCCTAGCATATTCGTGCTGTGATATGGATTCTCCTCTATTTTTGGCTAAATGCACATTTGGATCTAACGAAGTCTTAACCGGAGGATCATCAAAGGTATTGAATTTCTTCAACACGCTCTCAACATAATGAGATTGTGTCATCATAATTCCTTTGGGTGTTTTAGTGACATTTATCCCTTGAACGACGTATGCCAAACCCAAATCTTTCATGCTGAAATGAATTTTCAACATGTTCTTTGTGTTCACAATCACTTTCTGATTGTTTCCCATGATTAGCACGTCGTCAACATAGAGACAAACATTCACGAATTCATCGGGTGTGCCCTTAATGTAAACACATTTGTCATACTCGTTGATCTTGAACCCATTCGATAACATAGTCATATCGAAATTTTGGTGCCACTGCTTCAGTGCTTGTTTAAACCCGTAAAGCGACTTCACGAGTTGGCACACTTTGTTCTCTTGCCCGGGACGATAAACCCTTCAGGTTGTTTCATGTAGATTTTTTCCTCGAGTTCCCCATTTAGGAATGTCGTTTTTACATCCATTTGATGTACCTCAAGGTCATACAATGCGGCAATAGCAAAAAGAACGTAGGGGTGTAATCTTTGTTACGGGTGAGTAGGTGTCGAAGAAATCGTATCCCGCTTTTTGCGTAAATCCCTTGGCTACTAATGGAGCCTTATATTTCTCAATTGATCCATCATTTTTACGTTTCCTTGTAAGGACACACTTGCATCCTAAAGGTTTACACCCTTTTGGGAGATCTACCAACTCCCAAGTATGGTTCTGCATGATGGATTCAATTTCGTTGTTCAAAGCTTCTTTCCAGAACGGAGATTCTGGACTCGACAGAGCTTCTTGCAATGTCCAAGGTTCTTCGTCTAACATGTAAGTTAGGAAGTCGAAGAATGGTGCTTTGGCCATGTCCGAGGTTCCTCGACGAAGAAGAATGGTGCTTTGGCCATTTTTGCCTCAACACATACTTCACAATTCGCATTATATTAATTTTAGAATTAAGTTGATTCTCAACTTCACTCTTGTATCTTTTAAAGGCATCAGTTTCGTCTTTTCCACTTAAAAGATACACGTGACAGTACTTCGTGCAATTGTCGATAAACGTAATGAAATATTTCTTTCCACCTCTAGTTTGCACGAATTTCACATCGCATATATTGCTATGGATGAGTTCTAGAGGTGAGTTGTTTCTCTCGACAGAGAAGAATGGTGCTTTTGCCATTTTTGCCTCAACACAGACTTCACACTTATGTTGTGAATTGACTTTCATTTGTGGAAGTAAGTTTAAACTTATTAACTTCTTCATTTTGTTTAAACTCACGTGTCCTAATCTATCATGCCATAAATTAGAACACTCAATCAAATAAGAAGAATTGACTTTATTATCAGCGAGCTTAATCTCGCGTTTTACATTCCAGCCTCTTTCGTTTGTTGCCGGAGCTCGGCTCAGCTAGGTTGACTCTTGCCTCCATTCTTCTCCTTTTGTTCTTGACATCGATCTTTCAGTTGTCATCTTCGATCCGAAGCCTAACAACCAGGTCCTCAAGTCTCATTTCCTTACGCATGTTGCTTGAGGTAGTTCCTGAAGTCCTTCCATAGAGGCGATAGCTTCTCGATAATAGCAGCTACCTGGAGGGATTCACTGATCTGCGTGTTCTCCGCGTGCATGCCGTGGATGATTAGTTGCAGATCACGAACCCGATACAATACTAGTTTGAAATCAGTCATCTTGTAGTCCAAGAAACGACCGACTATAAACTTTTTCAGTCCAACATCTTCGGTCTTATATTTCTTGTCCAACGATTCCCACAATACTTTCGCAATCGTAGCCACTTCATAGACATTATACATGGAATTGTCCATGGCGTTCAGAATATAATTCCGACACATAAAGTCATTATACTTCCATGCTTCTAACACCGCTTTTTCTTGCTCGTATTGAGCATTTACATCTTGTGCAGCAGCATCTGCACCGTCAACGATTGCACCCTCAACGGGTGATGTGTCTTCTGTCACAGTCGGAGCAAGCTCCGTTAGAAAATGGACAAGGTTCAGGGTTGTAAGATAGAAGGTCATCTTCTGCTGCCACAGTTTGAACTCAGTCCCTCAGAAGTTTGCGAGACGTTCGGCGTGGTTGCTGGTGGGAAACGTTGCTGTGTTGGTTGCCATCGGTCAGACACGGACATATTTCGTCTTACGATTGTTAGATCGGTGGTTGAGTCGCGTCTGGTCATCAACATCTTTGGACGTCGGAAATGTGTCGGACGGTAAGTCGATATGTGTATTTAATAAACTCTCCATAAGACGAAATCACCCCGATATTCTCGTGCTCTCGGTTATCGGCGATTGTCCCCAATATACAACGACTTCGGAACTCGTTATCGCAGTACAACGATTCGAGTTTTCGGGCAAATCGTACTCGAAACTCGAGCTTTTCTTGCTTCGGGAACTCGGGGAGCTTGGGAGTGTGTTATGCAAATGCTGGTGTTGGAATGAATGGTTTTCCAAACTCGTGAGGGATCTATTTATAGGGCATCAAGGACTTCAGGGGACATAATTGCAATAAATGCAACCTTTGGGCTTCCTGACCTTTGACTTTTCGGGGCCAGAATCTGAAAGGTCACAATTTCTGGACTGCCCCGCAATTGGAAGCTTCTCGACATGCCCCCTCGTATTCTCGGGTCGTGTCGGTCCATTCGGTTGTTCGGTATGCCCAGCGGGTCATGCCACCTCAACTAGACCAATCAGCGCCACCTCGTCATCCCCTGCACGCGTGTCATCCTTGTCACGTCGACACCAAGCTTGCACGTCATTTCCGGACAAAATATTTAGCTCCAATAGTTCCTAGTGAAGTGCAAAGTGCGCCTACAAAGCGCCCATTGCGCACTTGGCACGGCTCGTTCGGTGTTGGACTCAGGCTCGGCCTCGGCCTCGGGAGAGGGCGAGGGCACGGGCACGGCATCGGCCTCGGCAGTGCGAGACACCGCCGAGCATCGGGCAATCACTTGGGCCAAAATCACACTAGCCCATTAAGCCCACTTGAGTCCACCATTTAGGCTAACTCATTTCAATTACCTACATAAGATAACCCTTTATAAGGTGATGAATTCTTTAGTGTTTAATCAATGTGAGATAAAACGTTCCCTACACCTATTAAACACTTTAATTCTTTTTTGGGCTAACTTAGAAAATTAATTTTCATTCACCCGACATCGGTTTGAGCAAATCAATATTCGTTAAAGTCATCGAGAAACGTAGATTATGAATCTTTCATCAATTTCAAGTTTCGACGGACGATGGCATCTCGATTTATTTAAAAACCGATCGGATTTGGCTTTTGAGTTTAATGCCCACTTTTGCGCCCATAAGCCCAAATCCAACAAAAATAAAAAAAAATATCTTTCATGAATCAATCATCTACGTAACTCATCCCTAAATTGAATGAATAGAATTGGGGTCAAATAAAATTTAATATGTAATAGAAATGAATTGAATCTCAGGTAAAAAATTAAATATAAGTAAGATGTCCTTGAGAATAAAAAGTTAATTATAAATGATATTAGATCCAAATAGTGTCCAATGTATTTTTATATTGAACTGGACTTTAATTTGTAGAGTCTAGTTATATGTGTTGTAATAGGGGCACAAGTATGTTATACCTAATTAAGGGTATAAATATTAAAACCCTACACTTTTACAAATAAGAATCATTATCGAACTTTGAGCTACTACAATGCGTTGTGAGAGAACAAAACGCGCACACACACATGGTGTTTAGCGCAAACTCCATCGATTCGTCATCAATCTTGTTATTGTTTAGGTGATTTGAGACTTACAATTGGTATCAGAGCCTAGCATGACAGATTGAAACTTGTTTTTCGTCTGGATTTGAGATACTTTTTACTGGGTTTTATCGCATTTCGAGTTCTATGCTTCTTCAAGTGTTCTTCAACATTTTCGAGCAATTTTAAGCCTATTTTGGTTATTTTTGAACTTGTTTAGTGTTATAGGACTTTTTCGCGAATCTCTGTGAAAAAACCTAAAACTTTTCAGCAAGTTTGAGCAATTTTTCGATCAAATATGTGTTCAGGAAATTTTTGCATAAGTTTTCGCAAGCTTATGAAAATAGGTGCGAAAATTACTACGAAAATCATTCCGAAAAAACGATTTTCACAAGACCTGAATTTTTTATGGCATTTTTGTAATTTTGAGTGCCGAAAATTATTTTCGCAATCCTCTGCGAAAATCGATTTTCGCAACTACTTAAAATTACCAATGACATTACCGTAATTTTAGTTTAGAATTCTCGCAACATATTTTCGCAACTGCTTATTTTTCCCAACTGTCTAATTTTCGAACCCTGATTTAAAATGCAATATTCGCAACCGATTTTCACAACCCGATTTTTCGCAATGTGCTATGTGATTTTTGAAACCCTATTTTTGCAGTTTAAGTTTTGAAATTAAATTTTCGATAAATTCCCAAACTTCATAACAATCCAAACTCTTTTTATTCCTACCACATTTGTTCAATCACTTCATGTTTAAATGATCACAACCTAACTCTGAACAAGATGGATATCGTTGCTATGGAAAGTGACTTAAGGTCACACGTGCTCAGAGGCGGAGAATACTCCTATGGCGGAACATGTTCCTCAACTTCCTTGAGTCCAAGGACCAACGGTCAGACTTTCTTGTCTCTCTTAACGAAGGACTTGCCCAATTTTGGATGATCATTCCTGGTGATGCTACCACCAACCCTCCAGTACTTCTAAGTAGAGTACTCAAGACACCATCGGAGTACATCGATGCTGAACAACTAAGAAAGAAAGCAGACCTCCTACCTAAATCTACATGCTCCAAGCCATCCCGAAGTTCAGTTCGATGCTCTTTCCACCGCGAAGGAGATGTGGATTCCATAAAATGATGCAAGAAACGGAGCTCGGAGCCAATGCAAAGATGGCATGCACACTCGCTGCCTATGATGCGACCGTGGCAGATCGACGACTTATCAAAGGGCAACTTATCATCCCGAGACAGATCGGCAAAATTCGACCGCATCAATTTGGCGCCATCTGTGGAAAGAGGTCTTCCCTTAAAAAAACAATATAATTATGGTGGTCGTCGGAACCGATCAACCCCCGCCCGAGGGTGGTGCGTTGACCATGGAACACCTAGCCCAAATGATAGAAAGCCTCTATAGATGAGGCCTTTGTCACACGACCGTAGTTGCGAGAGATACGAAAGATAGGGGCGGATGTGGCAGCTCTAATGGCCGAACACCCCAAAGAAAAGGGACATGTCGATCCTAATGAAGAACGACAAGGATCGAGTGAAGATCATAATCCGTTCGATTTGCATAGAGAAGAGCGAGCGGAAGAGTCATGGATCGACAAGCCTCCTAGCCGACCGAGGGAACGAACATTGAGGGAGGAGCTGCATACTATCCGGAGGACTCACACAAAAACATATGGAAAAGCAAGCAGCAAAACTAGAATTATTGAGCGAGGAAACTATAATATTGAAGATTACGGTGAATCCTTCAATGGAACCACCACTCGCTCATCGGGGATCACCCTTCACGGAAAAGGTAATGCCAATACCTTTACCTCCTCATTTTCAACATCATAAGGCATGAAATTACGATTAATACAACCCCTCCGGAAGACCATCTGGCGACGTTCGAAGGAAATGCGGCGTTATACCAACTTGATGATGTCATCAAATGTCGGGTGTTTGTAACTACTTTAGTCCGAGGAGTTTAGCGGTGGTTTATCCTCTTGCCACCGGGGGAAATTCAGGGCTTCCAAGACTTTACTAAGGCCTTCCTTTGACAGTTCTCTAGTAACTGGATCCCTTACTCTGCTGCAGCTAAATTACTGCACATCAAACAAGGGGAACGAGAAAACCTAAGAGATTACTTCAAGCGATTTAACCAGGCAGCGATGGAGGCTCCGAGATTACTTCAAGATCGGATACAACATTACATGCCAAGCGCCAATTTTATTTCTTGATTAATTTATGCCAATTTGTTAGTAGATTTCGAAAGGTAAGCTTTTTCGCCAACAATGAAGCCCTCGGAGCAAATATTCTTTATATTAAAAAAATCATGCTTTTGTCGTTGCCGAAGTCAAACTTATTCTTTTTTTTTTAGGAAAGAATAATCTCATTCCATAATATCAATTGGACATAACTTTACCATAGAATCAACATATCAAAATTTCATGACATTGTGAAGGTGCTTGTTTAAGACAATACAATGATTTAAGAGCTTACCCACCTTTTCTCCTGTCCAGGTACTACAAATCCATCAGGTTTTTCCACGTAAATTTCTTCATATATGTTTCCATTGGGAATATAGTTTTACCATCCATCTACTGTATTTATAAATTTTGTAATGCAGCGATTGATATCAGCACACGAATGGCTGTAATCCTCGTTACATGTGAGTACATATCAAAGAAATCGAACCCTCTTTTTGTCGATAACCTTTATCTATTAACCTTGCCTTGTATTTTTCAATTGTACCATTCGTTTTATATTATCGCTTCTGAATCCATTTACACCAGAATGGCTTATTTTCTCGTGAAAGGTCACTAGTTCCACTTGTGCATATCTCGCTATTAAAGGCATATTTTCAGAATGGAGCTTCAATTCGATAGTGCTTCATTGATTGTCTTGAGTTCACTTTCCAACATATGTGTCAGAAAGTCAGAGCCGCAAGGTTTTCCAACAAGTCACATGGCGAAAGAGCTAAATATACGATTATCACACTTCTACCAAAAGTTGATATGCCGATGACTACCAAAAGCTTAAGGCCAATCGCCTATTGTAAATTGCTCTACAAAGTGATAAGGAGGTTAGTCACGATGAGGATAAAGAAATCATTGTCGGGGCTTGTTGATTCATACCAAATAACATTTATATTACTCGGAGATGGATCATTGATAATGTACGTCTTGCATAATAGGTGTGCCACATATATGGCGTAAGAACCTACATGCTCGATGAGCATTCAAAGTGGACCTAGGACATATTATTCGGTAGAATGAGTCTTTCTCCTAATTGTTCTAGATTGCATGAGATTTTCCACAGATTAATTCATTAGATTTGCGAATGCATCTGCTCTACGTACTTTTCTATTAGAAATAATGGTAGAGCAAAAGGGTATTTCAAAGGTGCAGCGAGACTATGTCAAGGTGACCCAATGTCGTCGAACCTATTTACCCTCGTTGTAGAGGTCTACCACGGTATGGTTTCCACACTTATCGTGGTAGCCCCAATTTTTTAGTTCATTGGAGGTGTGAGATTAGATCCTCCACGCATTTAATTAGTTTAGGTGGAGCGGGTTACAAGATTTCGGCAAGATTGCGATGGGAATTATGTCCATTCGAGGATTTCATTGGCTAAATGTTGATATTATTGGCACTCAAGAGTGGTTCAATTTATAGATTGGAATGCAGTAGGCGTTCCAGTGGTAGGGTGGTAGAAAGTGAGATGGGTCGGACGTAAGAGTGACGGATATAGAAGATTCGTTCGTGCAAGAGAACAGGGTATTATTGCCCATATGCATGGTTAGGTTTTTTTTCTTCCGACAGATTTGAAGTTGGTATTCAGGGTTGATGGTAGTTAGATTCAAATTAGGGTTAAGATATTGGATACTAGTATTAATTGGGTCAACTATTCGGGTGGATTTTCCTTCAAGGAACTGGTCGTGTTGATTTTTAGGATTATTTAGGTCCGGATATGTGGAGAGTATAAAGGGAAGTGAATCTTCATCGAGATTTAAGTTACATATAAAGGTGTGTGTTGACTAGGTATATTTTCGGAAATGATTGATTTGAGGAGGAAGTTATGGGATTTGTGGCTAGAATATGAGGTTTATGGTAAGGTTTGTGACCGAGAGAATTAGAATTTGATTTTGAAAAATTTTGAATCCCACTTCCACCGTTCGCTATTCTGATCACCTAATCTTTGACGTTTCGGCTTTGAACACAATTAGTTGCGGTCAAGCTTTCAAACGATTGACGATCCACTGATCCTTTGCATATCCGGGTCGGATCAAATAGCTCGAAGTGAAGGTTCAAACGGAAGCTTCTCTTTCTTTCTTTGGAACATTTCATCGTACAAAAGCTCACACATAGCCAAGGCATGATCCAGAAACCCGCAGAAGTAAGAAAAGTTAGGAAGCTTCTCGTACTTAATAAAGCTCACTATGATATCTTCGCCACCTTGAACATGCATTTTCAGTACTCTTCGCAATGGCTTAGTGCATCAATTTTTTACTTTGATTGTCAAAAAGGTTTTCGAATATGTGCAATTTGGTATCTTACATATCTACAAATCCTCCCATTTCTCTCCAGTCTTACGCTAGGTTTCCGCTTATCTTGTCCAGAACGGTTTGTCATGAGTTTAAACTTGAAAATTCCATCTATCCAAAGGGTACTAACGTAGGGTTCCCATCTGTACTAAAAGGCCTCAAAACGATCAATTGCTTCTCGAACGCCACATGTGATGCATTAAGAATTTGTTGCTTATTGACCTCGTAGTATAGGTTAACCAGGAACCGTTCCTCTCTTATTTGATGTATGTCGATCTCTTTTCCTGCTCTAAAGATGGATTCTATTATTGGTTTATATTATTTTTCAACATGATGAAAATGTGCTATATGGGAATGTTGGATTTGGGCTTTAGGCCCTAAAGTTGGGTTTAAACTCAAAAGGCAAATCCGATCGTTTTTAATTATATCGGGATGCCATCGTCCATCGCAACTTGAAATTGATTAAAGATTCATACACTACGTTTCGAGGGGAATTTAACGAATATTGATTTGCTCAAAACCGATGTCTGGTGAATGAGAAATTAATTTTCTAAAGTTAGCCCAATAAAAATATTTAATTGTCTAATAAATAAATAAAGGGAACTTTGTACCACATTGGGCTTGCCTTGTAAAGGATTACCTTGTAAAGGATTACCTTGTGTAGGTACTTCAAATGGGCTTGCCTAAAGGGCGGACTCAAGTGGGCTTAATGGGCTGGTGTGGTTTTGGCCCAACTGATACCCCGGCCGAGCCCGAGCCCTCGCACTGCCGAGCCCGAGCCCGAGTCTAAGGCTGAGTCCGATCCGAGCCATTCTGTGCCAAGTGCGCTTTGTAGGCGCACTTTGTACTTCGTACGCCGCATCGTCGTTAGGAGCTATTAGAGCAAAAACGTTTGGTCGACGATGACGTGGCAGCTTGGTGTCGTCGTGGCAAGCATGACACGCGTACAAGTTTATGAAGTGGCGCTACGTAAGCGCTGACTGGGCCAACTGTTGGCATGACCCGTTGAGTCGTTGGGCCGCACAAGGACGGACTACCGAATGGACCGACCCGACCTGAGAATACGAGGGGGCGGGTCGAGAAGCACGCAGTCCAGAAGTTGTGACGATTTACATTCTGGCCCCGAAATGTCAAATGACAGGAAGTCCAAAGGTCGCATTTATTGCGATTCCGCCCCAAGAACTCCTTCGCGCCTATAAATAGGTCCCCTGCGAGATGGAAATATTCATTCATTCGAGTCATGCAATCTAGCATAAGTCACTCCCAACTCCCAGTTTCTGAAGCAAGAAAAAGCTCAAATTTCCAGTAGATTCGCTGGAAAAATCCCATTCGTAGTGCTGCGATACGAGATTAAGAAAGTCGTTGTATCTTGGGGATAATCGTCGTCAATCGATAGCACTCATAATCGGGGCAATATTATCTTACGGAAAGCGTACTCTTACGTGCTTCGACTTACCGTACAACCGAAGCTCTGCCACCGACCAGACGCGATTCACCGCCTCAAACAACAATCGTAAGACCATATCAGTTTGTGTCTGATCGATGGCAACCAACGCAACAACGTTTCCCACTAGCAGCCACGCCGAATGTCCCACCAAGTTCAACGGGACCGAATTCAAGCGCTGGCAACAAAAGATGACGTTTTACCTCACCACCTTGAACCTCGTCCGTTTTATGATGGAGCTTGCTCCGACTGTGATAGAAAACAGAGCACCAGCTGAGGATACAAACGCTGACGGTCCTGATGCTGCTATACAGGCCGTAAATGCTCAATACGAGCAGGAGAAAGCCGCGTTAGATGTATGGAAACATAACGATTTCATGTGCCGAAATTATATTCTGAATGCCCTGGACGATTCCCTAAACAACTTCTATGCAGTGGCTACGACTGCGAAGGCGTTGTGGGAATCGTTGGACAAGAAATATAAGACCGACAATGTTTGACTGAAAAAATTCATAGTCGGCCATTTCTTGGACTACAAGATGTCTGACTCCAAACTAGTATTGGATCAGGTCCGGGATCTGCAGCTGATCATCCACGACATGCACGCGGAGAATATGCAGATCAGCGAATCCTTCCAGGTAGCTGCTATTATTGAGAAGCTAGCGCCTCTATGGAAGGACTTCAAGAATTACCTCAAGCACAAACGAAAGGAAATGGGGTTTGAGGACCTGAATGTGAGGCTTCGGATCAAAGAGGCAACTGAAAGATCGATGCCAAGAACAAAAGAAGAGGCATGGAGGCAAGAGCTAACCTAGCTGATCCGAGCTCCGGTAACAAACGAAAGAGGCCGGAGTCAACGCAGAATAAGTAGAAGCCGAATTCCAACTGCTTCTGGCCAAGGACTGCGACAAACCTGGGATCATGGCCAAGGATTGTCGCCAGAAGAAGAAAGGTGGTCAGAATCGGACTCACCTGGTCGAGGAAAAAAGAGGGGGCGACGGAGCTGTCAGAGCTAGACCTTGCGGCAGTTGTGTACGAGGTGAACGTGGTGGATAACCCGAACTCCTGGTACATCGACAGTGGAGCAACTTGCCACATCTGCTCCGACAAAGAGATACTCTCCACTTACACATCGATATCGGGTAGGACGCTCTATATGGGGAACGCAGCCATGTCCAACATCATAGGATTGGGGCGACTGGTACTGAAGATGACCTCTGGAAAGGAGCTGACGCTTGTGGACGTGTTGCATGTCCCAGATATCCGCAAGAACTTGGTCTCCGGCTCTCTGCTTAGTAAATCTGGGATTAGACAGGTGTTTGAAGCTGAAAAATATGTACTGACAAAAAATGGTCACTTTATAGGCAAGGGCTACCTCGAGAAGGGGCTCTTTAAGTTAAATGTGATGCCTGTAAAGCGCGAGACTAAGCTCGCTGATAATAAAATTAGTTCTTCTTATTTGGTTGAGTGTTCTAATTTATAGCATGATAGATTATGACACGTGAGTTTAAACAAACTGAAGAAGTTAATAAGTTTAAACTTATTTCCACAAATAGAAGTCGATTCACAACATAAGTGTGAAGTATTTGTTGAGGTAAAAATGGCCAAAGCACCATTCTTCTTCGTCGAGAGAAACATCTCACCTCTAGAACTGATCCATACCAATATATGCGATCAAAAAATCGTGCAAACTAGAGGTGGAAAGAAATATTTTATTACATTTATCGAAGATTGCACGAAGTTCTGTCACGTGTATTTTTTAAGTGGAAAAGACGAAACGTTGATGCCTTTAAAAGATACAAGAGTGAAGTTGAGAATCAACTTGCTTCTAAAATTAAAATAATACGAAGTGTGAAGTATGTGTTGAGGCAAAAATGGCGAAAGCACCATTCTTCTTCGACGAGAGAAACATCTCACCTGTAGAACTGATCCATACCGATATATGCGATCTAAAATTCATGCAAACTAGAGGTGGAAAGAAATATTTTATTACATTTATCGACGATTGCATGAAGTTCTGTCACATGTATTTTTTAAGTGGAAAAGACGAAGCGCTTGATGCCTTTAAAAGATACAAGAGTGAAGTTGCGAATCAACTTAACTTAAAAATCAAAATAATACGAAGTAACAGAGGAGGAGAATATGTGGCACCGTTTGAGGAATTTTGCCGAGAGCATGACATTATTCATCAAACAACGGCGCCATATTCACCCCAATCGAACGCAAAAACTGAACTCTTAAAGAGATGATGAATGTGATGTTGATCAGCTCAGGGCTACCCAAGAACTTGTGGGGCGAAACCATTCTATCAGCAAATCGCATTTTAAATGTATTGCCACACAAAAAGAGGGTCAAAACACCGCATTAGCTGTGGAAAAATCGAAAGCCATCAAACGGTTACCTGAAAGTGTGGGGTGCAAAGGTTGAAGTAACTCAACCTAAGCAGGTTAAGATAGGACCCAAAACTGTTGACTGCATTTTCATCGGATATGCAAATAACAGTATTGCATACGCATAAATCGGAGATCCATGACATGAATGTTGGGATGACAATAGAATCAAGGAATGTTGTATTCTTTGAAGATATAATAAGTTCTGAAAAAAGAACTTACGATGCCATCGAAAGTTCTCCTCAAGAAGAGGAAGAACCGAGGCAAAGCAAGCGAAAGAAAGTGGCCAAGTCATTCGAGCCTGACTTCCTAACTTATATGTTAGACGATGAACCTCGAACAGTGCAAGAAGCTCTGTCGAGTCCAGAAGCTCCGTTCTGGAAAGAAGCTGTGAACAGCGAAATTGAGTCCATCATGTAGACTTGGGAGTTGGTAGATCTCCCAAAAGGGTGTAAACCTTTAGGATGCACGTGGATCCTTAAAAGGAAACGTAAAACTGATGGATCAATGAGAAATATAAGGCTCGATTAATAGCCAAGGGTTTACGCAAAAAGAGGGGTACGATTTTTTCGACACCTACTCACCCGTAACAAGGATTACGTCCATACGGGTTCTTTTTGGTATTGCCGCATTGTATGATCTCGAGGTACATCAAATGGATGTAAAAACGGCATTCCTAAATAGGGAAATCGAGGAAGAAATCTACATGAAACAGCCCGAAGGGTTTATCGCACCCGGGCAAGAGAAAAAGTGTGCAGACTCGTGAAGTCATTATACGGGCTTAAACAAGCACCGAAGCAGTGGCACCAAAACTTCGATATGAATATGTTATCGATTGGGTTGAAGATCAACGAGCGCGACAAATGTGTTTACATTAAGGGCACACCCGATGAATTCGTGATTGTGTGTCTCTATGTTGACGACATGTTAATCATATGAAGCAATCAGAGAGCGATCGTGAACACAAAGAACATGTTGAAAAGTCATTTCAACATGAAAGATATGGGTTTGGCTGATGTCATTCTAGGGATCAATGTCTCTAGAATACCCGAAGGAATTCTGATGACACAATCTCATTATGTTGAGATCGTGTTAAAGAAATTAAATGCCCTTGATGATCCTCCGGCTAAGACCCCGGTAGATCCAAATGTGCATTTAGCCAAAAATAGAGGAGAACCCATATCACAGCACGAATATGCTCGGGTGATTGACAGTCTGATGTATCTATCGAACTGCACTCGGCCTGACATAGCATATTCAATCAGTAAACTTAGTAGGTTTACGAGCAATCCCGGGAGTAGTCATTGGACAACCTTGAGAAGGGTGCTCAGATATCTTAAGCACATTATGAATCATGACATACTCTACTCGAGATATCCAGCAGTTCTTGAAGGATACTGCGATGCTAACTGGATATCAGATAGCAAAGACTTCAAATCCACGAGTGGTTACGTGTTTACCATCGCTGGAGGAGCAATATCATGGAAATCTTTCAAATAAACTTGCATAACTCGACCCATGATGGAATCGGAGTTTATTGCGCTACATAAAGCCGGCGAAGAAGCTGAGTGGCTTAGAAATTTTTTGGAAGATATTCCATGTTGGAATAAACCTGTGCCGCCAATAATGATACACTGCGACAGCATGACGGCGATTGGCAGGGAACAGAGTACTATGTACAACGGTAAGTCTCGACACATCCTTCGAAGACATAGCATCGTAAGACAACTGATCTTTAGTGGAATAATCTCTATCGACTATGTGAAAATAAAAGAGAACATAGCAGACCCTTTGACGAAAGACATTGCTAGAGATCAACTTTATGATGCAGTAAGAGGAATGGGGCTAAAACCCACACACCCAAGAAGGGGCTCGGCGGTAACTCAACCTTGATGAGTGGAGATCGCACGAACTTGGTTCAATGAGACAACTAAACTGAGACCGGTTCATAGCTTACTTGGAAACATGTCTAAAGAAGCTCATTCTCGTAAGCTGCCCAAGTAATTACCCGATGACGTGTGGTAATGGGTAACCAATTTTGCTTTTAATGATGACTATACCCAGAAGGGTGGAGTATTTCGGGATACTCTTGGATTCAAGTCCTAATAGTCGATCACCTATATAAGTGAGAAGTGGGGCCGCTTCAATGATAACGCTTATGAATTCAAGACATGGTCCACGGTCGAAAAGGACACACCGTGAGAATCAAAAGAAATTAGATTCGTCATTGTGTGTATGTTGTTGTCTTGGTTTACACAAAACGCTGTCAGTTCAAAACATCACGTTCACTGAGCAGCGAGTGAACCCGACAACATTTCACCAGGGAATGTTCAAAGCCACAAGCTACCTATCATGATGCAATGATGGGTCGTCGAGCTTTTCTTGCTAGAGTCAGCATGCATTTGCATTAATTTCCATTCATATGGGGGATTGTTGGATTTGGGCTTTGGGCCTTAAAGTTGGGCTTAAACTCAAAAGCCAAATCCGATCGATTTTTAATTAAATCGGGATACCATCGTCCATCGAAACTTTAAATTGATGAAAGATTCATAAAATATGTTTCGAGGGGAATTTAACGAATATTGATTTGCTCAAAACCGATGTCGGGTGAATGAGAAATTAATTTTCTAAAGTTAGCCCAATAAAAATATAAGTGTCTAATAAATAAATGAAGGGAACTTTGTCCCACATTAGTTAGACACTAAAGGTTTCATTACCAAAGGATTACCTTGTGTAGGTAATTCAAATGGGCTTGCCTAAAGGGTGGACTCAAGTGGGCTTAATGGGCTAGTGTGGTTTTGGCCCAAGTGCTAGCCCGTTGCTCGGCGGTGCCTCGTACCGCCGAGCCCGCACCTGAGCCCGAGCCCGAGTCTGACACCGACCTGAGCCGTGCCAAATGTGTAATGGGCGCTTTGTAGGCGCACTTTGCATCGTCGCTAGGAGCTATTGGAGCCAAAAAGTTTGGTCAACGGTGACATGGCGGCAGGACGGTGACGTGGCAACTCGGTGTCGACGTGGCAAGCATGACACGCGTACAGGTGATGACGAAGTGGCGATGTGTAAGCGCTGACTGGGCCAATTGTTGGCATGACCCGTTGGTTCGTTGGGCCGCATAAGGACGGACTACCGAATGGACCGACCCGACCCGAGAATACGAGGGGGCGGGCCGAGAAGCGGGCATTCCAGAAGTTGTGACATTTCACATTCTGGCCCCGAAAGGTCAAAAGGCATGAAGCCCAAAGGTCGCATTTATTGCGATTCAGTCCCAAGAACTCATTCGCGCCTATAAATAGGTCCCCTGCGAGATGGAAATATTCATTCATTCGAGTCCTACAATCTAGCATAACCAACTCCCAGTTTCCGAAGCAAGAAAAAGCTCAAACTTTCAGTAGATTTGCCGAAAAAATCCCGTTCGTAGTGTTGCATTACGAGATTAAGAATTGGGGACAATCGTCGTCAATCGATAGCACTGATAATCGGGGCGATATTGTCTTACGGAAAGCGTGCTCGTACGTGCCTCGACTTACCGTACAATTGAAGCTATGCCGCCGACCAGACGCGATTCACCGCCTCAAACAACAGGGAATTCGTCCTCGGTAAACCATGATTCCAAACTTGGACGAAGACTCCTCAAGTAAATGTCCAAATTATATAGGGGAAACACTTTTAGATACTTTTGAAATGTCAAGAAACAAGAAAAATAAGAGTTAGTATAGATAAAAGATAAGGTCGAAACACCCAGAGATCTCCAAACTTAGCTGCAGAGTTTTGGACAATATTTATGTTCAATTTTTTTTGGCGTTACAGGGCATATAAGCAAACTTCTATTAAAATGATTCTCGAGAAGATAACTCATCTTATTATCAATACTGTCATTAAAGCTTTAATTATTATGAGAGATATTAGTGTATGTACTCGAAGTTTATTAGTGTATTCAAAAGGCATATTTCTCTAATTTATATAAAACTAACCGAATAATATGTTATTATAGTGATCATGAAGCCAAATATTTTGGAATATTGTCCTTTAAATTTATTTTTCATGAATTGACTGATTTCTATCATTTTTTTCCTTGAGTAAAATAATTATTTATTGATCATTTAAGTCGATGACTTAGATTGTAGAATTCCATATTGAAATATATAACATTTACTCTAAATTATCTTTAATCTTGATTTTTAGCATGTAACACTAATTATCATGTTTAAGATTAACGTGTAGATTAAATGATAGTTATATTCTACAAACTATTTGATAAGGAGTTACCATTTAATCACACAAATATATTATGGCGATTATGATATCGGATAGACACGAAATGTGACATATTATTTGGATTGTACTTGTGTCATTAGTGTTTCATAAGTGTTTTAATACAAATACATCGGTCTATTTATAGTAGAAAATTTTCTACTATTTCATCTAACATTTACAACATTAAATATATCTTATCTTATCTAATCTCATCTCATCAACAATCAACTAACTTTTACAACATTAAAAACATCCATATATTATTATTATTTCATAATATATTTTATATATTTAGCATTTAAAAGGATGTTTACTCATTGATGGAAAGGATTTGATTTGGACGTTGTTAATATGGTGACGAAAATTGCCTATGATTGATTGGTACGAATGTCAATCTCGTTGATATTATGTCATTCAATCAACAAAGGAATTTATGTCCTCTTAAATGTCCTTAACTATGATTAATAATTTTTTTCAATTATTGAGATGGGATAAGATTAAATGGAGAGGTCATCTCCATATATCTGATGTAAGAGTTTTCATCATCATATGAAAAATAAAATGAGTTTTATATTATAGCAAGTCTTAGTTAAATCGACCAAGTATTCTCTAGTTGGAGAAATGACGGTTCTTTGATCGATTTCTCGATGGATACTGTAGAATCTTACTTTTGCTATTGTTATGTATCGCTCATTTCGAAGAAAAATCAGGTACAATCTCTACGAACTAGTCAGTGTTTATTCGCATATATCTTGGTGGAATCGGTTTGATATGTCGATAAAAATTCGCTGCGTGTAATGCTTTAATTACGTGCGCCGATTCCCAACGGTTGTATCAGACAGGCTTGCAATATCTTTAACTGTTTTGTGACAAGCATGTTCTGTACGCATGTTAAATCTGAGAGTGTGCTCTACATATATATGTATATAAATTCAACGTCATTTTTTCCGTGCTCTTCATATTTCAACTATGGCTAATACCATGCTTAGAGAGATCATAATATATATGGATAGATATGAATAAATGCATTGTCATTCCCAAGGTTTTAATATCATGGTGAACAACAATATTTTGTGATGTTCTTGTTTGGAGTACACTTGTATATATGTATGTGTGTGTTAATCGTGCTTGCTATTATATTCAGAATATTAATATATATATATATATATGACCGAATACCATGATGATGATAATTTGAATATTCTGCGTATTCCTATTAACAATATAGAGAGAGATAATTGTTATGGTACACAACCATCATGAACACCATAGCAATTTTTTCGTTTATTTTGCTTTCCTTCTATCTCTGGCGCCACCATCACATCCCCCGCCCCTCCCGAAATCACCGTCACCTCCGCCTCCCCTCCTCGACCCGTTGATTTCTCGAAATTCATCACTCATTAGGTCTTTTGATTTCGATTTTCTCGTAGAGAGCAAATATGATGAATTTCGAGAAATCAACGGATCGGGGAGGGGAGGCGGAGGTGACGGTGATTCCGGGAGGGGCGGGGGATGTGATGGTCGCGCCAGAGATGGAGGGAAAGTAAAACAAACGAGAAAATTGTTATGGTACTCACGGTGTTTGTGCACCATAGTAATTCTGTCTCTCTCTTTATATATATATATATATATATGCGCGCGCAATCGCATGTTGAACGAGTAATATCATGATGATTATTAATGTTCTGTGATGCTCAATGATGTCCCATTAACCATGTTTTGATCGATATTTATATTTATTCTGGTGCATGCGTTCGTTGATCATGATATTCATATATCATGATTTTTTTCTATATTTAATATGATTATTTGTAGAAACAGTTTACATGCGAATTTCTTCGAATGAAAAATTAAAATCAAGCTAGTTGATTTGCTCGAATAATTGTTTGAAATCGGTGTAATCGTTGTACAAGTTTACTTGTTATAACCAGAAAATTGTATGTTAATATATTTATTGAATTAAGAATTTAAGTCCCGATTAAAATTAAGTTTTACTCCCTTGCTATTTTATCCACGTCAAATTCTCGATCGATCATTGATGGGACCTACAAGTAGGCATCAATCTTTAAGCGACCAAATAGAATGATGCTAACTTATCAAGATTCCAAAATCGTTTTGGGTCTTTGGGAGAAGTTCTATTAATGGTTTGATGTCAGCAACCGAGGGTAAAATAGGATTTGGTTAGCACTGTGTTTCTTACCTAAAATAACTAAAATAAAGTTTCATGCCGCCGCTAGCTTATTCTTTGTGAAAATATGGATATCGGACCTACTACCGTGAGACAATAAATTATAGTTGGAGTTTTATTTTGGTAATAAAACATTTACATGAAAACAATTGAAACCTTTTCTTTGTGAAGTAGATAATGGCATGACAAAGTCTTTCATTGCGTTTCTATTGGATAAGTAAAAATTGAGCTCTAACAGAACCAATTTTATCGATTGGCACCGTAACATGAGAATTGTTCTTAGACAAGAGCGTAAGGAATATGTATTGGATAAACTCATGCCCGAGGATCTTGATGCTAAGACAAGTGAGAAAATAGTCTATGAGTACGACAAACATTGTTATGATGAGATCGAAGTTCAATGTTTGGTTGTGGCGACGATGACACCTGAATTGCAAAATGCGATTCGGTTGGCAATGTCCTACAATATCATTGTGCAACTCACGAAGATGCTTCAAGAGCATGCACGTAACGAGAGGTATAATACGATTAGAGCTTTGTTGGCATGTAAGATGTATGTGGGTGACTCAATTAGTGACCACCTGCTCAATATATTGAGTTATGAGGAACAATTAGAGAAACTTGGAGCTCCTGTGAGAAAAGAGTTGGCCACAAACATTATTTTTAACTCTCTTCCACCTAGCTACTCGGAGTTCATCATGAACTATCATATGCATGCAATGGATAAGAGATTGGATGAGATCCACAAGATGCTAAAAACTGCTGAACTTGACATGAAGAAAGGAGTTTCTCATGTGCTTGCAATTCATGTGGGTAGGAAAAAGATAAAGAAAGACAAATTCAAGCACAAAATAAAAGGCAAGCCAAATGTTGGTAAAAATAAGGTTAAGGTTGTTGCTTTGAGCACTCCTAAGGTCAAGGTTGCCGCTACTGCTGAGTGTTTTTACTGTAAAGGCGTTAAACACTGGAAGAGAAATTGTCCTAAGTATCTTGATGACTTGATTAATGGAAAGATTCCATCTATTTCAGGTATATTTGTCATTGAGATTAACATTGCTACTTCTAGATCTGAATGGGTATTTGACGCCAGATTCTGCGCTCATATTTGTTCGAATATGCATGCATTAAAGAATAAGAGAGTGGTATGAAAGGGCGAAGTACAACTGCGCGTCATGAATGGTGCAAGCGTTGTAGCTGTTACTATAGGATACATAGATTTTCTTTGTCAAGTGGACCTCTTTTGGAACTTAAAAATGTTTATTTTTTTCTAGTCTATCTCTAGAAATATTATTTCTATTATATGTTTGGACATGAATGGTTTTATTTTACCATTTAGAATGGATTTTTTCATTTTACAAAGATGATTTATTTTATCGATTTTCTTATGAGAATAATGGTTTATATTTGCTTGAGGTTTTGAATATCAATAACAACATACTCAAGACTTCTGAATCTTATGTAGCATTGTCGTCTAGGCCATATAAATGAGAAACACATTAAGAAATTACAAGAAGTATAACTTCTTGGTCAACTTTATTTGGAATCAATTGAGACATGCAAATCTTGTTTGCTGGGAAAAATGGATAAATCGCCTTTCACGAAAAGGGGTGAACGAGTAAATGACTTGTTTGGACTAATTCATAAAAATATATGTGGTCCTATGAGGACTAACGCCCAACGAGGTTATCACTACTTCATTACATTCACTAATGATTTCCGTTGATATGGTTATGTCTACACGATGAGACAGAACTCTGAATCATTTGAAAGGTTCAAAGATTTCAAGAATGAAGTTGAGAATCAACTCAACAAGAAGATAAAATCCTTACGGTCGGATGGTGGAGGTTAATACTTGAGCATGGAGTTTAGTTCATATCTTAAAGAACGTGTAATTGTAACTCCTCTTGGAACGCCACAATGAAATGGTGTTTTCGAAAGGAGAAATTGAACGTTATTGGACATGGTTAGATCTATGATGAGTCAAATTGAACTTTCTCTTTCTTTTTGGGGTAACACGCTCGAAACTGTCGCATTTGAGTTAAACCGATTTAATTCTAAGTCTGTAGAAAGACATCATATGAGATGTGATTTGGTAGAGTACCAAATATGAGTTTTTTCTAAAAAATTTGGGGTTGCGAAGTTAATGTCAAAAGGTTTATGGTTGATAAACGTGGCCTAGATCAGACAGATGCTTCTTCTTAAGACATCCTAAAGAGACTTAAGGATATTACTTCTATCACAAGTTAGAGAACAAAGTGTTTGCTGCTCGACAAGGTGTTTTCTTGGAGAACAAAGTGTTTGTTGCTCGACAATGTGTTTTCTTGGAGAAAGACTTTCTCATGGGTAAAAGCAATGATAGTTAGACTTGAAGAAGTTCAAGAGACACTACGAGATGACATGGTTATGAGTTACCATATGTTCCCACCAATGATAGCTTCCATTAGCGTGAGCCAAGAAGAACCAATTTCACAACAAGTTACGGAAGAACCAATTTCACAACAAGTATCGCCTCAGGCCGATTCGACACCCGTCGAAGTTGAACCTGAACCACAAGTTGTTGTGGAAGAGCCGGAAGCACAACCTTTAAGTAGGTCAACAAGGACAGTCCCCCGACCTACAAGGTTAATGGGACTGCATGAATAATTGGTATTAGATATTGAGGACCCAATGACTTGTAAGGAAGCATTAGACATGCCTAACTTTGATGAATAGCTTGGAACCATGAAATCCGAGATGTAGTCCATGTACGATAATCAAGTTTAAAACTTAGTTGATCTTCCCGAAGGTGTAAAAGCCATTGAAAACAAATGTGTTTTCAAAGGAAGACAGACATGGACGGTAACCAGACTACATATAAAGTAAGACTGGTAGTGAAAGGTTTCACACAATTTCAACGAGTTGACTATGGTAAACCTTTCTCACCAGTAGTTATGTTTAAGTCAATTCGGATCCTTTTAGTATTTGTCGCATAATACGCCTAAGAAATATTCTTTGCATAGATGTTAAAACTGCATTTCCAAATGATGATTTAGAAAAAGATGTGTACATAACACAACTAGAGGATTTTGTAGATTCATTGAATCTTAAGAAGGTATGCAAGCTTCAAAAGTCTATTTACGGGTTGAAGCAAGCATCACGAAGTTGGAACAAACGCTTCGATAAAGAGATCAAACCTTGTGTATACTAGAGAACTAGTGGGAGCGCAATAGTTTTTCTAGTGTTGTATGTAGATGACATACTTCTTATCGGAAATAATATTCCTTTACTGAAGTTTGTATGTAGATGACATACTTCAAACGATGAAAGTGTTCTCAATGAAGATTTTGGGCGATGCTACTTATATATTAGACATCAACATCTACAAATATAGACCTAAGAGACTCATTGGATTGAGTCAAAGTACATATATCGATAAGGTTTTGAAAAGGTTCTATATGCAAGATTGCAAGAAAGGTTTCATACCTATGTCTCATGGCGTACATTTATGCAAGAATCAGTGTCCGAAAACACCAAATGAGCTGAATAAGATGACTAGGGTTCCATACGCTTCGAAAATTGGATTTATCATGTACGGTATACTATGTACTCGTCCTAGTATATCATACGCATTTAGTGCAACAAGTAGAGTGCAACAAGTAGGTACCAGGAAACTCTAGGCATATCACATTAGCATGCATTTCAAAATATTCTCAAGTACCTAAAATGGACTAAGGATGTTCCTTATCTATGGTTGTGAACCTGAGCTCATTGTAAATGGTTACACTGATGCTAGTTTTCAAAACCACCATGGTGATATGATATCGTAATCAAGATATGTATTTATGCTCATTGGTGGTGGTGTCAGTTGGAAGAGTTCCAAAAAGGATACAACAATAGATTCCACCACCGAGACAGAAAACATAGCTGCTTCCGAAGCAACTAAAGAAGGATGCTGGATAAAGAAGTTCTTAACCGAGCTTGGTGTTGCTCCTACTAGTGCTGGCCCAATTGAGTTATATTGTGATAAAAATAGAGCTATTGCTAGCAAAGGAGCATAAATCACACCAAAGATTCCAACATATTATATGTCGTAAGCACTTGATACGAGAAATCATTACAAAGGTGATGTAAACGCTTGCAGAGTTAATTTTGTCGGAAACACAGGGACCCACTTACAAGACCTCTACCTCAAGCCAAGCACACAGATCATAATGAATCTATGGGTAATAGATATGTTTGAAATTAGCAATAAAATATATGTTGTTTTGAGGAAACTTGTTTATAGTATGTACATTGGGATGCATTCAATTTGACTTTAGATCAAGTGGGAGATTGTTAGTATAGTGATCAAGAACCCAAATATTTTTTAATATTGTGTTTTAAATTTCTTTCTCGTGAATAAAATGACTTATATCATTTTGTTCCTTTAGTAAAATAATTATTTATGGATCATTTAAGTTTATAACTTAGATTATAGAATTTCATATTGAAATATATAATATTTACTCTAAATTATCATTAATCTTGATTTTTAGCATGGAACATTAATTATCATGTTTAAGTTAAATGTGTGGATTAAATGATAGTCATCTTCATATCTCTGATGTGAGAGTTTTCATAAAAAAAGAAAATGAGTTTTCTATTATAGCGAGTCTTAGTTAAATCATCTGAGTATTCTCTAGCTGGAGAAAGGACGGTTCTCTGATAATTTTCTCGGTGGATATCAGTAGAATTATCATACACCGCCCATCCCAATAAAATTATTTTAAATTTTTCGTGTTATACCTCATCCCCGCCCAATGTGTGACTACAGGCGTGTATTAGGGTTTAGGAAACAAATTGCTTCCAAATAAAAGTACTTAGCAGCAATCATGAGCGAGACCTCGTCACCATCCCGCCGAAAATAATAGAACACCACCGGTCGTCGCGTACCAGTCGGAGGCTCCCCAGTGGACGAGGTTGCAGACCTCGCACTATCTTAGTCATAATTAGGTCATATTTGAGTAATTCATCGCCGAATTGTGTATTTATTCGTAGTATTTACATTTATTCTTATCTTGAAGGTACACAAGACGATATTACGAGCAAACCAGGCAAAAAATGGACGAAAGCCTAGCAAAAACAAGCGAGTTGAAGAACCCACGGCCACCTGAGGCAACACCCACACCCGTGAAAATTGCAAAAATATAAGCAGAAGGTGCCCACAACCACATGAGCTATTTCACGGCCGTGGGGATGGCTGGAATTGAGGCAGAATATACCCACACCCACTAGTGGTATTTACCACGACTGTGGAAATTTTGGCAGAATGCATCTTGATGAACCCACATCCATGAGAGGCCCACACAGAGGCCGTGAGCGTGACGTGACATGTATAAAAAGCCCCAATTTTACCCTAAAACGGGGATTCCTTCGCAGCCTGAATCAAAAAGATCTAAGAGGCAAAGAGGACTGAAAAGTAACTAGGAACACACTTTTGATTCCTAGACGCAAGAAGGGAGATTCAACGAAGACTTATCAACGAAATCGATCGAAGAACGTCGAATTATCATCGAGATCATCCTAGGATCAGACCAAAGGGAAGTGTTATGAATTCTACGTCTTCGTTCGCTATTTATTTCGTTGTATCTTTCCCTATGATGAGTAGCTAAATCCCCGTGTGTTTGGGATGAGATGAACAATAGGTAGAGTTTTAGGTCAGACGTAAATTACTCGTGAACACGTATTCTGATTATGTATCGTTTATGAATATGTTCTTCAATTCAATATGTCTATGTGTTGGGCTGATTATCGCTTCAATATGTTTATGTGTTGATGTGATTGCTTGGTAGATCGTTTAGGGCGACAACTAATTAACGATTGGGCCTTTTCGTAAACGTTAGGTTCGATTATTAGGGCGACAACAAATAATCGAACCTCGACGTAGGTAATTATTGATTTATGCCCTCACAACCGTTTAGGACGATAGCAAATTCAGGAGTGACAGAAAAGTACTACGATTTAATAATTATACTCGTGTGAACGATAGTTTACGATCCAACTGATAACATCTAATGGGATTTGAATCCCGAGCACCATTTTATTATCTGAAAGTTTACTCTCCTTATTTTCAGTCGTATCTTTTAATCTTTATTCGCGTAGTTGAAATTTAGTAGAATTTAATTTCTAGTTTAGTTCCATAACAAATTTCCAAACAATTAATCATTAGGCTAGATACTCGATAGGTCATTACTGGTACTTAGTCTATTCCTCGTGTTCGATAATCACCAAATCTTTTCTACAAACGATAGGTTCACTACCTATCGCACGTGGTGTTAGTTTTACGTATTCGTTTTATTTATTACTTGTTGTAGTTGCACAATCTCTACCCTTATTTATTAAGTACACCACGTTGTGATCACGCACCACCTCCACTCGAAGCCAGCGACGCTCGAAGCACTAGACCCGCACCAAGTTGCGTCAGGAAGCTTTCATCTCCTCTCCGTACAAAGCCCCCTATCATCCTATCCGGTTTGGCGCCACTGATCTCCTCTGGACCATGCATGTGACAACCCTTTATTGCTATTTTTGGTGTCGATCGATTTCAGTTTTGCTTTCTTGTTGAGGTTGTATAAAGTTGTGGGCAATTTCCATTTATTTCCTCGATTATTTTCTTTGGCAAGTACTGGATTGTGGTTTTCATCAACATACAATTGCGAGCTGGATATTTTTTGCACGCCGCATGTCTTTGCTGCAATATCATTAGGTACACCCTTGAGTATTGACTAGGGCTTGTGATTTGAATATGGCTGAGATTGAGTCTTCTGTAAGTGTTAATGAAGGCGGGGGGGTCAAGTATGAATGTGGAACATTCTGGATCAGATGTTTTGCTCTTTTTTTATAAACTTGGTGCGACTTCAGATGGTGCATTTAAAAGTAAATGCAAAGCATGTCAAAAAGAGTATAAAGTCGGGGGAAAGAAATGGAACATCTAGTATGAGGTGCCATATTCAAGTATGCAAATCAATTAAGTTCCATGATGTTGGTCACTTGTTGATAATGAGGGACATATAAGATCTCGAAGGATTAGAGCCCTAAGATTTCACGTGAGATGTTAGCGGCTGTTGTTATCAACCACGACTTACCGTTTTCGTTTGTCGAGTATGATGTCATTAATGCTTGGATGAGATATATAAATCCTGATATTCCTTGTGTTAGTAGAAACAACCATATTTCTGACATTACTAAAATGTATGCGAAGGAGAAAGGGAAGCTTAAGCAACTCTTATCTACGTTAGACAATAGAATTTGCTTAACTTCTCATGTGTGAAATGCTTGCACTAGTGACCTTTTACATATTCGTTGTTCCGCCCACATATTGAATCTCATTGTTCAAGAAGGTGTTAAAGTTATTAATGAGACTTTGAAGAAGATATGGATTCCGTTAAATATGTTAAATGCTCCAAAGGTAGGAAAAAAAGTTTGTAGATTTTATGAATGCGGTTGGTGGAATTGATACGACCATTGGGTTCTTGATGTAAGCACTCGGTGGAACTCAACTTATTTGATGTTGGAGACATGGTTGTTAAACCGAATTTTCGAACTGGATCGGAAAATTTAGTGGTTTAAGGTTTAGTGGTTTAACTGGTATAAAACCGGGATAAAATCGGTAGAAAACGGTGTCCCTGAAAATAAAAAATACATATAAATTCTTAAAATATAAGAGATAATCATCAAATAAAAGAAATTGGGCTAGAAAAATATTAAGTTTGGGCTAGAAGCCCATAAAATAACTTAATAATTTTTTATTTAAAATAAAAAAATTAATCAAAAGAACCGTCGTTATGGACCTAACCACCACATCATATAACCGTCGTGTTACCTAATATCTGTCCAAAACGTATAAAGTAAATTTTATTTTATTTTTTTAATTAAAACTTAGACCGAACCGTACCCAAATCGGAAAAATGACCGGTCCGCGGTTTTCCGGCCTGAACCGGCCGGTCCAGTCCGATATTAAAAATCCTAGTTGGAGAGTGCAATTAAATACAAAAGGATATTTGCTTCTCTTCAGTTGCATGATAGAAACTATAAGTTTTTCCCTCAACTGACGAATGGACGGAGGAGGAGAAGATTTGTGATTTTCTTGAGCCTTTTTATGACAACTTCATCTTTCTAATTATCTTACATCAAACTTGTACTTTATGCGACTGTGGAATATTTAAAGCATGTTGATGAAAAATCTCTCCAATGAGTATGATCTTATAAGAAACTTGTGTTTAAATATATCGGAAAATTTTGATAAGTATTGGGGTCAATATAGGAATGTGCTTGCATTTGGTGCTATTCTTGATCCGAGGATTTAAACTCCAGATGTTGGAGTATTTTTATAAGAAGCTTGAGCACGATCCGGTAAAATGCGAAAGTGCTATTGCTTTTGTGAAGACAAAATTGTATATGCTTTTTGACCATTATGCGGGTGCTACGACCTCAAATTCTTTACAAGCACAACATTCTTCACCTTCTTCAATACCATCCATGCAAAGTCGATCGGGAAAAACTAAAGGAAAAAGAGTTCTTGATTTATCTAGTCTATTTTTTACCATTGTGTCATATCTGACATTATGATATTATTTCTATGTTTTATTTTTAATTGTGGAATATGAGAGTCAAACTATCACAAGCGCCGGGAAATCTCAATTAGACCTCTACTTGGAAGAGACAAAACTCGAATTTAAGCATTATGATAATTTGGATGTTTCGGAGTATTGAAAAAATTGTAAAAAACGATTTTCGGCACATGCAATGATGTGTTGGCCATCCCAATTACTACCGTAACATCGGAATCGGCTCTTTCCATGGGTGCTCGCGTGCTAACCAAATATAGAAGTTGTATGCTCCCGGAAAAAGTTCAAGCCCTCATTTGCACACGTAATTAGTTACATGGTTATGTTGTTGGTATGATAACAAATTACTTTGTTATATTTCATGCTGTACTTTTTTACGATTATTTATGTTGTGAATCTCTTATCCTATGTAGATAATGAAGAACGTGTGAAAGCAAGTTCATCAAGTGGAGGATCACATTCTCCCACTATCATTGAAGATAATGATGAAGATGAAGGAGACGAAAATGAAGATTTTAATGATGTGGTTGATGAACCTTGATTTCCAATGAGCGCTTATGAGTTTTTCTTTGGATTGTAGCTTGTTATGAATGTTTTTTGTGTAACTATTCGCTTGCTCGGTTTAGAATTTGTTTAGATTGATACCCAGTTGCTTTATTTGGGTTGACTGAATGTTCGCTATGTGTTTGCAATTGGCTATTCTGGTTCTGTTCAATGAATACTAGTTTTTTTTTTTAAGCAGGCCTGCGGGCCACGGGCCGGACGGGCCAGCCCGCCCCAATCCGCCAAAAGGCTTGGCGGGCTATGGACCGGCTCCCCGCTGGCCTGTTTTGACAGCTCTAATAATAATACTGATTAATCTTTTCTTTTAGAGATAGTACTTATTAATCATAAAACATATGAAACGGGTAACAAACAAATAAGTTAGAAAAGCATAAAACAGTTTTAAAAATTATTACGTTATATAAAAATAATGAGAAATTTGTCTAAACTAAAAAATAGAAAATAAAGAAATATTTGCAACAGGACAAGTGAGCAGCTTCGTTTGCTAAAAGAACGATCAACTAAAAGAAAAGAAAATTCGTTTGTAGGGAATCCACACTGTATAATTTGGACAGCAAAACATTATTACGAATGCATGCTGAAAACACAAAGCAGCACACGTGGATTAGCTTGTCGACAACACCTGTACACCTGATGGGTCATACGTCTCACAATTCTCAAACACAATCATGTGGGTCATGGCATTAACAAAGGACCAACATATTTCAATGGCCCTAACAACCATTTTCACCATCTCATTATCTTCTGATTCTCCAATGCGTTTCATCGACTGGTAACAATCCCAATAATCAGGGCCGTAGCTTATGCGAGGCCAGTGAGGCAGTCGCCTCGGGCCCGGCTTCAGAGGGGGCCCCGATATTTTTCATAAATATATATATATATATATATATATTAGTCAAAATGATTTTTTTTCTATTTTGAACTTAAAAAAGAAATTGCTAGAAAAACGTTGGAGGTTATTATTGGGCCTTAAATTAAAAAAAGCAAGCCCAAAATTTAGTTCCATTACGTATTCTGCCCAAAGAAATATATATTATTTATCTTTTTATTCTAAAATAACGTGGTTCGTCCTTGAAGAATTCGAAACGAGACTCTTCTCGAAGGGTTTCTCAATTCAGGTACAAGTTCATCCAGGGACTTCAATTGGGTAAGTCGATGCTGCTCTTTTTTTATTGGTTGATTCATTAATTGTTTGGTGGCGCAATTTTCATTTTTGTTTCTCGAAAAACCATTTCCGTGTCATCATGTCATGGGTGTTGTTCTGTTCTGCATCTACAATAAAAATTCTTCTATGGTTATGCGATCTTGGTTTATTAATCGAAAATTCTAGTATTTAATTCTCGGTCTTTAATCCGATTAAGCTACTAAAACTTAAATAGATCACCTTCTTTTTTCTATATAGATTAATTGTGTTGTGTGACGGTTTCTTATCTTTTTTTGTTCATAGGTACAAGAAACTTAAATAAAAGATGTCAACTACATCGGGATCTTTCAAGAGAAAAATGAAAAGAAAGGCGGAAGCATTAACTCAAAGTCATTCGGGAGATATAATGAAGTATATCAATACAAGTGGCACATTGGGGAAAGATGATATGGTTGATGATTTAGTAGTTGAAGAACCACAAAATTAACATGTGAATGAACAAGTGCTTGAATGTATTACAGAAGAAAAGGAAGACATCAATTTGGGAGAATCAAATGAGAACCCACGAGATGAATTTTATCATGAAGAAGAAGAACCGATATCAAATTTGGATATGGAGGATCCGGGAAATTGGAAGAACGTCTGCCAGAAAATGAGAGATTATTTAGTAGAAATGGGTCCGAAAAGAGTGGAAGGTATTACTTTTCCGAAAGACGATAACAATTGACATTTTGATTCGATTCATTTTACAAGAGTAATGGCGAATGGCGAGAAAATCGATGGAAGGTGGTTGGTATATTCTCTTTCATTGGATCGAATTTTTTGTTTTTGTTGCAAATTGTTCAAGACTGAAGAAACGACGAGTAGAATGGGAAATCTTGGAGCTGATGGATACAAAGACTGGCGCAATATGCATCGGAGTCTTAAAAATCATGAAAGTAGTATGGATCATATGGCCTGTATGGTTGCTTGGATCGAATTAGAGAAAAGACTGAAGAAAGGCAAAACAATTGATGCGAGTATGCAACTTCGTATAAACAAAGAAAAACACCATTGGAGACAAGTGCTGACAAGAATAAACTCGATTGTGAAAAGACTTGCTGCAACCAACTTGGCCTTTCGCGGAGACAATGAAAAAGTTTATGTTGCGAATAATGTGCTCTTTCTGTAGATGATAGAAATGGTTGGCGAGTTTGATCCAGTGATGGAAGAGCATGTTCGAAGATATGAAGCAAAAGAATCTAAATACGCATACTTTAGTCCCCAGATTCAAAATGAATGGATATGTACGTTGGCAAATGAAGTGAAAAGGGCGATAGTTGCTAAAGTGAACATGGATTTGCTAGTGCAACAACAGAAGTTACACAAATTGCATGTGAGATGGGGATCGAGCCCAAATTTCGAGAGAGGCGCACATTCGTCGAAAGAAACAATTTGATGAAAGTGGCAGTGGTAGTGCTGATATTTCACAATCAGGTGAAGAATCTTTCAGAGTTGATACTTTTTATTTATCATTGATCAAGCTCGAACGTCTCTCAAAGTTTGATTTGAGCAATTTAAGCAATATCAAGAGATTTTCGGATTTTTGTTAAACGTGGCGAAGTTGAAGAGTGTGTCGTTTTCTAGCTTAATGGAGTCTTGTAAGAAGATTGAAAAATTCTTGAGTCATGATGGACGCTCGGACATCAGTGGTGATGAACTATGCTCAGAGTTGATGGTCGTCAAATGCTATTTGAGTAATGAAAATAGAGCAATTGATATTCTACGGTGTTTGTTGAAGATGGAAGGTTTATTTCCAAATACCTATGTTGCTTATAAGATCTTGTTAACGATATTCGTAACAGTTGCATCTGTGGAAAGAAGCTTTTCTAAGTTAAAGTTGATCAATAATTATCTCCGATCAACAATGCACAAGATCGACTGAATGGGCTAGCAATGTTGTCGATTGAAAAAGAAATGGTCGGGCAACTAGATTATGCAGATTTGATCAATATTTTTGCCTCTAAAACATCTAGACGAGTAGTATTTATATGATTAGTTTAAGTACTTAGTGAACATTCCACTACAAAATATATTAATTTTTGTATTTCTTTATTTAAGTTGCATTATGATTTAAATTTATGCTATATTACATATCTTAAAAAAATTACTTAAGAAGGGTCGGGGCCCGATTTTTGAGTTTCGCTTCGGATCTCGACTCCTTCAGCTACGGCCCTGCCAATAATAGTTCGGCATCTTCTTCAGTTTATGAAGCTCTTCAGCGTTACGATTTCCCAAAGGGCCTCCTCCCTAAGGGAACTAAAGGGTACGACTTAAACGAGTCAACGGGTGAGTTCTCTGCGTATCTCAACAGTTCCTGCAGCTTCAAGGTGGAGAACTCATCATACCAGCTAAAGTACAAGCCCGAGATCAAAGGAGTGATATATCAAGGAAAGATTCAGAAGCTGAGTGGCGCAACGTTAAGACTGTGCTTGGTTTAAGGAAATTTGTATGGAAAAGAAAATTGGAGAGAAAATGGTTTTCTTAAGTTTTTCTTTCGTTTTATCACCATTTGGCGAAGAAATTAATTTTTCTTAGTTTTAAGTGTAAACTTAACATAGATTTTCTTTTCTTTTCTTTTCCTTATCTATTTCATCAATCAAAACCAAACATAAAAATTAGTTTTCCTTTTCCATTTCATTTTACTTTCCCTACTAATTTCCACAAACCAAACACGTCCTAAGGTGTTGTTGGTGTGTGGCTTAATATCGTTGAAATCAAGAGGGTCAGTGTTTTCTGTGGGGTTTACTTCAGCTGAATTCCCAATCAAGAACTTCCAGGAGTGTCCTCAGTGTGGATTTTGACCCTTTGAAAATTAGAGTTCAAATATCATGTTTGCAAATAATATCACGTTATTAGACATACTACATCGTAGGACGGAATAGAATTACAATGCATTTTCTTTTATGTAGTAGTAATACTCTTTTCATTTGTACAAATCTGAATTTCTTAAAAAGATCTTTTGAGAATCCGGAGATAGCTTGCAAAAAACGAAATCCAGTAACACCAAAGAATAGTATTCGTTCAACATGAAGGAATAAAATCTAACAAATCCCATGAATCTAGGTCCCCGGTTGAAAGAATGAAATCCAACAAAACCCAGCACTTGTAATGGAAATTAAAAAAAAAATCGGAATTTGGATCGAAAAACAAAACCTAATAGAATTCATGAGTTCGTGTGGAAAGAATGAAAACCTATTTTATTTTTAATTCCAATAAATCTAAATCCAAATCCTTGAGCCCATTATTGAATGAATAAGACGAGTCATATGATTGATCGGAGTGTGGGGAATCTAACGAAAGAAAAGGCATCCAATCAATACAAAGATTATATTATCAATTAATTTCCACTTTAATGTTATCTATAAATATAAAATTCTCTCCGAAAAAAAATCTATAAATGCTATAAAATTATTTATTTTATAATATATAAAGCTTTTATAATATCAATATATAATTATTACTTTTGTATGGGATATAAAACGTGGATGTTATAAAAAATCTATAAACGTTATAAAATTATTTATTTTATAATATATAAAGTAAATTCGCCATATTATCAAGGCGTATTTTCTTTATTAGATAATCTGGAAAATGTGGTTTTAATCGAATTAATTGAGCAAGCAATCTCGCAAACGCCACATTGCGTGTTGATAACAATCATACATGAGACCATCCGGTTGATGCATCAATTAAATCTATGAAATACCAAAATGATCCACATGATGGATGTATCGGTCCACAAGTATCACCATGTGTACGCTCCAAGAATAATATAGATTCATTCTTTAATTTCATTGGTGATTGCCGAATAATTAGGTTCCCTTTAGAGCAAGCAACACATAATAATCATTACTTTGAAGAATCCTCTTGTTCTTCATTAAAATGCCCTCGTGATTTTTCAATTATTTTCCGCATCATAATTGCATTCGCATCCACCACGAAAATTCTGATAACCACCACCATAATATAATCGACCACGTCCACAGCTTTGACCACAGTCATGACCACGATATCCACTACGACCACGTCCACGATCATTATTTCTGCTATGGTCATTATTTGTTTTGACCGATTTACGTCAAGAAGTGCAGTAGATACAGTAGGTCAGGATTCATGATTTTTCATTAGTGATTCATTATTCTGGTCAGCCAATAGTAAGCAAGAAATCAAGTCTGAATACTTTGTAAATTTTCTCTCTCGGTACTGCTGTTGCAATACCATGTTTGATGAGTGAAAGGTCGGAAATATTTTCTCTAGCATAGTATCTTTCGAAATATCTTCTCCACATAATTTTAAATTGCAGGTAATTATGTGTACTTCAGAATTATAATCGCTTATAGATTTAAAATCTTGTAAGCGCAAATTCACCCATTCATACTTTGCATTTGGGGAGAATAATTATTCGCAGGTGGTGGTATCGTTCTCTTTTTCTACAACTTGACGGGATCTTCTTCATTTAAGTATTCGACTGTTAAATTATCATGAATGTGCCAGAGAAAGATTAAGGCTTTTTGCCTTGTCCTGATCAGTTGTGGTTTTCGCGACGTCAACAGAAGTCGCATCTTGATCGATTGTTTTCTGAATGGTGTCACTCAAGCCTTTTGCATTTCAAAGAAGCTCTGATTAGTGCCCATGATAAATAATTATTGCAACTGATGTCAAGGACAACAAACTCGAGGCTCACCAAAATCGACCTAATTACTATCATAAAATTAAAAAAAATCATGTTAATAAAATCAGATAAATAATAAGAAATCATAAGATCATAATTAACTAACATATAAAATAAATCGTGTATTACGTCATATTTATTGTTTGAATTTAATTTCTCCAAGCTCGGGTAAGACAATTATGATAATAAAATTTGTCAATGTCCAAAATCCGTGTCCATTGTCCAAAACTCGTTCAGTCCAATAATTAATCAAGGATTGGTTCAATAAAATAAAATTAACAATATGCCGCTACTGGGGTGGGGATTATCGCAAAACCTCGTGGGCTTTTAGTGTTGTATATATGCTTAAATAATATATATATATATATATAAAACGGAAATCGCGTGAACAAAAATTTCCACACGCCACCAAGGGGAATCGAAATTTGGACCTCTCATCACTTTTAATACTCCCGATACCACTCGGCCAATGACGTTTTATTGTATATTTTTATTTTAATTATGGATAATAGTGTACGATTAATATTTATAAAATTACCGTACACGAAATAAATTTATCATACCTTGTTTCGCGTGTAAGGTTTTTACTGAGGTTGTTCGTTGTCGGTGAGCTTCGTCGGAGGTTGATCGTTATCCGAAAGCGCTCGTGCCGATAACATGTTATAAAATTATTTATTTTATAATATATAAAGCTTTTAATAATATTAAATATATGATTATAGTATATGTATGGGATGGGATATAGAACGTGAATGAGAAATGCAGCAGAGATTTCAATATTTCGTCTTTTTGTGGGTACATATCGAACGAAGCTCATAGCATATTTATCGGCGAAAACATGAGCTAACAAATTAAATGATACAGTTGAGCTAACAGCTTAAATGCATAAGGTTGAGCCACAATTGAACATCCACAACTTGTAATATATTTATAATAATAAATATAAAACGTAAAGTTTTCGGATTTGATTGGGAGAAGAAGATCTCGGCTCAAGATCATCAATCAGTTCTGCTAAGTATTTATCGAGCGGGAACAATGGTCAACACGAGAGGGGCGCTTTACGATCTCACATGCACATTCTTCACCTAACGATTCCAGCAATTATATTTCCTATCTCTTCACCACAGTCCTCCTGCAAATGGTGTCCTCCCTACCCTCCCCAAGAGAAAAGGGGAAAAAAAAAAACCAAGATCAAAAGTGGAACAAACACCAAAGTAAGCATAAATGGAAGTTAAGTATTAAATAACTATATATAGATACATATATATATATATAATAGCTAAATTGAAATGGAACAATAAACTAAAAGGTAGTAATACACACCATTGGAAGCGTGAGTAGTTGATGGTTGGATTGCTTGCAAAAGGCTTGGACGCCTTCAAAGCTTAACCACCGATCTCTTTCACCCCAACAAACTGTGGTCTTCACTTTCCAACTTTGGTCCATCAGTGTTGCCCTCATTTCTTCAACGTACCTCTGCAAATTCATCCATAATCGATGAGAGAGCTCAAAATGTTTTTAAAAACTCATCAAGTTTGCAAGTTCAAAGTAGTACTCATCCGGATTAAGTTTAAAGTGTACCCTGAGCTCTTTCTTCATTGATCTGCTTATTGCATTCAAAGCAAAACCAGAAGAACCCGATGTCAGGTACGGTCTTCTATAAACCATAGCAACTTCCTCCTTCAGCTTATACGGACCACAGCTCGTCAGGCACTTATCGCTGGCCCGCAACGGATCCTAATTCAAGAAACGAATCATTTGAGAATAATTTTTTCTAGCAATTGTACTATAGTCTATTTTATTCCTTCCTACCTACCTGGGAAAATATTTCTCCAAGCAAGAAGTTGCTGAATATTGCTAGCGTTGAAGGTAGTTTGGCGTGTTGTTCTGTGAGCTATGGATGGCCAACAAAACAAAGGAATAAAGATTTACATTTACGTGAATGTCTTTTGTATGTAACTGATCTTCTTAACTGGGGGATTTAGAAGGATGAGATTATCAAGCTTTTCTTGGTGAACTTTGGCGTATTCAACCACAACTGGCGAAAAGTATCCCTAGAAAAAGAGTAAAAACAAAGAGATACATTAGATTTGAGAAATGATAAAACAACATCAAAATAAAATACATGAATCAAAATATTTAGATACTACCTGCACGACAATAGTAACCTTATTTTCCTTCGAGAGCTCGTTGATGACAGATTCCAGTGAATCCACATATTCTGGAAAAAGCAACAGGCCATCTTTTTAGCCTCTCAAGATCCGTTTTTTGTTACGCCGTTCCGTAATAAAAATAAAAACGCGATCAATCTGATACCATTCAAAGTGTAGTCAAAGCCATACTTGGGCTGAGGTTTGTCCGAGAAACCAAATCCTACACGAATGAAGAGGAGAGTCTTTCAAGGTTATGAAGATCTTCCTACAACATATATATATATAAATTCTTACTTACCGAGCCAATCAAAAGCTATCGCGTGGCTTCGCTTAGAGAGAATAGGCATTACTTTGCGATACGAATATGCCTACGAAACAAAAAAAAAAAAAAGAAAAAAGAAAACATGTCCCCTCGCTTTCAAAAGATTGATGGGGCGGCGAACACAAAAATTTTGGCCTAACAAACAAACAAACTAACTAACTAACCTGTGAAGGAAGGCCGTGAATAAGAATTACGGGTTTGTTTTCTGCACTCCCACTCTCGACATAAAACCATCTAATGCACAAAAGGAGCATTTTTTCAATTGGTATAATAAATCCCTGCAAATCAATCCATCCTCTTAATCTCCTCTTTATAATTTTAAGCTGTCTTTTCAACGTCGTAGTGCGCGCATACACACACACACACGCATGCATTAATTTATTTACATGGCTCGGGGGATCGAGATGCGTTTACTTACCTAAAGAGATCGTTCGAGGTCTGAGAGGAGCCAGCCATTGTGAGGCCAAATATTGGATCTTTTGCCTTCTCACCCTTCCCACCCACTGGATGTGCTTTCATCTAGTTCACCAAGAATTCAAAAATATCAATATCAATCAAATATGCATACATACATACATACATATATATATATAACTGGTTTTTGGCAGTAGGATATGAACAAATCAAACTTACGAACTTCCCTTGCTTGAACCACTCATCAGCAGGGTTAGGCTCATCAGAGTATTTTCCTGCCCGTGATGATCACAACATGATTGATTTTAGGATGAAAGAAAGCCTAAATTAATAATCCTAACAAACAAATTTCATGGTAAGAAGAGAGGAGAATGGTAATTGCAGCTAACCACCAGTGAAAGAAAACCCATCTCCAATTGAAACTGGAGCATCCAACAGATAATCCTGCGAAAACATCGGGAAATGGACTCTAATATACAAAGGCAAGTTAACAATCATTTTCATTTCTTTGAAGGGAATGCAGATCATTAATTAATTACTACATGGAAGTGTATATTGTACCTACCTCATTGGAACCATTGCTTGACCGTAGTCGGCTAAATCTTGTGTTTCTTGAAACGGGTTGAGAAGTTGATGGGAGGTTGTGATTATTGAGCATTGAGAATGGAACAAAGTTACCGCAAATCGCCATGGATGATTACGTATGTCTTACTAATATTCCAAGGAAAAATGGAAGATGCTACTACGGTTACATGACATTTGGGGATATAAACTTCGGTGAGATGATCATAAATGAATGAATGGTATGGTATGGTAACACTAAAAACAAAGGATATAATTTTCCTGGTCCGCATTAGTCGCTGGGAAGAGAAATTCCCAAATATATAATCATTCTTATCATTCTAACGTCAACCAAGTTATAAGACTAAATCGTAAATGGACTGACTATATGTCACAAAAAAATCGAGGACAGATCATCTCCTCAACATAAGAGGTTTTGGGATGAAACAAAATCCACCTGCAAAAAAAGAAAGTATGTGTCGATGGCTAGCCAGACAATAGAAAGTTTGACCGCATTGAAAACATTTAAATAACAATAATGCTGTTTTTTACAATTTCAAGTACGTCTTTATATATTTATATATAAAACAATATATAAATACCGATAGTACGTGGATGTGAAACTTAATTTTATTTATTATCGAGGCCAACGTTCAACGCTATGTCTTTAAAACGATATTGCACCGCTTACGGTGCTTATACGGCAATCGTTTCCCAAGATACACCGACAATCGTCTTGTAATAATAGGAGCACTCCAATTACAAGACCGATGAACTTATTCGATGCTTTTTCGGACTATCATATGAGTTAGGAATATGAAATATATTAACTACATTTCGCGACGAAAGAAGAAGATGCTCTACGATTCCCATAATTTTCGGAGAGAGAAGTGATAATTCGAGGTGTCTGAAATGAGGCTGAAAATTTGTAGTAGAGTTATTATGACTCTTCATGATTGGTGACAACTTTCATCTTTGTGTTGGGGAAAACGCGCCAATAAAATAATTCGGGCCCTGCGGCGGTTGTATTTGGACCCCGCGACAATTTATCGGGATATTATGAAAGTCGAAATGACACCGAGAGAAAACACGAGATTTTACGTGGTTCGGCCAATACCGCCTACCTCCACGGAGAGCACCAGTTTTACTATATTGAGAATATTATACCGTACAAAATAACGCTCGTGTTTAAACCCAAACCCGAGATCCCTTACCCACCCGGGTAATGTTTTTGTACCACCTCTCAAATTACCCTAGTAAAACTACACCCGCTCTCACCCTTATCCACCCGAAGGTGGATAAGTATTTTTACCTCTCACTATTTCTCTCTCACTGGAAATCTTCACTTGATTTGGGATAATAATAACTGAAGAATCCTCAGCCTATTTATAGATGTCTTCAGCTCTTCTGGACCGCTCAAAACCGGTGGACAGGAATCCGCCGCGTCGCCCTTCAATACGAACCGTTCATTAAAATAATATTATAATATAATATTATTTTCTTTATATATTATAATATTATTGTTTGTGGGCGGCCGCATGTGGCTGGACCCAACACTTTGAACAAACTCATCTCTTAATTGAATAGATACAATGGTTTATGAAGTGTTGCTTACTTACACCCCTTCTTCCTTCAAGTGAAGAGTTATTTTCTTAAACCCCTTCGAATGAACAGTTACAATACTACGATTTATTCCTACTTACTTTTTCCAACAAAAGCTAACGCATAATTGTCATTGGCAGCTCATTCTCTCGCAGGATATGTCATGAGTCGGGCAGAAAATCCCCGTTGTTGGCGTGAAGCAGGATCATTCTCCCGGCCGGAATCCAATCCATATTAAAACATTATATATAAATCTAATATTAATAATGGATTATAAATATAATACTTTTAAGTATTAAATAGTATTATATATTCAAAATTTATGAAAGAAAGAATAATTGTAGGCGGGGATGGGAGAACATTTTGCTGTATTGAATGGCAAGGAGCGGACGAGGTTAACCCTGGCCTTGCCGCACTAACATCCCGGTTGAAAGTTATCCCTATGCACGTGCACCAATAAATAAAGAAATAGTTACTATTCCCTCATTTTCCCACTTTTCAACCAACAATACTAATAGTCAAAATCGCTAATGAATTCGAACCCGACACCTACCACTTAGAAATGTCTCAAGCCGAACTAGGTCATTCCCTTGGGGACGATTCATACTGGTTAATGGGTTGGGAATATCTAGCACCGGATAATAATTTTTTCATTTTAACATCACATGGATGCTTTAAATTAGTCGATTTCATATTTTACGTGTTTTGATGAACAATTTCTTCTAGCAACCAAGTTTTGATAAAATCATACGATTCCTCGTCCTAGTTTTGATACATTATTATATGATTCCTCCGACTATGGTATTAAGGAAAATGATAATCGTTTGGTGGCGACTAAATCATAATTATCAAATTTAGACCAACTCAACATTTTCTTTACCACAGAGTATATAGATGAATGTAAGGACGTCGAAACCTTAACCGCCAAAGATGTGCAGCTTAATTGAGTCACAGTAATAAGTACAAAGAAAGGTAAACACTAGCAAGCAAGTTCCATAACAAAGAAAGAAAAGTCAGTAGTACCTACCTAATTACATACATTTCTGAGATGAACACTTTTTGACTTTGTTTATTCTAAACACAGCAGAAAGCTATTAAAGTCGTCTTGAGATTTATATAATAATAATATAATTAGACCTCAGCTCTCCTCTCCTCTCCTCAAAGCGTCAGTTTGATCCACTCGTAGCGTCCAGGGAGGGGTACATCGTTCACAACATCGAAATTGTATCTAATTAAAAGGGGGAAAATTCTAAAATTAGGTCACTAAGTATACAAGTTTTCGTTTTTGGGTCAATATGTTTGATAATTGCAAAAGTAGGTCACTAACTTTGTATGTCAAAACAATTTTGGGTCATATTTTCAATTTTAGGTCACTAAGTTTATATTTTTTGTTTTTAGATCACTAAGTATATACATTTTCCAATTTCGGGTCACTCAATTGGTAACTAACTTTGTAAACATAATGTCCCAAAAATGAAACATGTATACTTAGTGACCCAAAATCGAAAAAATATATACTTAGTGACCTAAAATTGAAAACATGGCCCAAAATTGTTTTGACATACAAAGTTAGTGACCTACTTTTGCAATTATCAAACATATTGACCAAAAAACGAAAACTTGAATACTTAGTGACCTAATTTTATAATTTTGCTAATTAAAAGTCAACCACCAAATGAAAACTAAGTGTAAGCAGCCACACAACAAAATAAAAAAGAAAAATAAATGATTTACTTGTCAGTGAAATTCTGGTGCATTTCCTGCTCTAAATCTGCAAAGAACTCGTCTAATTGCTGCTCAGTAGGGGGGACAACATTTTGAAGAACTCTAACATTAGGAGGAGTAGTAGTAGAAGAACCAGGTGGTCGTGTAAGGACAGCCTTAATCAAGCTACATGGTGTACCTTCTCTCGTCTTCCTACTGACAACCCAAATAAAAAAGATGATTGTAATAAAGGGATTATATATATATATAATATATATGGTTTCAGTTGTTGAACCATGCGTTAGATATAGATATCAAGATCTAATTACTTTTTTTGCTAAACGATATTACCCAATACAAAACTCCCTAAGCTGTAGGCTTCATATTAAATGAAAGTTAAGATAACACTATAATGCCTCTGACACAAAGTGAGTTGAACCTAAACGGACAGTTGTCGCTGCTGATGTGAGTTCCAGCGGACAATTTAAAATGTAAATCACATAGATTTATAAGAAAATGCCTGTAATTCAAACATGAAAAATATGTGGCCCTGAAAAACCTATGTTTTCAGGGAAAAAAACGTTGTTGACAGATCCAACGAATGGATGAAATTGAAAAAAAAAATAAAAATTTATCAAATATATATAAAAAGAGAGATACACTGAGCAATGTTGTACACATTTCTATAAAAATGAAGCTTTTGTTCTCTAAATTGCTCAGACGCCAAAAGCCCGCAGAAAAATTAGCGAGAGAAAATTCCCCCAAAATTCAAAAACAAAAAAAAAAAAACCAAAACAGAAATCACTTGATGATTAATTAAAAGCAACGAAAGACATGGAAACGCATACGCATATCGATAAGAGAAAAACGCAGTCGGCATACCGATTGTCCCTCGCTTCGCATTCCAAAAAATCGTTCTTCCCCCACGAAGTCGCAGAACCTTCATGCCCAATTTGATGCACTTGGTCGATTTTGACCTTTTGTTCCTCCTCAATTTCGGCTTTCTGCGGTTTCGTCACGGTGCCTTTTCGGGAATTTCGCAACGGCGGTGGCTTCACCAAACGCCTTGAACGAAGCTCCATGCACTCGGACTTATTCAACCGCTGAAGAGCTAGGGTTTTGGCGCGTGTGCGGACACCAACCTCCATAACCGCTGCGACGTCGTCTGACGCCTTCGCCTTTCGGATGTATCTGCCCATTTGGTGGGTGTTGTCTCTGTGTGTGTGAGAGAGAGACGGAGAGTGAAGGAGTGTTTGTATTATTATTATTATTATTAAATAAAAGGGCGGGCCTGTACTTCGTTTATTAGATAAAAGAAAAGAAAAAGTATCCTTTCGGCTTATTATTTTAGTAGTTATTTATTGATAGGGGCGTTTGAACTATCCTTAAAACGTTAATATTTTTGTCCTTTTAAGGAATAAATTGTATTTGTATATCCATAACGAGCGTTACACGTTTTCAATATTTTTTCTGAAAATTTAAAATGAAGATATGAATAGTAAAAAATACCATAATGGGTGATATTCAATGTTAGGCCAAGTAAAAATACCATCATGCTATTTACCTTTTCATTGAATTATGTTCAGACTTTTAAATCACATGGATTTTTCGAAAATATTACGTAAAAATATATATTGACTGGATTTTGACTACCGTAATTTATTTCATAGTACGAGCATAATTTGTCATCTTCACTGCTTAAGAAAAACTGGAAGGATTGCGAGCCTTATGGGAAAAACCTCCCCCCTTGCCTTCCACTTAGGACTGTAATAAAAAGAGATGTAATTCACAGTAAACCTTTTACGATTTTGTAATCCAGGGTTGAAAGTTTGCTCTCAATTAAAGTGTGATTTTTTTATACTGGATTAAAATATAAAGTGGGATTTTGTTGTTGTCACATCATCCGTATAAATATTAAAAAGACTATTTTATTAATATATTTATGCGACGTCTTTCGTTAACGGCGGTTTGTCTTTCTTAGTTCAAAATAAAAAATAAAAATAAAAATAATAAAACACTTGTGAGAATATGTAATGGTTATAGGGCTTTTTTAACAAAATAAATCGAAAAAAAAAATAATTTTTAAAATAGGGCGTTTTTTGCAACTATTACTAAAATAGAGTCATTTGTGGGTATTACCCGTGACGTCGCGCCTAATGGCCGCGACGTCGCACCCATTAAACGCGACGATCCATTTTTCGCCTCGTGGTGGGCCAGTGGTACGGGGCTGCTGTACTGGGCCAATATTTTTGGCCCAGTACGTAGTCGTCGCGGGTAATAGGCGCGACGTCGCGCCTACTGGACACGACGTCGGGGAAATATAGATCTCAGATCTATTTCTCCCTCCCTCATTCTCTCCCTCACTCTCTCTCTCTAAAACGTAACCCTAACCCTAAGCTCCGCCGCCTCCGTCCGCCGCTCACCCCGCGCAGCTCGCCCGCCCGCCCGCCCGCCCGCCCTCTCTCTCTCGGTTTCTCTTCGCCACCGCCTCTCGCCGCCTCCGCCGCCTCCGCCGCCTCCCTCCGCCGCTCACCCCGCGCAGCTCGGCCGCCCGCCCGCCCACCCGCCCTCTCTCTCTCTCTCTCTCTCTCTCTCTCGGTTTCTCTTCGCCACCGCTTCTCGCCGCCTCCGTCCGCCGCTCATCCCGCCGAGGTCACCCCGCGCAGCTCGCCCGTCCGCCCTCTCTCTCTCTGTCTATCTCTCTCTATCTATCTATCTATCTCTCTCTCTCTCTCTCTGCCGCGTCCACCACCCCCGCCACGACACCCGCTGCCGTGTCCCCCGCCGCCTCCTCCGCCGCCGCCGCCACACCTCCACCGCCTCCGCCCCTCCGTACGTTTTATTAGGTATTTTGTTTGATTATAGTTAAATTGAGTTGTCCGTTTGTTATTCGTTGTTTGGTTATAACATTAGACGGATTCGTATAGTAATTAGTCGGATCTATATTGTTTGATTGGTTATAACATTGTTTTGTTAGATTTAGGATGGACACGAACGATTTCTACGGTCCGATCAATCGTTCGCTGTTGATTTTTCACGATAGTCATCATTGTAATGATGTGCTATCGGACACGGATGGTGCTATTGACACCCCGTTGACGGTGAGGGGGTTAGAAAACGTAGTGTGGGGTAAGATTTCACGACCGGTGCATTTACACGGTCGTGTTTTGGAGAAGTTAGATACTATGTCGCTGTATGGCGTCTATAGTTGTGGATCTCAGAAAATAGATCCACACTTGATTACCGCACTCGTAGAACGGTGGAGAAAGGAGACACACACGTTTCACCTACCGGTGGGGGAGGCGACTGTCACTTTAGAGGACATAGGGTTGATGTGGGCACTCCCCGTGGACGGTATTTCCGTAAGCGGTGTGATCCCAGTAAGACGCAGGAGCAGTGGCTCGATTACTGCGAGGAGCTGACTGGGTACAGACCTCCCGAAGGAGCGTACCACGGGACCAAGTTGTCTCTCCGGAAGTTTGCGGCCTGGTTAGAAGAAAATCCAGTCGACGCATGACCGACGAGCTAATCGTCGATCAACATGCGCGTGCCTACGCATTGCTGCTGTTCGGGTCGGTGATGTTTCCCGACTCCAGTGGAAGTCACACGTCGATGACCTACCTTACACTGCTCGAGGACATCGACGAAGTTCATCATTACAGTTGGGGCAGCGCCGTGTTAGCATTCCTCTACAGAGAGCTCTGCACATCATGTCAGTCGAGGAAGATGAACATAGGTGGAGCTTTGCGGTTGCTGCAGGTACGAAAGATAGTTTAATTCAACAACTTGTAAAGCGTAAATGATACTTATGTATTTAAATAATTAAAATATAGGTTTGGGCATGGATGCGTATATTACAAGTCCAGCCCATTATCGTCCTCCATCGAGTGGTAATGCAGCCTAGTGTAGTCGATGGCATTCAGTTACCCATTCCACAGCATGCGGCGAGGTAGTTGCTCTCCTAATTATTCCAACTTTCAATTAAAAGTTTTTATAATAATTAAATTTTATTCATTTAGATGGAATGTATTGTTTGACCATACGACCTCCGCAAATTCAAATTTGCGTGCGATACGGGAGTCCATCGATAGTATGTCGATGGAGCAATTTGTTTGGACCCCGTACAACTATCACGCACCAGAGATTTTGGCGCTACGCCCGGAATGCCGTCCCCAGTCCTCTCGGTCGGCGTGCCCGTTGATATGTTACAACATCGTCGAGTGGCACTATCAAGATCGCGTGATGCGACAGTTCGGATTGATTCAGTCGGTGCCACAACCACCGGCGTGTCTTACTGTAGATCTTCATCGCTTTAGCACTCGGAATGTCCCCGGAAAAGATTGGAGATCGCAGCACGAACTACACGAGGCGTATTGGAGTCAAAGGCACTCGAGGATTGTCAATGGATTGGAGATAGGTTACGGACCGCAGTGCACTAGTGACTATCACGACTGGTACCGGTCCGTGACCCGTCGATATATATCTCCGTCGTCTATTCACATGTCGCGAGGCTTTCAGATGGGAGATGGAGTATTCATCGACATGATGGTTAGTTAATATATTAATTTTATTTATTATATTTAATTTCGATTTATTCGCGGCAAAATAATATTTGAATATGCTAAATAACAGGCACAACATCTCGATGACGTGGAGTCAAGACTACGTCGTCGTGAAGTGGACGGAGGATTAGACGTTGTATATCGTATGCAGCGTCTAATCATCGATAGGCATCAGCGACGTGATACACAGTTCACCGACATTCCTCCTACGCAAGATCGTGGGGCATCATCCTCGCATCATGTCACTCAAGGTGTTGGGCCGTCGTCATCGCGTATTCCGACGGATTTGTACGGCGATGGTGGATATGGGACGTCGATGTCATCGAGGTACACTACGCCGATGCAGTACACTTACGAGGACGAGGAAGACGACGACGACGACACGCCACCTTACCGTTCATCTTCCCATCAGACTCCAGTTCCACGTCAGCAACATCGTCGTCCATCCAAGCGTGAGGCCCCAGTTGACCGTCGTCATCTGTGTAGAGAGCAGCGTCCTCGTAGATGCGGTACCGGAGGGCATTATATGCCATAGCTTTTATTTTATTTATTCAGACGATGTTTTTTTGTTATATGTTATTATGACTTACGGTTTTATTTTAGCGATGTTATTATCTTATTATGTGTATCTTTATGGTGGATATTTATAAAATTGGATGTTATATAATTATTAGAGCCGTCAAAAAGGCCCGAAGCCCGCCAAATGGATTTTTTAAGCCCTCAGGGAGTGGGCCTAAGCGGGCCGTGGGAAATGGCGGGGCGGGGCGGGCTATCCCGCGGGCTACCCTCCTATTTTTTAAAAAATAAATATAATATATTTTTATTAATAAATTTAATATTTACGTAAATAATTTAAATTCAAATCAACGCTACCTGCAACTTCAACAACTTTTATCATCCGCGTGCAGCTTTAATCAACGTTACCTGCAACTTCAGCAACTTTCATCATCCGCGTGCAGCTTTAATCAACGCTATCTGCAACTTCAGCAACTTTTATCATGCGCATGCAGCTTTAATCAAAGCTATCTGTAATCTATCTTTAATCTAACTGTACACAACAATATTGACATTCAAAAAATACAATCCAGAACATCTATAAAAATCCCACAAATTAAGAAAATAACATACAACATTTGAGATACGATGCACCCATTTGGTAGAGACACGCGTCTTAATCGCTTCAATGGAAAAAAGATGAATGAGGGTCATCCGATATTCGGGAATTTAAAGGTCTTTGGTGATTACTTTTACGACGAACTGTGGACGTACGATATTGAAAGATGGTTCGTTGGAACATTTTCGGCAAAAGCATCTATGGGTGATATCACGAATGAGAATTTGTCCGAATGTCTTCAATTCCTTGCTCAACTATACAATCAACGTTACGGAATTCATTTCCGTACCTTTTCTAACGGAGAAACTTGGTCATTTGAAGCGTCGCTACCTTTTATAGACAAAACTACGCGCCCAAATGGGAGATTGGGGAGAATATGACAGATGATGGATTCATGCAGATACCGAGCAATGACTTAAGTGGTTTCAGGTGGTTATTTTACTCAACGATTTATTCGGATGCAATAAATTTTTTTAATTATGCAATTTGTCATATTCTTGCAGGAGGATCCTCTTTCAACAATTTACTTCTATGAGCACGAGCCACATGAATATTATCTGTATAGAATTTTCGCTAGATATATCAACCCAGACATTGTTCCAAACATTGACGTGCTTGCAATTCCTAACAACGAATGTCCAATAGTTCATACCCAGACAGAAGAATCATCCAAAAGACAGTCGGTGAAACATGTCAGCTCGAGTTCGAGAGTCAAAGATGATACGGGTGATGACGACTTCGTCGACCCGCCACCGAAAGGAAACCGATACAATATGTCGAGTAAGATCGGCAACGTTGGCAAAAACCAAGGCGATGATGACTTCGTCAACCCACCTCCGAAAGGAAAGCAAAAAGGTATGTATAGAAAGATGCACAATAAAGGCAAACATCATGCAATGTCGAGTTCCAGAGTTGAAGAAGATAATAGTGACGATAACTTCGTTGACTCACCCCCGAAGGGTTGGAGAAAAAAATTTCCAAATTGATTGTTTGTAACTTCAGTAACCTTTGTCATGCGTGTTTGCAACTAATATGAGGTAAATTCGGATGTAATTGAAAAATTGTAATAATTTACTTAAAGATTTAGTACAACATATGAATACTAAAAGTACTTAAAAATTAGAATAAATCAACGTTGACCACTGCCTCCGCCTCTTCGACCTTGTATCCGCCTTGAACCACAACGATCCATTTCGTTCTGTATACGAGTTGTACGGATTCTCCCCGACCTCTTCGGGTACGCAAAGCGTCGTTATGTATAAGAGAGAATTCAGCAGGCTCCCAATAACATTCGTCATGTAGAGGATGAAAAAACCCCGCGTATGTTTTACGGTACGCTTGTTTGTTATAGAAAGGAGCAATATGATGCATGCTATGAACTCCCCACATACGGCAGGCTGCTTGGGCTTCCTTTGATTCACGGCCGAAGTATAAACTTCAGCTGTTTGCAAACGTGGGTCAAAATTAAAGACGACGTGACTCCAAGAACGATTTGTCCAATCGTTGAACTTATTCCACGCATACGGAGATCAATCGCTTTCGGTGTTAGCCATCGCTGCAGAGCACTCCGTAAATCGATTGCGAAAGTATTCAACGCATCGATGAAAGCTAAAGTCCACTATTGCTTTCGGAGGCAAACACCTCGCCCCTTTGAAAACTCCGTTAAGGGCCTCGGAGATATTAGTGGTCATCACCCCGCATCGGAATCCACCATCGTAAGCAAACGTCCACTGCTCTTTGTCAATCTTATCTAACCACTTCCAGGCCGGTTCATTGAGAACTTTAATGTGTTCCATAATGCGATTGAACTTCTCCAATGTGTGGGCCATTCCAGCTCTATGGCATAACTGTTTAGGTTATTGTTCTTGAATTCAGTGTTGAAGTTTGATACGACATGGCGTAGACAAAACCGGTGTACACCATTCGGCGGCCTAAACGCTGCTAATTCGCTTACCGCAGCTAATATTCCTATAACAAATTACGATCGATCGATTAAAAGGGTGTCAAATTAATACATGAATGTATGTAGGAAAATACAAGTACCTCGATGACGATCAGAAATGAGGCATACACCTTGTTCATCCAACACGTGGATGTTAAGTAAGTTCACGAACCAACGCCAAGAATGTCTGCTTTCCGTTGAAACAATGGCAAAAGCAAGGGGGAGAATATTTTGATTTGCATCGAGCCCAAATGCAATTAACATTTTATGCTCGTATTTGGAGTATAAGTGTGTACCGTCAACGCAAACAACTCTACGACAATGCCTAAACCCATCAATACAAGGTTTAAAAGCCCAGAAACATACCCCAATTTCTTCACACCGGGGGCTTCAGTTGGAAGATTCAACCACTTGACGACCGTGTCGGGGTTGTAACGTTTCAAAGCTTTCATGAAGATAGGAAGTTGTTGGACTGAAGTTTCCCAGGTGCCGTAAATATTTTCTTTTGCCCTTTTGAGGCCATGCCATGCTTGAATGTATGAGATGTCGTACCCGGTATTGTCCTTCACCAGCTGCTTTACGTTCTTTGGTAGAAATTGAGGGTTGTCTTCACTATTCCAATCAACATTCTCGCAATTGTGTTTCGCGAAATGTTGCGGTGTGTTCTCGTCAACTCGTTCATGTAGCAAGTGTGTGGCCCCCCATATATCGTAATCTTCCACTAACATTTTTTCGGTTTGAAGCATGCTCGTAACCTCCAGTCACAGTCATTGCTATGGTAAGTGAAACTCACGTCTAGCCACCCTGTAAGAATAATCGCCGACAGCTTCTTGTAAGTGAGCTTTGGTACTAAATGTCATACCGACTCTGAACCTGAGATTGTCCCTACTGTAAAAATCACCGCCGCCCTTGTTGGCTTTTGGAGGCACCATTTGATATGTTGAATAAAAAGGCACGGGTTGGTAAGGCGCACGAGCATCTTCCGCCGGCAATGGAATGTCATTCTCGGGACCATCATTGTTTCCATCATCGTCGCTATCGTCGTTATCATCTGCGGGATCCGAAAAATCATCCAGTGCACCACCAACGTCATCAGCTTCAGAGTCGCTAGCGTCACTATTTTGCAAGTCTTCGGGCACAGGCTCAGGTTGTGACACATTCAACATATTAGGAATTTCACGACTGCTCGAAGGAATGTCTATATGAGGAGGGTGGAGTGAAAAGTCACTCATTCTTTGAGTAACTGCCGTGAGATCAGGGAACGAGTGGCTGGATGTGATGTTGGTGAACACGTCGGGTGTGTCTTCATTACGGTCGGGATGAACGTTCTCGCTGGCCTCGACAAACACTTCAGTTAAATTATGTTCCGCATCAACATCCAAGAAGTACGATAGTTCCGCGTCGTTTGAAATTTGAAAGAGCCTCTGATAGAGTCGAAAATGCTGATAGTATTCATTCTTAACATGAACGGTTAAGGAGGAAAAATTGTTGTCGAGGCGAATAACCTCATATTAGCATGCCCAGAAATTGAGCAAACCTAGTGTCGCGACGAATTCGTCTATGAGAAATGGGTGGGATGCTGTAACGAATGGAGTTTGATTCAGTAATGATTTCGCCACCGTAGTAGATAGAGACTTGAATTTTACGGGATGTCATAATTTGAGGAGAAATTTAAATACTTCAAGTTGTTTTTTTACATATCAATGTATATGGAATTGTAGTACTTTATATAGGAAAAATCGTCGCATTTAATAATAGCGACGTCGCAACTATTGGACGCGACGATTCTTCTGCAAAACTCGTGAATGTTACGTCCACATCAGTTCTGCAAAAAAAAAAAGAAAATTACAGAGAACGCGTGATCGAGTTGTCACGTCATCGTGCCCAATGGACGCGTCGTAATAAACGCGACGACGGGCCCAAATTCGTTATTGGCCCGTTTAATCGCTTAAACGGGCCAAATTGGATCGTCGCGTTTAATGGGTGCGACGTCGCGGCCATTAGGCGCGACGTCGCGGGTAATACCCGCAAATGACTCTATTTTAGTAATAGTTGCAAAAAAGCCCTATTTTGAAAATTATTATTTTTTTTCGAATTATTTTGTTAAAAAAGCCTGGTTATAGACAACGTAATTAAGGTACAATCTCGGCTCGATAAACATAAAGTATATAATTGATGTTGAATATTATCTGATTAACAAAATTTAGGTCCGAAAAAATGTAAGATGGAAGAGTTAAAGCGGATTCAAGTTGTTGAAAAATGTAAAGAAAAGATTAAAGGGTAAATTATGCAAAAGCCCCATGTGGTTATAGTGAAATGCACAAAACTATCCTATACTTTTTTATTGCGCGTGAAACTCCCTAGTGCTATCTAAAACTTAGCAATGTTTCCCCGCTGTTGTTTAAAATTTAGCACAATAACCCTGTGTTGTCGAAAACTTAGCACCGTACCCCATGTGTTTTCTAAAACATAGCATTGTACCCCAAATTTTAGGTGAAAATGACAAGGAAGGGATTTTACGCTATTTTCGAACCATATAGGTTTCGATGCTTATCTTTCAAACCACATGTGAGTTATATGCTATTTATCCATATAAAAATAAACAATATTTAAGTGGTTCGGATAGGTGAGTCCTACATCCATTGGTCGCCGAATGATTTTTATAATCGAGGATTATTACACACTCAACCTCTATTATTATTATTATTATTATTATTATTATATTATTATTATTATTATTATTATTATTAAATTAAACTCCGTCAATTTTAGTAAACTCAGTATTCATTGGCCATCAAGGAATGACGACCAATCATAAATTTAATTCTAAAAAAAAAAAGATAATCATAAATGTAATAGTAAATTGCAATATAATGACATGATCAGCGAGTGCAACCACATAATTTGGTTTTATCTTTGAACGTTACGCACTTCCCAGCCGTATATCCAGCTCCCATGTCTTTGCAGACCTTGAGGCAGTTTCCATCTTCAGGGCACGGAGCTATATACCATATATAACCACTATGCTTCTCACCTGAAGATTCATTTTTGTTGTGCATTAAATATTATAATTCGGACCAGAATACGTTAAAAGAATCAAGTTATTGTCTAGAAGAAGAGTATATCTTTAGGACAAACTAACGTGATGGTGACATACCTGAGACCGTAGGGCTTGCGCTGACGAAGAAGGCCAGTAAAAACATTACGATGGAGATTGTTGTAGATGCCATTTTCTTTTACTAATTTAACTCTGGTAGTATAATGGGGTTTGGCATGGAGAAGTGGAGACGTGATTTAATTTATAGAGTATAGGGGTGATGATTTCAGGTCGAAAGGAGATCATATAATTTAATACTAGGTGATATTATTTTTAAGATTTTTGTACTTGGCATTAAATGAATACGCCTAATTAAATTTTTTAGATTTAACTATTAAAGAAAAAAACATGATATGCCATGGTTGATTTCTTTTTTTTTTTTTTTCGAATCACTGAAATTTTATTTATGGAGAATCATGATACATGGTGTTGATCTTTTTGATCTATTATATGCTTTAAAGAGTTTTGACGATTTATGTAATTATAATGAAGATAATGGTATATTTTGAGCAATCCGATTCGCATGTGTTATAGATATGATAATATTCTACTATGCATATTTTATATGCAATATCATTGAAGAATGTCGAATGTTTGATCTACATGTATGTGTTTAACTGGTAAAACTATGCGATCACATGTTATAGATGTCTCACATGCTAGGAAATATCTGATTGCGGATATACTATGTATGGTAAAAACGTGTGAGATATCATGCTGAGATATATATAGAAAATATAATGTCTAAATATGGAATGTGTTATGTCCGTTTGAATTTATCTATTCTATGAAGAAATCATTTTGATAATCTTTGCATGCATCTTACTTGATCTTATATGGAAAAGTCGATTAGGATATCTTCTTGCTGAAATTAAGGAACCATAAAAGGAAAAGATCCCGATTAATTGATTTTATAAGATGCTAGCTGGATATCACTTATGGAAAGTGTTGTTATGGAAAATATCATCCCGAATATAAGTATATGCCTTGATTTCGAATCTGTGCTTTTATATGGAATAAAATCATGCTATTATGATGTTGTGATCATTGTGCTACTATATGATTTGATTGGCATATTAATTGCTCGATAATTACATGAATTAGAGGCCTATTTTGGATATTATCTTGTGAATGACTTTCCATGTAAGTCTTGGTTTAAAAGGTCTCTATATATACAGAACAACACTTCGAATTCGAGCTATGAAGAAAGAAAAAGCAGAAGAAACGAGTTTTAGAGTTTGAGCTTACACTTGAGAAAACCTTCTGTTGTTGAGCGGCCATTAGTGATAACCTTCTGCCAATTGCGCCTGCACTTGCGATATCCCTCTGCAGTCTGAGCTTACACCTGCAATTCCATCACTGGCCGAGAGATCCTCTTTAAACCTTCAATCCATATATTATGTCTTCGGACGTGATCGGTACACGAAGGAGGCAAGGTCGACGTTCACGCGCACATGAAGGGAAGGATTGTGTTCCCGGGGCCCTTCGATAGCGAGCTGTTTCCGGTCGGGAATTGGAGTTTCCCTGGAGCAAAACTTGGGGTGCGGTAACCTATGGCTGTCTAGAGTTCGACCTATTTCTGTTTGTGTATTGGGATAAATCAATCAATTTTGTAACCAACTAAGGTGACATTATAGTGATTGATTTAAACTCTTGAGGAGCAAACCTCAAGGAGAGGAGTAAACCCCGATTGAGGATATAACCTCTATAAAAATCCTGGTCTCATTTTAGTTTTCAGTACTTTACATATTCTGTGAGACATATCCGATACACATTCTACGACACTAGAAGATAACCTACGAAACGTCTTTGATAAATGATTACTTAGAAAGACTAAACATGTCTAGGTTATAACTCATAAATGTTCTTGAAAAATAAGAAGCGAATTTTTCAAACCTAATTCATGGACTATGATCGATGAATATCGTTATGGATATCGTTATCACCGGGCCATACATACCCACAGACAAAGATATAACCTCAAGGAAAGCTACTGAATACGATGTAACAGACAACCGTGGAATCTCATTAAATGCTATCGCTAAAAATATGATCGCTTGTCGCTGACGAGGAAAGAATACAATCACGTGAGTTCATATGTATCCGCTAAAGACATGTTGGAGATGTTGCAAGCCACTCATGAAGGAACCACTCGAGTTGTACAAGAAAGAATAGTGCTCCTAACTCATCAATACGAGCTGTTCACAATGGAAGCATATAAAATTATAAGTCAAATGAATGCAAGATTCATGACCATCCTCAATCAGATGTTTTCTCTTGGAAAGATGATTCCTGATAACGAGAAGGTCTGAGAAATTTTGAGATAACTTTCGAAAGAATGGAATCCAAAGGTGACTGCCATCTATGAAGCTAAGGATTTAGATGAGTTATATGTCTCTGAGTTAACCGGATCTCTAACCTCATATGAGATGACTCACATATCCATGAACGAAAAGTCGCAAGGTAGTGATCAACAATCTATTGCTTTCAATGTTGACCAAGAAAATGATTCCGATAGTGATATCGAATAAGAAGGGGACATGATGAAGCAATTAGTCATGCTGACCAAAAGATTTTGTGAAGTTTCAACAAAGAAGAAGATTTAGAGGGAACTCAAAATTCAGCAGAAAAATAAGAGAATATCCTCATCCGGAAATAATGAACTGAAATGTTTCAGAAGCAATAAGCCAGACCACTTTGCTTCAAACTGTTCATTAGCAAGAGATGATAAAAGAACAAAGAAGCAGAAGGCCATGGGGACAAATTGAGAAGATTCCGAGAACCAGCAAACGAGGGACGAAAACCTTGTTGACATGGCTGATGATGATCAGGTATTTTCTTCATCTACTATTAAGAAAATTAACATTCTAAATGAGTTCTATGCGAATATGGATGAATCTCATGATAACGCTTGCTCACTTTTTGAAATATATGAAAGTAAGGAAGAGCTATGGGAGAATTCTAACGCTAATGAAAAGATCAAGTCGCTAACGAAAAAGTTGGCTAAACAGCGTGATGACTTAGCGAGAGAAAAACATCAGACTGATCTAGAAATCTCACGCTTGAAAGCGGAGATAGATACTTCTAAAAACAAGTTCAATGCAACTACAAGGAACTTGAAAAGACAAACAACGATATGTCCAGAGATATCACTGTACTTAGATGTTCCTTACAGGAAAAAGAGCGCAAGATAGACTTCTTGAAGGGAAGCAAACCCTAGATTTGTTACTGAATATTCCTAAAAATACTGGAAAATCAGGGATAAGATATTCCATGGTAGAAGAACATGTTGCACCAGTTGTACGAAAACCAAAGTATTTTTCATGTGGTCGTCATGGTCATTATTCATACGACTGTTTTCTGAAGAGAGCTGATAAGTTGAAATATGTTTGGAGGCCAAAGAAATTACCTAATAACCACGCTCCTAAAGCTGGTCTACCTAAGTTCGTGAGATCACAGTCTTGGATGAATGATATATCACATGTCAACATGAGTTACTTTGCTACTAACATATTAGGATCCAACTAGCATTGGGTACCTAAGAAAAGAACTCATTCCTGCAGGTACAAAGAAGAAGTTCCGGCAAGAAAAACAAGTGGTACCTCGACAGCGGGTGTTCCCACCATATGACAGGTGATATCATCAAATTTGTGTCGTTGAAAGCATATGACAGAGGATATGTTTCATATGCTGACAACCCAAAAGCCAAGATCATTGGAGTTGGAACTGTCGGTAACGATTTACATACCACTATAGATGACGTATGGCTAGCTAAGGATTTAGAACATAATTTAATAAGCATAAGTCAATTGTGCGTAGAGCTGTCAAAAAAGCCCAAAGCCCGTGGGCCGGCCCGCCCAGGCCCGCCAAAATGGCGGGGCGGGCCTAAGTGGGCAAAGCCCGTGCGAGCCGCGGGCTTTGGCGGGGCGGGCGCGGGTAGCCCGCGGGCTACCCGCTTATTTTTAAAAACAAAATATATATTTTTTATTAATACATTTAATATTTATGTAACAAATTAAATAAATATATCATTAGTCTAGTGGTAAAAGTGAATTATTTTATACGTAAGGTGTTGGGTTCGAACCCCACGTACACTTTTTTTTCATTTTTTTTTCATTTTTTTAAATTAGCGTCAATTTTTTTTTATTTTTTTTAATTGGGCGGGCCAGCCCGCCGGGCTTGCCGCCCGCCAGCGGGGCGGGGCGGGCCTGTGTTTCAGAGGCCCGCCAAATGGCGGGCTTTGGCGGGCTACGGGGGTGCCCGGCCCGTAAGCCCGTTTTGACCGCTCTAATTGTGCAATAAGGGTCATGTCCTAACTTTCGTAAATAATAAATGAGTTGCTAAAAAGGACGATGAGGTTATTTTTAGTGCATCTAGTTATGACAATATCTACTGCATTACCCTTGATGATATCACTAACCAACTATCAAGTGCCTAGCAGTTACACAGGATATCACATGGTTATGGCACAAACGCTTGGGATACGCTAATATGGAGCTGATATCTCATATAACAAGCAAAGAACTGGTACGAGGTGTTCCTTACATGAAATTTACCAAGGACAGAACATGTAAGGCATGTAAAATATGTAGCAGACTAAGATGTCCTTTAAGGTAAAGAATGTCTACTTCCAAACCTCTGGAACTACTTCATCTCGACCTTTTTGGTCCTATTCAGAAAATGTCTCTGTGAGGTAAAAGATATGGCTTTATTATTGTAGTGACTATTCTAGGTATACATGGGTGATATTTCTTGCGCATAAGAGTGAAACATTAGATAACTTTGCACCGCAAGTGAAGAGACTTGAAAATGAAAAAGAAATGAACGTATGCATGATACGTAGTGATAACAGCCTAGAATTTGATAGTGAATCATTTCCATCTTTTTGTGATCAGAACAGGTATATTCATAACTTCTCTGTTTCTATAACACCCCAACAGAACGGCGTGCTTGAATCGAAAAATAGAGTGTTACAGGAGATGACTATATCAATGCTACATGAGTATGATATTCCCAAACAAATCTGGGCAGAAGCTGTTAGTACAACCTGCTATGTGTCTAATCGTGTTTTCCTGTCATATTAAAGAAGACCTCCTATGAAATTTGGAACGGTAAAACTCAAAATATAGGACATTTCTATGTGTTTGGCTGTAAGTGTTTTATTTTGAATGATAGAGATAAAAGAGAAAAATTTGATTTTAAGGTAGATGAAGGAATATTCCGTGGTTACAGTCTTCATTCGAAAGCTTATTGTGTCTATAATAAAAGGAAAAAGACTATTCAAGAGTCTATACATGTAACCTTTGATGAGTTTCCTACTGCAATGCTAATAATAAGGAAGGTATAGATTTGCTTCGTGTAGAGATACACGTTCATGAAGGAACGAATGATGATATTCCAAAAGACAAAAACAACGATACGCTGGAACCATAGGCTTCAGAAGAACATCATCACAAAAAGTTCAAGCATGCTTCCAATCATCCGAAAGATCAAGTCATAGGGAATATCACCTATGAAATCAAAACACGAGCAGCTGCACGTAATCTAGATATCGAGGAATCTCATGATGCATTGCTCTCAATGGTAGAACCAAGGACCGTCCATGAAGTCCTAGATGACAAATAATGGATTACCACTATGGATGACGAATTATCACAATTTGAAAAGATCCAAGTATGTACACTTGTAGAAAGGCCGGGCAGAAAGTACACTATAGGAACAAAATGGGTGTTCCGCAACAAACTTGATAAACACGGTAAAGTCACCAGAAATAAAGCGAGGTTAGTTGCAAAAGGTTACTCCCAGTAGGAAGGTATAGATTTCGAGGACTCTTTTGCTCATGTAGCTAGACTAGAATCTATACGTGTTTTAATGGCATGTGCATATTTTAAAAGATTTAAACTTTTCAAATGGACGTAAAAAGTGCCTTTTAAATGGTTTTATAGATGAAGAAGTTTACGTCGAACAACCTCCTGGTTTTATTAAAGAAGGATTTTCAAATCATGTCTTCAAACTGAATCAAACGTTGTATGGTTTAAAGCAGGCTCCTAGGGCATGGTACGAAAGATTGAGCAAATTTTTTATAGACATGTGATTTACTACTGGAACTATTGATAACACCTTGTTTATCAAATATGAATGTGATCACATGTTGTTAATACATATTTCGTTGATGATATAAGTTTTGGAAGTACTAACAACCTTCTTTGTGAGGAATATTCTAAGTACATGCAGAATGAATTCGAAATGAGTCTAATGGATGAGCGGAACTACTTCCTTCGGTTGCACATTAAGCAACTTGACTCGGGAACCTTCATATCTCAGACAAAATACAGCAAAAAACTGCTAGTCAAATTTGGAATGAGTGATTCCAAAGTGCTTCCCACTCATATGCATGAGACCACCAAAATCGATAGCGATAAATCAGGCATGTTAAATCAAACTCAATATCGAGGTATGATCGGAAGTCTCCTTTACTTAACTGCAAGTAGACCTGATAATCATGTTTGTTGTTTTCATTTTCTCGAGATATCAATCGAATCCTATGGAATCTCACTTAACAGCAGTCAAGCGAATACTTAGATATATAAAAGGCACTGTTGATTTTGGTATTTGGTATTCCAATACCAATGAATTCCCATTAGTGGGATATTCTGATGCCGACTATGCTGACTGTAGGGAAGATAAGAAAAGTCATAGTGGTACATGTTAGTTACTTGAGAATTCCCTAGTGGTCTAGTAGAAAGCAAAATGTTGTCGCCCTTTCCGCAACCGAAGCTGAATATATGGCTTTAGGACATTGTTGTTAACACGTGCTTTAGATGAAACAAACAGTTAGTGCTTTTGGGTTAGGTTATGACAAAATTCATATTCTTTGCGATAGTAGCGCCATAAGTATTACTTAGAATCCGGTGCATCAGTCTCGTACTAAGCATAGAGAGGTTAAAAACCACTTTTTACGAGATCATGCTCAGAAAGAGAATATCAGCGTGGAATTTGTAGGAACAAATGATCAGCTAGCTGATATCTTCACGAAGCCCTTAATCGAGACCAAATTTTACGATATTCGTGATCAACTGGGAATCACCGAGCTAAATAAGGTTAGATAACTTGCAAAAATTCTTCCAGTTATTCTAAAATCTTAAGATTCCAAGTCTCAAGTTATTTTTTGTAGAGATTCGTAGTTATTAATTTATGAGATCCGATCCTTATTTAATCAGCCTTTAATAGCCCTTCCTTATATAAATGAGATCACATCAAAGTATTCTGATATTTCTGATTCCCTGATTGACGGTTTACTTCCATCTTTGAAATTCAAATTTTGAAATTTGATATGATTCATATCTCTTCCTTGTATACACCGTCGACTTCTATAAATCCCTATGTGATAACCTATATTCTTCTGACTCCATCCTTATCTTAAAAGTTCTCTTCGAACCTCTCCATCTCTGAAAATGGTGAATCCCGCTAGAATTAAAGGTGCCGGAATCGAATCGAGCACGAGCAAAAAGCGCAAAGAGCCTATGTCGGATAAATCGATGCGTGCTACTCTGAAAATGTTTCTGAAATTCCTACGTCCTATTGACCATTTTTGGTAGACATCCTTGAGTTGATTATTCTTTGAAAGTGATCTTAAGATCTTGCTCTTATTTGACATCTAAATTCATTGGGAAAGTAGTATCTCGAAGATTTCTTTCTTAGTCCTTAAGATAAACTTGCCTTCACTAGTACAAAATGAGGCATATGCGACGGTTCCTTGGCGACGCCTAGGGCCCCGTCGCCAATGGGCGAATATAGGCAACGGTTGTTATAACAACCGTCCCCTATACTAAGTTATAGGCGACGGTTGTTCCCTACAACCGTCACATATACTCATTATGAGCGACGGTTGTTAGAACAACCGTTACATGTTTTTGTTTTTAATATTTTTTACATATTTTTTTAATATCCAATAAACCTTTAATCATACACGTCGAACCAAAAATAAAACCGACAATTTAATCCAATGATCGATCCAACAACTCAATCAAATACATTTCATTAACCATTGCAAATTTAATAATTCGACAAAGCTCAAATATTAAAAAATACATTAACACTTCACTACAAAAGGCTCTCGATATATAAAAAAAAAAGGGCACGGTATTGAGAAGCATAGGCTCACTTCGACATTAACTGCAACGGCTTTTCACTAGTTCTTCTTCCTCCGTAGTCAATCTCACTATACTGCCCCTGCTGCTTTTACCTTTATATGCTTTCCTATGCTCTTCTTCGCAAACACCTCGGTCAATTTCCGATGTCTCTTGAGTCAAGTTCCTCGGCATAGAAACCACAAAGCCAATATTACTACATTACTATGAAAGTTCAGATGTAGTAAATAAGGTAAATGATGAAATCAAACAACATTAGACAAAATAGAGCTTATGATGGAATGCTGACACTGAATGAACAAACTCTGATCCCCAAATGTGTATGAGTTTCTCACTTTAATCCCTGCATTATATAAAGAAGACATTTTAACACTGCAATAATAAGAAATCTCTTGACATTGAGCTCATAAAGGGCATCAAAGAAAGATGACAACAAAACACAAGAACATACATGTCTGCTTCAAACACAAATGGAAAACAAAATATTCCGAATATACCATCAAAACATTAAAGAGATGAAATATAAACACATGAAATTGTATAAATCATAGAAAAAAATAAATTGTACGTGCTTCGAGCCTGCTGCCCTCTTCTCTAGTCCACCTCCAAACCCGACCGCCTAGTTCCTCGTCACCACACCTTGAGCCACGGGGACCCGCTGACCTAAGGATCCCATTCTCGAGGAGCCGGCAATAGCACCAAACCACCCCACAACAGCAGCAAAGACCATCCCGCAACACCCGCAATCAGCTCCATCATGCGACTCCATCCCGTTTCTTCATTGAGTCATTTCATCAAACACTTCACCGCAAGTTCTCATGGTCTGATTTCTTCATTGAAACATTTTATCGAATGCTTCTCGGCATACCACGAAGCACTTGGATGCGTTAGCTCTTGCGGCGCCTCCGTGAAACCTGCGGCGACGAGGTGGACGCCGCTTACCACATCGACCTAGCGAACGACAAGGCGTGACATTCTCTATGACCGCCACGATTCTATCTTTGATTCCCCTTAGCCTCTTTTTGGCAAATTATTATTCTATCTAAGATGTAATAAGATGTACTTAATTATACCCTCGTTAACAGCAGACTATCAGAGAAGCATCAGATGAATTAAGAAAGTGATAATGCGGAAGCCCCTCACAGCCCGCATCACAGCCCTCTAGCGCCATCAGCCCCCTCGCAGCCTCCCATCGCCAGATCTGGTCGCCCCTTCTCGTCGGTTTCCACCTATCGCAGCCGCCCTTTGTTGCGCATAGCCGCCCAGCACCACCACTCACACCCCAAATATGAGCAGTCGTCGACTTGCTATGTGTTGTTTGTTCGGAAGGATAAGATGAATTTAATTTTTAAAAAAATAGGTGTATATGTATTGTTCTAAATATAGGTTACTGATTTACCACACTCATGGGGTTTCGCGGCTGCTTTTGGAAAAAACATCGGACTTGGCACCGTTGGCTGATGTGTCTCGTCGGAAGAGAGCTAGACTTCAGTGGTGGTGGTAGTGGCGGAGCTGGAGAGCAGCGTGGTGATTCAGGTCTACACGTTTGGATGGCACTGGCGGTGATGACTCTTGAGCTTGTGCTGGTGGTGCTAGCTGTTGAAGAGGCAGCTATGGTGGAGGACGGTGGAGGAAGGAGAGTGAGGGTGAATGAGAACAAGCAGAGAGATGGCGCGAGACGTGGGTGGCTCGATTTTGTGAAGTGTGAAAGAATGAGATTTTAGAGTTTAACTAAAAGGAATAGGCGACGGCTGTTAACAACCGTCACGAATAGTGTAAGCATAGGCGACCGTTGTTAACCACCGTGACATATAGTCTATGTATAAGTGACGATTGTTAGCAACCAACTGCCACCTATAATATATGAATACTATAGGTGACGGTTTTGGGATAACAACCGTCGCCTATAGTACCAAATTAAAAAAAATAAAATAAAATTACCGAAAAGCCACCGCGAGTATTATAGGAGTGAGGTTTGTAGGAACCGGCGCCTAAAGTGTCGTGGCTTATTTCTTATATTATACTAGTGCTTCTTTCTTGAAATCACTGAAGATTCATTCCTTAAAACGTCTGAGTTATTGACAATTCATTTTTTTAATTCAAATTCTCTTGGAACTGTTTAAGTCGCATACCACTATTGCCTAGGTGATCATTGCGTTCCTCACTTTATTCTGCCTTAAATTTCCATCTTCGAAACTTCATAGCTCTAAATTGCTTGTATGAAGAATGCTGAAGCGGATGTGAAAGGAACCTATGTATGGCGAGCTGATATAACCAATCTTCTGAGAGCTCTGACAAGGGAATTCCATATAGAATGATGATAACCACATTTTTTAGCTGAAAGGGATCACACTGCCACAAGACTGGAAATGTCGGCATAAACACGTTGTGTATGTAATCATGCTGAAGAGAATGAGATTACATCATACTGAAGCAATCATGATGGAATATATTCCAAATCTGTCGAGTATGACAGTGATTCCAGTTGTTAGAACGCATTCTGCCAAGATATTCCATCCTTAGTTCTCGTCTAAATTTTTAGCTATTTCCGCAATAAGTTTTTATTTTAGCCTTACCTCCTTTTGATGCTGAAGGGGGAGAGTAAGGTAATGAATGTGGAGTCGTGTGTTGCGTCGTATGGTCGTCTTTTGCGTTGGTACGGTTGGTAAGTTGGAACCCATTTTATTTTGATGATATATCATATGATTTGCCCTATTATGATACTTATTCATGATTACTAATTGCCTATGTTATATCCTGATAAGTATCTGCAGTCTGAACCATGTTTGGAAATATGTGCACTTAGAGGCAGGGGGAGTACACGAACTGGTAACTTTGAAATTTCATCTACGATATATCTATGCATGGTATATGAGATATCTACACGTAGACGAGGGGAGTAAAATCAATTTACGATATATCTATGTATGTTACATGTGATATTACACTTTTACAGGGGGAGTAAAATCCATGGGCCAGCATATACACTTTTATTTGAGATTATGAATTATCATATGCTCTGCTTATGATCGTGAAGTACTTAGACGTATGCGTTAGGAATTGCACGATCAAATATGCATACATGCTTCCGTGATGCATTAATTACATGTCATCATGAAAAGGGGGAGAATGTTGACCTTTTTGGTCTTTGTACTTTAAAGAGTTTTGATGATTTATGTAATTTTAACGAAGATAGGGTTATAACTTGAGCAATTCGATTCACATGTGTTATAATGTCTAAGTTTATGATAATATTCGACTATGCATGTTTTATGGGCTACATCATTGAAGAATGTCGAATATTTGATCTACATGTGATTATGTGTTTAACTGGTAAAACAATGCGATCACATGTTATAGATGTCTCACATGCTAGGAAATATCTGATTGCGGATATATTGTGTTATTTATGGTAAAAACGTGTGAGATATCATGTTGAGCTATATATGGAAAGTATGATGTCTAAATATGGAATGTGTTATATCCGTTTGAATTTATCTATTTTGGGAAGAAATTATGTTGATAATCTTTGCATGCATCTTACTTGATCTTATATGGAAAAATCAATTAGGATATCTTCTTGCTGAAATTAAGGAAAAAATGAAAAGATCATGATTAATTGATTTTATAAGATGCTAGTTGGATATCACTTATGGAAAGTGCTGTTATGGAAAATATCATCCCGAATAGAAGTATATGCCTTGATTTCGAATCTGTGCTTTTATATGGAATAAAATCATGCTAATGGCAGAAATACTACTAGCTTTGATCGGACGAGATACTACCAACATTAAGAAATTCAAATTCTTCCATAATAATCATCATAACAGGTTGAAACCAAAAACAATATTAAGAATTTCAAACTCCTTCATAATATAATTCAAAATAATGTTATCCAATAAATCTTATGGCAGAAATACTACTAGCTTTGATCAGACGAGATACTACCAACATGAGTACGACGAAGCGGTGGCAATTGCATGAGACCTCATGCTATGAAACTCTTGTAATATAGCTTCAGTTTCAATATTTACAAATATTTTCTTTTCAATGTAACACAACAGACAGTCTGTGAGAAAGTCATTCCCCATTTTATTACGCAAGTTTGTCTTGATAATCTTTATTGCAGAGAATGATCTTTCAACGGTTACTGTTGCAAAAGGTAAGAACAACGCCAATTTAATGAGCCGATACACCAACGGAAATGCATCATGGCGCTTCATCTCGATCATGAAAGATCTCCAATGTTATTAATCTCGGAAAAAGCTACACTTGGTCTAATGTGAGAAATATATGTCCTGAGTTCATAACTCAATTCAGAGAGACACTAGAAGTAAAGTCTACATGATACAACTCAACAAGGCGAAGTATTTGCCCCGTGATCAAAACTAAAGAATGAATTTCTAGGATCAAGGCAACCAATACATTCAAGTAACTCAGAACTCGATTTGGTCAAGCGATTGCTAATCTCTTCAGAAATAAGATCAACCACCTATCTTTTAAAACAATAAAGAGTACTCAATCATTGGTTAAAAATAAAATTTTATTGACATGTAATGAAATAAAATACTTGCAAGAAGATATCTACTCGATAGTAATGTAGATATGTCTTTTGCCGACCATCAATTGTCTTCCTAGCCTGTCCCTTAACAAATACATCCATATTTGGCACATCGACTTCATTTGAAGAACAAAAGGCAATGACTTCACTTAACAATTTATCCCAAGAACCATCCCTAAATTTCTTTAAGTCACTTTTCAAAGTTTTGATTGAATCAATAGCGGTGGCTATGTTTTGAGTCTTATGCAGTAGAACTTGTGATAACGCATTAGTCATTCCCAAAATATGCTCCATTAAACGACCAATGAATACAAATTCAAAGTTCTCCATTTTATCAAGCAAGCCCGTAGCAAGACATCAGCTTTTTCCATCATGTCCATCCTCCATTATAATTGCAAGTGCTTCTTTCACTGGATTCCACAAGTGAAATAGCCTTGTAACAGTTTTAAAGTGAGAACCCCAACGTGTATCACCCGCTCTAGCCAAGCTTGCGTCTTGATTCTTGCCCTTTCCCGTCAAAGTTTCACCTTTTTCTATATTTTTCATAAGATTATCATATTGTTTTTGCCGAAGAACATCTTTCCTTTTGCATGAAGCACCAACAACATTCACAATCATGGTTAGATATTCAAAAAAACTATTAACCATCGTATGCTTTGTCGTCGTGGCAACAACAACTAATTGAAGTCGATGAGCGAAACAATGGACGTAATGAGCGTGCTTATTTTTTTTCAGAATAAGAGATTTTAATCCGTTAAATTGTCCACGAATGTTTGACGCCCCGTCATATCCTTGGCCTCTAAGACTACAAACCGAAAATCCATTCGTTGCAAAGAAATCATCAATAGCATACTTCAATGCTTGAACTGAAGTATCGATAACATGAACGACTCCGATAAACACTCAATCACCTCCCCCTTGTCATTTACGAATCTAATAACAATCGCCTTTTGCTCCTTAACCGAATAATCTCGAGCCTCATCAATCAAAATAGAAAAACAATTACCCCCAATTTCATTAAAGATAAATTTCTTCACCTCATTTGCACAAGCACTGATAATTTACTTTTGAATAATTGGAGACGTCAATTGATTGTTTTCCGGAGCATTTGACACCATTACCTTATTTACTTCTTCATTGTGTGCACAATACCATCTCACTATCTCAAGAAAATTCCCCTGATGCAACGACTTTGGAGTCTCATCATCGCCCACGAAAAGCCAAGCTTAGTCCTAAGAGTAACCGAATCACATCTACAACTGCAGTCAATCTGATGCGATACGCAACCTCCATTTCGTCGCTTTTCCTCATTATCACATAATTAACGTTATGCCTTTGATCCTCAAATCCTAAAAATTGAATTTTAGCGTAATTATATATGTTGCTTTTTCCTCCTTCATGTTCCACAAATCTTTCCAAAGCTTTTTTCCAATTCCTAAAACCGACTATTGTGAACGCATCATCTCCATGCTTGTGATCTTTAGCAAATAAAAAACACCAAAAACAAAATACCGCATCTTTAGATAGAACTATATTCTTACCACTTATGTTTCCCAAACCACGTGCTTTGGAACCTTCTTGCATAACCACTAAAATCACTTGATGGGAATATATGTGCTTTCACAAAGTATTGTCTCCTTATATCATCTCTTACCTCAATCGGATAGTTATTACTTGGTTTACGTAAGGCGGGATCACCAATAATATCATCGTTTTTTGATTCTTCATCTATTCGACATCTTTTACCTCTTTGGTTCTCATTCGAAGTTTCACCGACCCACCGCCAATTGGTTGAAGCTTTTTTGTTCTCACAACCCACCTATCCATAATGAAAGTCATACAAATGATTAAAATGATATCCACTTAATATTTCAAGAATATATCATCGAACCTAGCACCAAACATGAATAAACTGGACCAAAAAATAAGTAACAAATAGATAAGCATTACCTGAAAGAAACGAGGACGTGAGTTAATCTTATTGTACAGATTTAGTTTTAATCTCGGTTGCTCCACTCACACTCGGCTCGACGTTTGATTTTTTTCTATGCAATCACTGTTGTGTTGTGTAAAGAGAAAGAGGAATTAAATTCAAACCTAATTTGAAGCAATTACTAAAAAAAGGCCATAATTATTCATAAAGTAAAAGGGCCCAGCTAAGCACAAAAAGGCCCTAGACAAAAAAACGTAATTAAAAAGAAAAAGACTCAAAATTAATTTTTTAGTAAGCCCATCACAACCCATTTCAGTTAAAAAAATCAATCCAACCCATCACTGTTTATCATCTTCATCGCCTCTCCTCTCCCTGCCCTATTTTTGGTCTTCACAGCGGGGGCTCTTGCAGGAAAAGGAACGGCCGACGGAGTTTCGGTCAGAATGCTACTAAGGGGTAATCCGGCGGCCGTGGGGTCAATGGACCTCCCGTGCCCTGTCGTAGCTCCGTCCCTGATTGTGCTACTATATGATTCATATGATTTGATTGACATATTAATTGCTCCATAATTACATGGATTAGGTGCCTATTTTGGATATTATCTTCTGATGGATTTTTCATGTAAGTGTTGGTTCAGATGGCCTATATATATACAAAACAACACTTAGAATTCGAGCTAAGAAGAAAGAAAAAAGCCGAAGAAACGGGTTTTAGAGTTTGAGCTTACACTTGAGAAACTCATTCGTTGTTGAGCGGCCATTAGTGATAACCTTCTCTAGACTGCGCCTACACTTGCGATATCCTTCTGCAGTCTGAGTTACACTTGCAATTCCATCACTGGCCGAGAGATCCTCTCCAAACCTCCAATCCATATATTCTTTCTTCGGACGTGATCGGTACACGAAGGAGGCAAGGTCGACATTTACACGCATGTGAAAAGAAGACTGTGTTCTAGGGGGCCTTCGGTAGCGAGTTGTTTCCGGTCGGGAATTGGAGATTCCCTAGAGCGAAACTCGGCGTAGTGTAACTTAGGGTGTCTAGAGTCAACTTGTTTCGATTTGTGTATTAGACTAAATCAATCAGTTTTGTAACCGACTAAGGTGACATTATAGTGATTGATTTAAACTCTTGGAGAGCAAACCTTAATGAGATGACTAAACCCTGATTAGGGATATAACCTCTATAGAAACTCTGGTCTCACTTTACATTTCAATACTTTACATTTTATGTGATACATATCTGATACACATTCCACGAAACTAGAGATAACCTACAAAACGTCATTGATAAGTGGTTATTTAGAAAGGCTAAACGTTTCTAGGTTATAACAACAAAAGTTCTTGAAAAAGAAGAAGCGGAATTTTCAAGCCTAATTCAACCCCCCTTTTAGGCACATTTTTTACTTCATATGGTATTCGCCATATCTTGGGTTGGCGAAGACAAAACGTTCACCACAGTAACCCAAAAATTTTGGGAGATAATGAGCGATATGGTTACGTAATCGCCTAACCCATAAAAATTTGATTGATATAAAAGAACGACACATAACTACACGGTCATTAAGAATAACAATCCCCTGCAAACCCAACAAGAGCGGAGTCAATATTCCTTGCAGCAAGTTTATCGAGTACTGTGGCACAGTCTCCCTCAATAATAACCAGTGTTTCAGACGTTTTAGGATCGCGAACTGCAAGTGCTTCACACGTTTCAAGACCGCAGCAACCATGGAAATGGCGTGTGCTCCAACCATGTACCACGACATCCATATTCCATGCCACAACACCGATAGACATGCCGACAAATGTGCAGTGTTCCATTCACATTCAGCTTCATTACAGTTTTAGAAGGTTTTTGCCGTACACCGGGTTTGGAATATAATCCTTAGCCATGATTGATCTATTTTGACACCACTAAAAGATATGTATTTGAGAAAATAAAATATCTTAACTCTGTTTAGTACTCGTTTAAATAACCTGAACACAACTAGAAGAATTTTAAAACCAAGAGCATCACAAAGCCATACAAAATCCGAAGACCAACACAACTAGTGTTATTTTAAAATTTGGGTTACAAAAAGATAAGTTTTCGACGCTCTTACAAACTATGTAAGTTTTTAATATTAATTATTATTTTTGTTTTCACTAAAAAACATCTAAAATTGCAATTTTTCATCATTATTATATCAAATTATTAAAATAATTATTAATAATTATACTTATTCGCTATCACTCCTTTTTAACAATTTTTAATTAATAAAATTATTAAAAAGAAAGCAACGATGAAGAAAATACGCGTGTGTAAAGAATTTAAGACGTAAGCATCATTAAGATAAAGAATACATTACCCATCCTCAATGTTATTATTAGGATCAATTTCAGTTTTATTGGGATGTGAATAAACGCGCTGTACATTCGCGGGTTTCAGGGCCCGTCCTAACAATAAGTAGGCCCCGGGGCAAAACAAAAAAAGAAGGCCCTTGGATTTAACTATTTATTTTTGTCGTCATAACAGTATTAAATAGACAAATAATGCGAATATGAAAATCGATAAATAATCGTTGCTTATAATAATCTCAAAACAAGCCAAATAATCACACAAAAATATTACGACGAGCATTTTTTGATGCAAAATCATCGATCAAGGTGTCCATATCAATGGTATCCAATAAATTCCTCTCAATACATAGGATAGCGAGACCATTCAATCTTTGTTGCGACATCGAAGATCTCAAGTATGTTTCAACAATTTCAACTTGGAGAAACTTCTTTCCGCTGATGCCACAGTCACTGGTACATTCAACAAAATTCGATAAGCAATGTAAGCACAACAATCAGCAGTTTTAACAAAGTCTAGAATTTCTAACGCTGACATTATGCGATTCGGCAAAGTAGCTTGTAGCACCTTCAACTCAGAAAAAAGATCATTTGCGTTAACATATGATATATTCTCATGAGATCCATATCCATAATAACTAAAAAAATAATCTATTTTAAAGGATTCCTCAGTAGTACGCGTTTCTTCAACAAGATTATTTTCATCAAATTGTCTTTTCCTAATAAATCGACGTTTTGAACGATACACGGGTTCAATATCCATCTCAAATGCAATATCTTTTGCAACATTCATAGAAGAAATAAATCCCTCGTCTCTATACTTACTAAAATACTATCACATTTTCTACATGATCCAACGTAGTATCAATGCACATTGATTTAGACTGTAACTTCTTACTCACCATGTTAATGGTAAATAAGATATCATACCAAATGACCATACCATGTAAAAATTCAAAACTCTCAAGTGCGCTTACTAAACTTTGAGCCTCACTGGTAGATAAAGCATCATCACAAGAGATACACAATTCTAACAAAGCGGATCTAATTTGAGGAGCTTGAAACCTAATAGCTTTGACACTTTTAATTCTACCGCGCACAAAGATTTCACAGTTAAACTTGGAACATTATTAAGTAAAATATTCCATCTTTTTGTCGAACTTGAAAACAACACATATATTCGCTGCACAACACCAAAAAATGATTTAGCTTTAACACAAGAGTGTGCTATATCACTAAGCGTAAGATTAAGACTATGAGAGGCACATGGCATATATAATGCTCTAGGATTGATTTCAAGTAATCGCTTTTGCACCCCTTTATTTTTCCCTTTCATGTTAGAACCATTGTCATAACCTTGTCCCCTTAAATCTTCAATACTAAGATCAAGTGAACTTAGTGCATTTAACAATTCGTTAGTAAGTCCTAATCCGAAAGTATCATCTACCTTCAAAAACTCTAAAAAGTATTCATCTATTTCTATTTTTCTATTTGACATGTTGACACATCGTACTACCAAAGACATTTGTTCTTGATGACTAAAATCCGAGGTACAATCAAGAATTATTGAGAAATATTTTTTGCCTCTTTAATGATCTTAATAATAGAATCTCACGGCATCTCCTAAAAGAAAAATCAACTCATTCTGAATTTTATGGCCAAGATAACAATGATAAATATCATTGTTTTGAATGCGTCTAACATGATCTTGCATAACAACATCAAATTCAGCAATCATCTCAATCAATACCAGGAAGTTACCATTATTATCCTGATAAAGTTTCTCATTAGTTCCCCGAAAGCCAAATGATGTTTAGAAAGATATTTTACAACAGAGTTGATTCTCATTAAAACTTATCTCCATCGATCTTTCTCTCTTCTTATCTCATCTTGCAAACCTTTATCAATTGTTTGGTTGTTTCTTAACCTCAATCGCAATTCATTCCACGTATTCATGTTGATGATATGCTCAACACTATTCTCGTGGTCGTGGAGTCTCTCACTAAGATGCTTCCAATCTCTAAATCCTTCACTTGCTAATAAACCTTTACTATTATTGAATTTGAACAACTCGCAACAAAAACAATAAATTTTACCCTCATGCTTACTATAAACCAACCATTTTCTATCACTAGTCTCTCCATTACTCAACTTAAGTGAATAATAAGAATAAGAAAAATGCCTCGAAACATTATCCTTAGGAAATACAAGAGTTAAATCTCTAATAGGCCCCTTATCAACCAAAATATCCCTTGATTCATTATCAAAATTATCCCAATTTCTAGGATCGTATATGTCTATAGGATTGCTAGGTTGTTCGCGAGCCTTCGGATTTGCATCATTAGATGTATTTAGTATGCTAACGTGCTCATTAAAATTGATAATATTCTCAACCACATTATTTTCACAATCCACATCACATATTTCATTGACACTATTCTCAGCATTGTTAAATGATTCACACAATATTTCACGCAATCACAAATAAATAGGAAAAATAACACCTGCTTGTATAAAGTTGTAGAGCATTGGCCTAGTTTTGCTGCTTCCGTGATTCTCGATATCCAGGAATGCAAAATTCTCGATCTCTATTCTCTAATTCGAAAATCTCAGTAGAAAAAAGGGGATATTTTGATAAAAGGGATCGAAACATATTTTATTTAAGCTGGAGGGATTGTATGGAAAAAGTCAAAAATACCCTCGAGTAAAAAGTCATTAATATTAGTTTAGTTACTTAAATGAATTCGTCGTTTCAGAAGTCTTATTCGAATTCGAATAAGCTTTATTCGGGTTCGAATAAGATATATTCGATTTCGAATAACCCTTATTCGCGAATAATCTGGGTTATTTGAACCCGAATAAGAGTTATTCGAGTTCGAATAATGTTATTTGAGTTCGAATAAAGGTTATTCGAGTTCGAATACGCTTATTCGAACTCGAATAACCCTTATTCGGATCCGAATAACCTTATTTGAACCCGAATAGGGCTTATTTGAACCCGAATAGGGCTTAATTGAATGGTGAAATCTTTAAAAACTAATATTTGACTAATTAAAGTTACACTTATTGAATGTCTTAGTTGAATTCATATAAGCTTATTTGTATTCGAATATTACAAATTTCAAGAATTAATCAGTTATGGTAAAAATAATCAATTTTAACTCAAGATAAAGATTAAACTCGATTCAAGATGAACATTATACGAAGAAGCTTATGAAAGTTTTGTGTATCACAATATAATTAATAAACATTATTCAATAAGTTCATCGAAGTTTGTATATCACATTGACACAACTCATCTTAGTTGCCATCATGTAGAGCACATGTTTAGATATCATATTATAGTAATTCACTTAAATACAAGTTGTAACATTATAGCAACTCACACAAAACTCATTTAAATTTTCATTACATTTACCCAACTCATTAGACATCTTCATTAAACATTGTTATAACTAATTATAGTATTTCATTGACTATTATTTGATATTAATGACTTGATATTATTATCATAAAATTACAAGTATTATTTATACTCTTATTTGAATTCGAATCATGGTCTTTTGGGTTCTAATAACGCTTATCCGAGTTCAAATGGACTTATTCGAGTTCTAATAAGGTTTATTTGAACTCGAATAGGGTTATTTGAACTCGAATAGGGTTATTCGAACACGAATAGGATTTATTCGAACTCGAATAGGACTTATTCGAATTCGAATAAGTCTTTCAATCTTATTCGATTTCGAGTGTATCTTTAATATTTTCAATTATTTCGCCTAAATCTACCTTTAATCATAACGAAAACTCAAGACCCATGCGAATTTGTATTAATTTTTCAGAAAATCAGTTAAGATATGTACTAATTTGAAGATGATTTTAAGAGAAATGACGAAGAAAAAGCGACGAAATCTGCATTCTAAAATCTAAAAAACGAAAATATAATTTTAAACTATTATAATATTGTTAATTAAATAGATATATTGATTAATTACTTATTTAAGTAAGTGAATACCTCTTATCTAAAAAAAGAAAAATCGCTCTTTTTTTTAATTTTATAGAAAATTAATCCCTTTTGTTAAATTCGCCATAGAAAAAAGTCAATTGTGCGTGTGTGGTAGAGGAAGAGAAGAGGGAGTGGGCTTTGCAATTTCTTTACCGTTATCAGTGAGTTGGGCTATATTAATGTATGTTTAATTGATCTATGTATAATAATAATTTGGGCTAGATTTTAAGTGAGACCTGGTGTCACATGTGAGTTTGTGGACTTTATTGCCTAGGTGGCCCAATTAATTTAAATAACTACATTGTGGACTTTTACTAATGGACTTCTATTTTTTTTTTAAAACTAATTAGATATATGTATATATGTATTATATAATAATACTGACCCCCCATTTGAAATGGGCCTGGGGCGGTCGCCCCTATTGCCCCCCTTCAGGGCCGGCCCTGGCGGGTTTTGCTCTCGGTGAGAACTAAGCTCGATTAAAACTTGTTCTCGGTTCTTAATTGTTTAGTTAAGCAGTTGTGCGTAATACTGACCGGTTCACGATCTTTTAGTTAAGCAGTTGTGCGCTGCGCAATACTGACCGGTTCACGATCTTTTAGTTAAGCAGTTGTGCGCAATACTGACTGCTTTACTGTGATATATAGGTACCGATGTATAACTGTGTGTCTAGGGATGGCAACGGGTCCGGGTATGCGCCGGGTTTTGCCGGACCCGAGACCCGACCCTCCCCGCCTCGGGTCTAGACCCGCTCCGATCCGGGTCGGACCCGCCAAACCCGGATATTATTTTTTCTTTTTTTTTCTTTTTTAAAAATTAAATATGATGATTTTATGCACATAGTTGCGGCTTGAACCCACTATTTCAACCTCCTTATACTAAGTCCTTAACACTGGGCTAAGGAATGCCTTGCTAGTTGTCATAATATTTTAAATATAAATACGACTAATATACTAATATATATTTATTTATTACCGTGGGGGTCTCGGGGCGGGGTTGGGCAAACCGGGGACCCGCCCCGGATTCGGCCGGGTTTTTTCCTTAAGACCCGAGACCTGCCCCGAGACCCGAATAATAAGAAAAAACCCGATTCGTTCGGGGCGGGTCCAAGACGGGTCCGGGTCTAAAACAAAGTTTCACGGACCATGAAGTTGAAGCTGTAAATTGTAATCTATATGTGGGGATAATAATTAGCATACTTATAGGGATGATGACAAATACGGTGCACCATGTATATTTTATATATATTATATTAGAAAAATTTGTACCTATTTCAGCCATGTATATATTTTATATATATTATATTAAATATTTTTGTACCTCAGTATGCATTTATATATTTGATATTTGCTTCATATTTAATACCACGAACGTTTTGCAATTAGTATGTTTTTCATAAGCCTAAATAGCATTATTATATTTCTTATTTTCTCCACTTAAGTTTGACAACTAGGTTTTAGTAATTAATCCAACCAACGAATATCAAGTTTATGTGGTGGGTAAAACTTTTTCATATGACACGCCGATGTTTATTTTCCATGTTCTTCATGTTTTAAGTTTTTCATAAATATATCTTGCATGCTTATTACCATAGGAGGGTAAAAACTTGACTAATTTTAGTATTCATGTTTATTCATCGTTAGGCTAGAAATTTAAGGTTTCTTTTATGTTGTAATTGATTTGAATTTTTTTAAATGTTTTACACGTCTATTAATGTTTTCGTGTTTTACATGTCTTTTATATCTTATGTGTGAGAATATCATTATTTAAGATTTTTCGGTCTATCTCTCTTTAATATTGAAATCAATTCTTAGATATGTGTGAGAATAATTTGGTTTTATGATTTCTGTAACAGTAAGTTTATATCAATTAATGCAACCAAAAATGAAATTGAATCATTTTTATGCTTCTTTTGTGACAAGATATGAACCCATTGTTATCATTTAAAGTTTTATTATTTTAATATGAAAATGTCGTGCTATTATGAACAAAATGTTGCCTTGAGATTTTAACACATCACTTCTTTTAGTGTATTATTACATGCTTTTACATTACACTGGTTCTTTTATGTGCATAGATTGTCATTGTTTACATTTGAATACCTAAAATCATGAAGTTTGAACGATTAATTTCTATTTTCTTATTTATAGTATATAATATAATTTATTTTCCCTTTCTATTTAAGGTTATAATGTTGACATCACATCTATCTCTTATGAGTTAGTTTTAGATGGTTGTGTTAGGTCCTATTATATCCAACACGATTAAGTTCGGTAAAGAATTCGATAGAAAATGTAAAACTTACGAAGAACACGTTTGAATTTGGCGCAGAAGCTTGGGAGCGTTCTTTACATTGTAAAGCTCGGTTTTCTATTAAATAAATTCTTAACTCTAATACATCACATTAGGGTTCCTTATATACCAAATAAGTTTGGTATATTTGCTAAGTAGTCCTAATCTATGGCTTAATTACAATTAAGCCCAAACTACTACTTATACTACAAGACTAAGATAACATTTATATTTGAACACAATAAAAATGTCCTAACAAACTCCCCCTTGTTGTTCAATCTTCGCTTGAGCGTAGGTTATCTTGTCTTGTTTTGGAAAGATTCCTCGAGTCCTAACAATCTCCCCTTTATGATATTATTTGTGTAATCTCTTCCTTTATCTTGTTTTGTGGTCTCTTTCTTCTTTGGAGATCTTCAAGCTCACCATGTATTGTAATACTCTTCTCGGCACCGGATCTTTCGTCTAATTTTCTTGAGAATGACATGTCTACGAAAGTTCTAACTTGATCACAAAGACCAAGTATATAAAAAGTGTATGTGTCCTAGAAAATTATAAAAATTTAGAAAATGAGGACACACTAGGCACGATATGATCAATGAAAGTGTGGTACGGGGCGGATTACCACTTAGTTCAATATCTCCCACTTCTGAGTGAAGTGATGATAGTAGATGTGGCTCCCCGTGAGAAAATGAAACATCGGTCTTTAAGGAGACGATGAGTGGGTAAGGCTTAGTTGTGCATGCGCCGTTGGACCTAATGCGACGTCTTCTACCCGGGAGCTAATAAAATTAATACATGTACCTATGGGGATATGGTCCGAATTATTTGTGAGATAAGGAATTTATGTACCTTAAAAAATTTCCAAGTCATCATGGAAGTCATTTTGCTTGTTGTTCGCATGATGTATGATAGGTGGTAGGTCGGATCGTCTCAAATGTCGGACGCGTTCCGGGGTTAGGATCAAGTCGGTTTAGATGAACCATGGGAACTAGAAATCCATGCTTCCGGGATACGAGATGAGTGCTGCTTTAGTTGAATCAGCAAGACGGAGCCGGTCGTTGAAAATGAGCATTTGGATCGTCATGAAGATTGCCACCTTTGCCTTTCGGAAATATTTTTTCGTTGTAAACTCGAGATTGTTCCTTGAAGTCCGTCGAAAGTTGCCGGAGGAAATATTCATGAAGCTTAATGAAGATGAGAGGAGATTTTCTTTCTCTTTCTTTTTTTTTTATTTTCTTCTTCTTTCTTCTTCCTTTTATATATATATATATATTTATATAAATATATATTTTAAGTATATTATGTATATTTATTAGTAACGTATATATATATATATATATATATATATATATATATATATATATATATATATATATGGTTTGCGGGTGAGAGGTTGTCGTGTCGCAGTCGAGAAGTGGAACTATCGAAAAACAAATTTCTTGGAATGAGGTATATCAAAAAAAACTTTCGAATGAGGTATGCGATAAGATTTCTCGATAGGTAAGCCTAAAATTCTCAATTCGAATGAGGTGCATCGAAAAAAAATTTCGGATGATGTTTGCGATAAAATTTCTCAAGAAAGATGTAAGAAAAAAAAAAGTGTCGATAAAATTTTCACATTACGTCTCGCGAAAGTTTGTCGATAAAAAATATGTTGGGAAAGTCTTGCGAGAAATTTCTCGAGAAAATGTAGAAAAGTTATCGGTAAACTTTGTCGGTAGAGATTTCAAAAATTCAATTTTGAAAACTATATCCATATTTTTATTTCCCCCTCTCAAATAATGAATCCAAAATAAAATTTCTCCCTCTAGAAAGTTGCGAAGTAAGATTAAAAAAAATATTACGAATCTCTTTCCCTTAATGCATTTGTTTAAAGTTTTAACTCCACCTCAAATATTAAAATTGTTGCTCCCTCTTGAAAGAAAGAAGAGTCGCTCCTCTTTAAAATAAAAGAGTAGCTCCCCCTCAAATTAAGCTCATTTAAATATGTTATATTAAAAAAATTGGTATTTATCATTTTCGTGTGTAATATGCATTTAGAATTTAAAATCTCTTAAAGTTTTGAAAATGCATATTTAAATGTACCATTTTGAAAAATAATAGGTATTTTTCAATGTAGCTCGTATGTGTGTGCAACTTTAAAATATTGAAAGTTCGTTCATCATAAGCATAATTAGAATGTACATCGTTGAAGTGTAGTTGTAGTAACTCATGCCTCTTCCCTTTATCATGTATGTGGAGCCACTACGTCAACACCATACATGAGGGAATCTGCAAAATATCATCGGAACTTTGGTACCCATTGTAATGTGGGTCCTCCATTAGTAGCAGAAAACGAGTTAAGCATAGATGGAGTCAAATTTAATTTCAGTCCTAAATCATCCATTAACGTGCGTTTGGGTACTCAGATTTGTGTGGGATTTCCTAACTTAATAGTAGACATATGAACCCATGTAGGAGTGTGTTAGGTCCTGTTTCATCAATCAACAAACAATCTAAGCACGAATTCTAGGTATTCGAGTAAGAAATCTTACGATATACGATAGGTCGAATATCCGCTTTGAAGATCTTGAGAGGTTGTTAGATGTTTCCTTGTTTTTCGAGCGTTTCCTCTCGTTTAAAATATGAATTCGAAACTTTTATTTACTCAATAATGAATTGTTATTTACATTGATAGTGTACATCATATTTATACCTATATTTAAGGTATAATTACTCTTAAGTCCTACACTATCAATATTTCTAATTACGCCCCTAATTACAAGGATAATGAAATAATAAAGCACAATTCTAATATACTCTTCAATCTCCCCCTTTGTGCTTATTGTCGTTTCAGCTCCTTTTATCCTTGTTGGGCATAAAAAGACTTCCCCAATCCCAATGCTGTCTCGTAGCGTCGAACAACATTCCTCAACTCCAGTCTTTCATTTATGGCATCTAAAAGCTCGTTCAGAAGTGGAGCCTCTTCTTCACAAAGATCTTCGAAGATTGTTTCTTCGGTGATCTCTCCCAATCTCTTTAGAATGTTCTTCTTCACCAACTTAAGCATCCCGTCGCAGAATTTATGAACTTCTGACTTCATCATAACCCTTTTCTTTCCAATGACTGGATTAAGATAGGTTATGGCGAGGCCAGGGGTCTTGAAAATGTAGTTCTCGGGAAAGTTGTTAAGTGGGAAGCCCTTCATAAGCGGGGATTCCGTGTTGACCTTCTTCATGTTGTTCTCTATTGCAATTTGAAGGTCGTGTGCGGTGTGGTATTTGATCTGCCGCACCATGAATCTTTTCAGCCCCTCGAGTCCTTCAGTCTTGATGTATCCCGGATGTGTCTTGTACTTTCTCGTGTACATTTGATATATTTGGTAGACTTCATCCGGTGGAAGGAATGGGAGATAACTTTCGTCTATCTCTTCTCGAGTGCGGTTGCTGTCCGCTCGCTCAATTATGTAGATAGGAGTTGGATATCTTCCGATCATATGAGAGACTCCGACGAGTTGGAGAATCGGTGGCTTGTTCTTGAAGTTTTCCTTCAGTTGATCAGCTGGAATGCCACTACAATCGGGTCCAAGATAGTTGAGAATGAAGATATGCTCCATTTTCTTCCTATCTTCCCAATGTGAGATGCCCCTTAAATTGAGTTCGTTGAGCTTCTTAATCTTGTTTGGAGCCCTCCAAATCTGCTTTCTTATGTCTTTAATTAAGGGGACTTCAATTCTGACATTCTCCTATGGTGTCTCGACTCTAACTGTCCCTTTTGATAGACGGGGAGGAGAGTCGACTCTGAGTCTTATCATTTCGGGTAGCTCTGGGATAGCAGAATTGTAGTCCTCGCCTTCTTGAATTTCTTCTTCTTCAAGCAGTACCAAGTCCACTGAAGCTTGTTGAAGGAAGTATCTAACGTTGGAGAGTTGAGCTTGAGCAGCTTCTTCTGGTTCCCATTCCGTCGTCTACTTCTCGTTTAGTATGTAGTCATCTACGATCAGATGTGGATCGTAGGCAACAGCTTCTTGATGAACTTGGGGAAGGTTTGAGGTTGGGATTGGATTTGGATTTGTAGGAAAGAGGGTTAGTGTTTGGGATATGGTGGGAGGTATGGTTGTTTGTTGGCGGGTTTGAGGTTGAGGTTGTGTGGTTGTTGGGTGTGAGGACGATCCTCCAGCTTCTTGAGCCTTTGTCTGACTCAATCCACGACTGCTCCTTGTTGTTCGTTGCCGTTTCTCCCCCTCACGACGATCCGGATCATCGGGATCGTCATGTCTACGTTTGGGGCGGGAGCTTTCTTCACGGCACGTTGTTTGTGCTGGCAGCTCTAGTTCATCTATTAATCTTCTGTAGAGACTTTCTTCTGCGGGAGTTTTTATCTCTAGTGCGAGAAGACGCGAAATGAGGATATCGTGAAGCTGAGTGATCGGAATGGTGTATGGGTTGATGAGTGAGGGTGAGGGAGTTGGGGTCGTGAGGATTGGTTGTAGTGGGTTGTGTGGAGTGGTGGTAGGAAGTGGTGAGGAGACGGGTGTGGTTTGTGTGTCGGTGGGAGCAGCTTCTGAGACTGGTGTTCTCCCGGTGTCTCTTCGAGAAGTCTCGAGAGCATGGAGCATTCGATCCATCAGACGGTCTTCTAGTGAAGATAGGGCTGAGGAGAGTGCTTCTTGTAGTCTGTGCTCCGTCACGAACATCGGTGGTGGGGCCAGGGAGGCGCTCCACTGTCACAACATCGGAGTAGATTTCCGATCTGCCGCCTATCGTAGGTCTTGAGGGTCCGGTACATCCAAGGACATCCGTTGACAACCTTAAAGTCACCACTTCAGAGGGTTGGCCTATTGTTGGCTCCGAAGATATCCGAGGTCCAATAGGGCTTCCACCCAATCCTTGAGATGATACGATGGGTATCACCTCTATGGGTGTTGTGACAGATTCAATTTGAATCTGTTCAGTGGGCTGATCACCCGGTAATGGAAGTGTGGGCTCCGAAGCTTGTATGGGTGAAGACACTGTAGACGGGGCCGAGATTTGTTGTCGGCGAGGGCCCCTTCGTTGGAGTCTATGTGCTTCATCGGAGTCGGTTGCCTTAGGAGAGATATCATGAGAGACACCTTCGGGTTCAATCTCCTGAGGTGTGGCTTCGAGCTCGGATGATGTCACTTCCCTTTGAGAAGGCGCCGGCGCTGGATCCATGGCACGTACCATCGCCTCCGTGATGGAGTTGTTTTGGAAGTAAGCTTGGTAGGCCTCATCAGTTGGATCAGCTAAACGGAGCAGCTCCAATGGGATCAGCATGGATTGGAGTGCTAGATCGGCGGCCTTCGGGTTGTGAAAGAATCGAAGGCGTGGCGAGATGTAGTCCGCGATCGGTGGAAGTTTCGGGATCTTTCAGTGGACTTCCATGAAATGCGCGATCATTACCGGAAACCACCGTACTTCGTCTCCCTCTGACACATTTAGTCGGCGAGATCGTTCCAGATCAGCTGAGCCAAGTCATATTTCTTGGAGAATACCACTCCGTGAAAAATATGCAGAGTGTTGCCATTTTCTTTATCGAATCCGGAGTGTTTTGGGGAGAGGCATTTGTTGATGATGCCGAACAGAGTCTTCCATGGATGAGGGATTCCGCTATTGTGAAAGTTGGCCAGTTTTTTTAGCGGCGGTTTGTATCCCATCACGAGCATGTCTTCTACGATCTCCGCGTCCGTAGGTAATTGGTCGTATTCGTCATAGTGCGGGAGATCGAGCATCATGGCCATTAAGTTTTTCGTCCGGGCGATGTGTCTTGTATTGAGCATAGTCATATATTCCACGCTATCGCCGTTGACGAAGCTCTGCATGCATCCCCAGAACTGCTGGAGATAGACTATCGGTACGGTGGCCGTCATTGTCAGAGCTGGCCATAAGGGGTGTCCTTTGAGTATGGATAGGATGACGTCATCCAGACACCAAAATGTTGTTAAATCCAATTGGAAGTTGTTGTCTTGGACTGTCATATAACTTCCAGAAGGATACATATGAGGGTAGTTGGGAGTTGCCATATCTGCAAAAATAATATGAGATTCATTAGTTGATCAAGTTTTATGAATGAATAAATTTGATTAATACGAATGTAGAGGATAATTGTACATTGAAAAACTTATCGCGAAAGACTTGGTGAAAATTTGCAAAATTTGTAGAATTAACTAAGTCTTAAAAGCGTGTTTTTATTCAAAATAACAATTTATTCGATTTTATAATATTTGCAATCGAAAATTTGTCTAAGTCTTGAAAAATTTTCTAAGTCTTTCGCAGCGTGTTTTTATTCGAGTAAAAATTTATTCGATTGACAAGTTTTGCGATCGAATAAAATTGTGTCGAATAATTTGCATTTTTGCTGATGACTTTTACTATCGAATAAAAAGTTAATGAAAATAATAGTTTTTCGCTGCTTAGGTTTTCGATCGAGAAAAGAGAAAGGTCTTTTCACCGCTTAGTTTTGCGATCAAATAAAATCGAGAAAATAAGTTTTTCGCCGCGTAGTTTTGCGATCGAATAAAATAAATTTAAAAAAATTAATTTTTTTCGCCGCGTAGTTTTGCGATCGAATAAAATAAATTCGAAAAAAAAAAGTTTGTTGACGCTGAGTTTTGCGATCGAATAAAATTTTAACGAAAACTAAAGTTCTTCGATGACACTGTTTGCGACTAAAACTTTTTCGATCGAAAATTTTCAAATCAAACAGTAAATATGTAAAACATAATTTTCGATTTCTAGGTAAATCATGGGTGTATCTGGGTTCGAAACGGACAGAAAACAGTGGCGAATCCGTATATCATGATTTTAACCCAAGAGATTGAGTGTAAACACTTTGATTTGAAGGTCTAAAAATCAGTTTTCGTTGGAAAAATCAACATGAACTTTCTACAGAAATTTTTTCGTGATAATGCTCAATAAGTGGATGTTTTTGAACAGAAAATGAATCGAAACATGTTTCTACCTTCGAAATCCGCACGTTTAAGCTAAAAACTCTGAGAAATGAATAATTTGGATGGAATGCCGAAGTCGGTTCGAAGATGGTTTTAGAAGATGAAAGGTTTTTTCGATTGGAAATTTGTAACGTGTGAATGAGTTTTTCGAGTGATAAAGTGATATTAATACTTTACGATGCGGTAAAGTAAAAATTCTCTTTGGGCCGAAAGTAAAAAGAATATTCTTGGGCATTAGATAAAAATAGGTCGAAAAGGAAAAAAAATAAAATTTATGAAATAACCCAAAAATAATTTGTATAATACTCCCTGTATTTCAGCAAAGAAGGAAATTATCTCCTGATGTTGATGAAATTCAACATTTGACTCATCGGATGAACTCTAAATTTTCTGCGAGACTTAATAAATTGTTAGAATTCAAGTTTCTACGAATGTAGAAGATAATGACAAATTCTCATATAAAAACACCCCCTCAACAGTTGCATGAATAAACTTTTCAGTACCTACACATATTTTCGGTACAAATGAAAATTTTCGATTTAAGCATAATTAATGCATTCTAAGCAATTCAGCATAGTTAATGAAAATGTTGCGTTTTTCAAGAATAATTTCGCATTTTATCAAGTCTGAGCCAATGCATGTAATAATGTATTTAAAAATGTGCGAAGAAGATAGAAAATAAAATAAAATATAATATAATAAAAATAATAATTTTTGTTTCGGGGTCAGATTTATTTTTTTTAAATTTTTATCACACAAAAATTTCCAAGATATATATAACAATAATTTGCCATAAATTCAAATAACTAAATTAGTATTCTAAGAGCATAGTATGAATCACTTTGACAACTCTCGCAAGTTTCGCTCATATCACTTAATTTATTTTTATAAAAGAGATTTTTAGTAGATATATCACTCTTATCATCACAACAAAATTATCAATTAATTTGTTAACGTAGTATTTTTAATCAACTTGCCAAGTGAGAGTTCGTCATTTTGAATCAAAGGGACTTTTAAGGGATTATTTTTAGGCTCTGACTAAGGGTAGGAATTTTGGGTTATTGAGCTTAAAAATTCTTTTCTTCCGGGGGCTCTTTTTGTGAGATTCTATTATGATCCTTTTGCTTTTCCTTTTTGTAGTAATCTCTTTTCAGTGATTTGAGAGATAAGATCTTCTTTGATTTTGGGTCGAGACTGTGTTGCTTTAGAAAGTTTCACAGTTATGGAGTTCAAACCCAAGGCTGTGATTCTCTTCTCGTTTTCTCTACATAAGATCTAGATTATCATTGGAGAAGTTCACTTCGAGGTGCTTCACTTCTAGGAGTATACGAGATTATCTAGGAGAAGTTCACAGTGAGATCAGTGTTTCTCTTCTATAATGATTGAGAAATGCGGAATGTGCATCACTTTAGCTCTCCCCCTCTTTTTCTTGATTGAGTAACCCCGAATCGTTTGAATAATGTTGAAGGCTTAACCGGGTGTGTTTGATAAAGAAAAAGAATATCGGAGAAGGCTCAAAGGGATATCTAGAGGAAAAATAAAGGATTTATAATTTAGGTCAAGTGAGGTATTTTCAAATATGCCCTTATCATTTTCATGACAAACTAAACACAAAAACAAGATTGAGGCTACGAAGTACAAATCAAAAGATAGTCATTTGAAGTGTGAAACTCAAAAAAAGATTGAGGTTCAAATTCTTCACATGTATGATGCGGCTTTGTGTCTAGTGAATCATTCAAAGTTCTTTTGAATAAAAGAATGTTATATTGAATTTCAGGCAAATAATAACTATATATTTCGAAGAAATATTTTTGTGAGTGATTTCAAAAATGGTCAAAATCATCGTCATCCCTAATTTTTTTATTGATAATATTTATATATATGTATTATTATATATATTTATTTAATAAAAGTTATTTATATATATATATAAAATATATATATAATTTTTTTTATTTTAATTAAAAAAAACTTTAAAAAATAGAGTTACGCATAATAATCAAGAAATATTAAGAAGCACATACAATGATAGATTGAAGCATAGTAGAGCATGTAAAACATATTTTAAGTAAAATTGAGATTCAACATGCCTAAACTTAGCAATAAGGAATTGAAATCGTTTTCCATCCAATGCCTTAGTGGATAAGTCGGCAAGTTGAAGCTCTGTTTTAACAAAATACATATCTATCGTGCCTTTTTCTTCAAGATCTTTTATAAAATGATATCGTATGTCTATGTTTCGTGCGTGAATGATGAACATGATTGCAAGTAATGGCTATAGCACTTTGAGAATCACTATAAATGGGAATGTTATTGAAATCAAACCCGTAATCGCGTAGTTGTGTTCGCATCCATAGAATTTGCGAGCAACAGCTGGCAGCCGCGACATATTCCGCCTCGGCCGTCGATGTTGATACACAATTTTGTTTCTTTGAAGACCAGCAGACCAACTTTTCGCCTAAAAATTGTGCTCCGCCAGACGTGCTTTTTCTGTCCATTCGACAACCTGCATAGTCAGCATCAGTGTAGCCAATTAGTCGAAAGTCAGTATTTTTAGGATGCCAAAGCCCTAAGGTTGGAGTTCCTTTGAGATATCGTAGAATCCTCTTGACAGCATTCATGTGGGATTCCTTTGGGTCGGCTTGAAAGCGGGCGCATAGGCAAGTTGCAAACATAATGTTAGGTCGACTTGATGTCAAGTAGAGAAGAGATCCGATAATGCTTCAATAGGTGGTGATGTTGACAGCCTTTCCAGACGGATCATCATCCAGTTTGTAATTAGTAGACATAGGAGTGTTCATCGGTGTGCTCTTGTCTTGATTAAATCTCTTCAGAATATGTCGGATATATTTGGTCTGACTGATGAAGATTCCATCATCGAGTTGCTTGAATTGTAAACCAAGAAAGAATTTGAGTTCTCCCATTAAGCTCATCTCAAATTTTGTCTTCATGAGATTACCAAATTTCTGACAGAGACGTTCATTCGTCGATCCGAAGATGATGTCGTCAACGTAAACTTGAACGATCATCAAGTCTTTGCCTTGCCTTTTGATGAAAAGGGTAGTATCGATTGTTCCTCTGATGAAGTTGGATTTGACCAAAAATTCGCTCAGAACATCATACCAAACACGAGGGGCTTGTTTTAGTCCATAGAGAGCTTTGTTCAATCGATAGACATGGTCAGGAAGGTTCTCGTGTATGAATCCTTCGGGTTGAGCGACGTAGACTTCTTATTTTAATACGCCGTTGAAAAAGGCAGTTTTGACGTCCATTTGATAGACTTTTGAAGTCTTTGTAAGCCGCGTATGCTAGGAACAAGCGAATAGCTTCAATGCGTGCAACCGGAGCATACGTCTCGTCGTAATTAATTCCCTCTTGTTGATTGTATCCCTTAGCAACGAGTCGTGCTTTATTCCTGATTACTTCACCATTCTCATTTTTCTTGTTCTTGAAAACCCATTTTGTTCCAATTATGGTTTTGCCTTGTGGTCGAGGAACCAATGTCCAAACTTGTAGACGCTCGAACTGGTTGAGTTCATATTGCATCGCAATTACCCAATTCGGGTCTTTAAGAGCTTCGGCTACTTTATTTGGTTCATTTTGGCTTAGAAAGCATGTGAATAAACCGCTTTGTGTAGACGTCCTAGTACGTACACCACTTGAACGATCACTAATAATCTGATCAGTAGGCTGAGCTCGAGTCCATTTGCGTTCGTGAGTAATAACTGAAGTAGAGTCGTCATTGGATTGGAGATCGAGATATCCCGAATTAATTGGTTGATCATTTAAAGTTGGAAAATTTAAATCAGATGTTGAGTCGATAGGAATTTCCTCATTTGTATTTGTAGGAACTGCAGTACTAGATGAAGATTCTGAATAATTAGATTCTCCAACAGTTGTCGGATTTTGAAGAAGAGGAGTCTCATTATTAATTTCTTCCACTGAGGGAGATGGGGCACTGCTTGGAGTTGAGTGAGACGAAGCAAGCATTTGAGACTTGTTCCGATAAAAGTGTTCGAATAGAGAATCTAAATCTTCGTGGTCAGCGGGAATTGCTTCATTTGATGTTGATGTAGACGTTGCCGAAAGTTGTTGACCTTGTGCCAACACGCCAGTAAGCTCGGGTTCTGAACTGTTTTGTTCAGAAGCCAATTCCGTCATTTCTTGAAAAGTGACGTTGTAGCTTTCAAGAATTGTACGAGAAGACTTGAGGTAGACGCGATATGATTTTGAGGTAGAGGAATATCCGACAAAAATGGCTTCAAAGGCTTTGGGATCGCACTTGCTTCGATGCTCCCGATCGTTGGCCACAAAACACTTGCAACCAAATACTTTGAAGAAAGAGATATTCGGAATTCGTATATTAATTAGCTCATATGGTGTCTTCTCAAAGCGTTTGTGAATAATTGTCCTGTTTTGAGTAAAGCAATCTGTACTCACTGCTTCAGCCCATAGAAAGTGAGGAAGACCGAAGTGAATGATCATAGTTCTTGCAGCTTCAACTAGAGTCCGGTTCTTTCTTTCTACAACACCATTTTGTTGTGGCGTTTTTGCGGCTGAGAATTGTTGAATAATTCCAAGTGATTGGTAAAAATTGCTGAGTCGTTGATTCGTGAATTCCGTCCCGTTGTCCGTTCTGATTACTTGGATTTTCTTTTGCAGGAGATTCTGAGTTGTATTCACAAAGCTAATTATCAAGTCTCCAGTCTCATCCTTAGTTCGGAGATATCTTGTCCATGTGTAGCAAGAATAATTGTCGACAATTACTAACACATATCTATGACCGCCGATGCTTTGTGTACGCATTGGTCCGCAGAGATCCATGTGCAGTAATTCTAAGGGTCAAGATATAGAAGCAACTTGCTTGATTTTGTGTGATGCTCACTTCATTTTCCCATTTGATAAGCCGAATAGTGATGCTCTTGATTAGATGAAATTTTTGGCAGACCGTTAACCAATTTTTTAACACTGAGTTTGTGAAGAGCTTTTAAGTTTAGATGAGACAGACGTTGATGCCATAACACTGAGTTTGTCGAACTGATGTCAGATTGATTGTGTATAGGTTAGATCTTCGTGATCCTGTGAGAAGTTCTTGATTCTGACAATTCAAAACTTGGCACTATTCAGCTAGAAATACGACTTGAAATTCTTTGTCACAGAATTGACCTATGTTGAATAGATTGTGCTGGAGACCTTGGATGTAAGAGACATCTTTAATCGTCAAATTTGGCAGTAAAATGTCACCAAATCCGAGTATGGGAGCTGAGTCATTGTTGCCAAATCAGACTTTGCCATTGTAACGATCGTGGTAGTTGCTCAACAGTTCTTGTTTTCCCGTCATGTGTGTGAAGCAACCAGAATCTAAATACCACACATGATGGATCGGCATAGAAATAAATTAGGGAGACTTAGGTAGCCACTTTTGAATGGGTCCTCTCGGATTAGCAGATTCGATAAGTAAGATTTGTTCATTTTTGGTTCCTAAATTATTGAAATGCTTAGGTACCCAAACCAACTTAGAAGTAGTTGGTTTAAGTAGTACCTCTTTAGACAATTTAGCCTTATTGGCTTGTTTTTTCCTAGGTGGTGATTTAGGAATCCATTGTGGTTGAACCTTACATGGGAGGTTAATTTCAGCACGAAAAAATGTTTGATTTGTCTTATTGCTGGAGAAAATCTTTTCTCTGGCTAGTTTCCTAAGGTGTTTAGTTGAATGTACGTGGACTGGATACCTTAGGTTAGAACAAGAATGTATAGAGCTATATCCTTTCTTAATGGCTGGGTCTTGTTTCTGATGAGACTTAGACTTGCATTTGTTTTAGAATGAATATTGTTTTTAGAAGTAGAGCCAATTTCAAAGTTTGTGCTTTAAAAAATAATAGGCTTTACAGCATATTTGAATTAACAATACTAGAAATAGTTGTCTTCGGACGAGTGTCCATAGTTTTTGACATAGAAAAAATAGATAACAAATCATTTTGCTTCTGAAAATTTATTCTAGGCACTCTTTCCTTAGCATGCTTCACCTCTTTTACTACTCTACCTGTGGATGGAGTAAAAAAAGAGTTAGTAAAAATCTTTTTCCTTTTTGAAGCATTTAAGGATTCGTTTTCTCTCTTTATGATTTCTAATGAAGATTTATCTTCTTTTGAAATATTTTGAAAAATAATAGGAGAGTTTTTCTTAGTTTTAATCTTATCTTTCATTAAAGATTTTTCTTTCAAAATAAGATTAGGACAAGTTTTAAAAATAGAGGAAGCTTTGAGATTGGAAATCTCCAATAAAAGTTCGTTCTTTTCAGCTTTGAAATTCATTCTTTCTGTTTCCAAGGAAGCGTGTAAAATAGCTATTTTTCTAATAATAGCTGGAATATAACAGAAATTAGAGTTTTGAGAATGATAATATATCTTCCTTATCTTTCGAAAAATCTTCTAGGGGATATAATGAAGTATAATCACTAGACAAGTTGATATCTATTGTCTTGTAACTATTATTCAAGTCGGTGTAGTCAAAAGGAATGACAGTCCTATCAGTGGCTTGTCGTTTAGATTCTTCTAAAGCATTTATTTCGGAAGAATTAGTAAATGCCATTAAAGAAGTTAATCCTAATCCCATATACTTGATATCGTAAAATTGTCTAACATTGACCTTTTTCAAGTTACAGGGATTGTTAAAACCGAAGCCCTCTTTAGGATTATAAAATTCTGTATCAAGAGGTTGATTTAGAAATATAGTTTGATCCGTTTGACCCCTTTTTATTAGAAGATCATCTAACGTTTTAATCCTTGAATAAAGTTTCTTTCGTTCGTCAGAAATTTCTATGTAATTGTTTTTAGAAATCTCTAAGTCTCTCTGACAATCAATAAGAATCGCATTAGTTCAGTAATTTTTGTCTCAGATGTGGCTATGGTTAATTCAAGACTAGAGATTTTTTCCTTAGCGTTAGATAAGAGAATTTCGAGATGAATTTTCTTATCTAATTGCTTTCGCTAAGAGCTAGTTTCTCTTCTAATTCCTTTGTTCGTTTCCGCTCAATTTTCATGTTAGTGTACTTAAGCTGTAACGATTCTAACATGTTTAATAACGTGGAATTAGACAATTGTACCTCTTGTGACAAAGAGGATGCTTTGTCGTCGTCGTCGTAAGGCCTCCTGGATGGGTCATCAATTGAAGCGTCGTCGAGGTATGCCATTAGTGCAAGATTTTCGTCTTCAGAATTTGTGGTATCCTCCAGCCAATGCTCTTGTTCTGCCATCAATGCTACTCCAGCCTCTTTCTGTTTAGTGAGTTGGAATTTTTTGGAGTAGTAGCATCCTTTTTCTTGGGTAGTTTGCATTCTCTGGGGAAGTGTCTTACCTTTCCACAGTTATAGCATTTTTGAGGTTCTTTGACACTTTTGGATTCTGAGGACTCGGCCGGTCTTTCCCTTTGCTTGGAGCTAGATGTCCGAAGTCTATTGGCCGAAGACGAGGATTTCTTTTTGTAAAAGTTTTTAGTCATCATTTTAGAAATGAGAGCGAACTGTTTCTTGAACTCCTTCATATCAGGTTCGGAGTCCGAGTCAGATTCTTCTTCACCTTCTGAAGAACTTGGCAGTTTGATACTTTTATCCTTTCGAGATCGACTTTGCTTTCTTTCAGAGATAAGTGCTATAGAATCGTCGATCTGTTTGCCCTTTAGTTCTTTTTGAATCTCGCTTATGTCTTCTTCATGTTGGGCGAGATTGTCAAAGACGGCGTGGATATCCATTTCGTCCAGATCCTTATTTTGTCGGATTTGAATGGATATTTTCTTCCACTACGGTTGAAGAGAAGAGAGAAATCTGATGTTGACCTCCATGTTGGTCTTGAATATGTCAATTTTCCTCATTTCATAGAGAAGGGTTAGATATCTTTGATAGAGTTCATAAACTGATTCCTCCGTCTTGGCCTTGAAAGAGTCATAAGCAGTTAGGATATTTGCTTTCTTTGCTTTGACTCCAACTTCAGTTCGTTCTATCGTCTTGTGGAGCTCGTCCCACATGGCTTTTGCACTTGATAGATTATCTATTTGCATATAGATGTCATTCGGTATTCCTTGCATTAGGAAAGTCTTGGCTCCCAAGTCTGCTTGGCTCTTAAACGCTCGCCCTCGGTATATTCACCAGGGACTTTAAGTCTTCTAGTTGCAGGAATAGGAGGATTGTTTGTGGCATCTCCTTCTTGGATGAGCCAGAATTGAGCTGGACCTTCTTGAAGTGAAGCGATCAAATTTGAGGCTTGATCTTTCGTTTCCAAGAAGTTCAAGAACCGGCTTCTCCATACCTTGTATTCGCCTCTTTGAAGAATTGGAGGGCGGACGTCATTTCCAAGTGAGTAAGCATCCATTTTTGTTGATTGGTAGGATCTTCGTGAAGGTTTGGAATAGTAATGAAAAATGCTTCACAAGTGACAAACTTAGTTAGAAATATTTGATTCGCACTTAAACAATTTCCTTTTTGAACCTATGATCCGGTCGTGAAAGAGAAATTGTTATGTTTTCGAAAATATTTGATAATTAAAAATTGATACTTCAAGAATCGTTAAAGAAATTTGAATTAGTGATAAAAAATATTGACTATAAAAAATTGATAGTTCGGAGTTAAATATTTTTCGTAAGTTTTGAGGTTCACAATTTTTGATTTCTATTAAAATTGATGTGGTCGAAATGTTTTTCGAGTAGTAAGATTTTTCGATTTAAAAATATTATGCTTTTTAATCGAAAAAGTTTTTCGAACGTTTAAGGATTTAGTTATTTGTTTATCGAAGAATATTTTTCGGAAATTGTTGAAAAGATGATCTTATCGAAAAATATTTTGTCGAAAAACTATGTTGATCGCAAAAACTCTCATCGAATAACTTGTGATCGAAAAATTACTAATGATCGAAAAAAAAACTTTGTTTTTAGTTTGACTCAAATTGTTAACTGTAAAATTTTTCGATGGAATATTTTGCGATCGAAAATATGTTTTGGCTAATTATGGATCGAAAAACTTATTCGCTCGAAAAATATATTTATATATGAATAGAAAATCTAATTATTGAAATAATGTTTTTCGAGTCTTAAATTTGAGTAAAACATTTGAAAATAGTGTTTGTGGTCGAAAAAATTTCTTGTCTGCAAACTTGGTCGAAAAATATTTTTCGATTTAAGTTTTTTGATCGAAGAACTTATCGAAGAACAATTAAGTTCAATGTAACAGTGAAAATTCCAGATTTAATCGAAATGTTCAATTTGGACGCGGAAATTCTGGATAATCACTCGTTTAACAGTTCTAAGTATGATCAAACACAGAATCAATCACGTTTAATAGCAAAATATATCGAGATTTAAGAAAATCAGATTGGACTCAAAACTTGATCGCATACTTAAAAAATCAATATAGATCAAAAATTTGAATTATAATTACGTTCTAAGCGATTGAAATTAATACGTAAATCAATCCTAACATATAATCTATCACTTAATCAGCAAAATCAATAGCAAAATTCGCACAATTAAGAATATCGATCAAAATATAAGTCACGTTAGTTTTTCGATCGAAAAATCTGGAAAATTATTTTGATCTGTAAATTGCGAATTCTGTCCAAAATAAATCACGATTTGCTCTGATACCAATTGTTAGGTCATGTTTCATCAATCAACAAACAATCTAAGCACGAATTGTAGGTATTCGAGCAAGAAATCTTACGATATACGATAGGTCGAATATCCGCTTTGAAGATCTTGAGAGGTTGTTAGATGTTTCCTTGTTTCTCGAGCGTTTCCTCTCGTTTAAAATATGAATTCGAAATTTTTATTTACTCAATAATGAATTGTTATTTACATTGATAGTGTACATCATATTTATACCTATATTTAAGGTATAATTACTCTTAAGTCCTACACTATCAATATTTCTAATTACGCCCCTAATTACAAGGATAATGAAATAATAAAGCACAATTCTAATATACTCTTCAGAGTGATTTGACACGGAAACGAAATTTCAGCTTTGGTGAAAGTGTGTTTCGGAGAAGATTTGAATATTTTCTCCGAAGCCACTCGCATAAGATGTTTCTTAGAATGAACTTGGACTGGATACTTTATGTAGGAATACGAACATATAGAATTATAAGCATCACTATCATGTAAGTCGTGTATCCTACGTTGAGAATTCACACAATTCACATTAGAATGATGAGAAGAATTAGGAAAATTATTTCCAAGTCTAGGCTTCTTAAATAGAGAATTAATAAAATCATTTGAAAAACACGGTGAAGTTTGTTTGCTAGAACTTTGGAATAGGAGAATAAAAATTTCGTTAAAAATTTTCTTTATAGGAATATGAGAGGAAAAATTTTGTTTTTTAAATTTCCGTTCCGTAACTTTGGAAAATATGTAGATTAGCCTTTCTCCTTCCTAAGTTGTATTTGTTCCTTAACAATTCGAAGTTCTTGGCTTTTACTTTGAATTTCAGTTTCGGTCAAAATTGACGTAGAAGTATTAGTAAAAGTCTTTTCGATTTTAGGAATAAAAATGTCCGATTGCGTTGCTTTATCCTGTTTAAGAGAATTTTTTTCTTTAGAAATATCGTTTAAAACATGTAAAGGAGAGGAATTTTTTAGATTAGAAATCTCCAATAAAAGCGCATTCTTTTCTGCTTCAAAATTTTTTCTTTCTGTTTCTAGGGAGGAGTTCAAATCAGCTATTTTCTTAATAATAACAGGAATATAACAGAAAATAGAATTTTTAGAATGATCTTGATTTTCTTCCTCGACTTTAGAGATAGTTTCTAAAAGATATAATGAATTATAGTCACTAGACAGGTTTATCTCATGCGTCTTGTAACTATTATTCAAATCAGTGTAATCAAAATGGATTTGAGTCCTACTTGTGGCTTTTCTTTTGGATTCTTCTAAGGCATTTATTTCTGAAGCGCTTGTAAAAGCCATTAAAGAAGCGAATCCTAAACCCATGTACTTGATATCATATAATTGTTTTACGTTAACCTTCTTCAAGTTACAATGATTAGTAAAGCCTAAGCCTTCAATAGGATTATAAATTTATATGTCTTGTAAATGAGGAGAATTTTCGAGACTTGATATCTCATCTAAAAGCTTTTTCTTTTCCGCTCGGAAACCTACTCTTTCTAATTACAGAGTTGCGTTTAATTCGGTTATTTTATGAATAACCTCTGAAATTTCCCACAAGAGGTAGGTTTATCAGAATGTAAAATATTTTTCCAATTAGATGCTAAGGCTTTAGAGGAACTTTGGTCTTTTTTCCCCTTTTCCGCAAGATTGTCCTCTAAATTTTTAATTTTAGAGTACAATTTTCCACGTCCTCAACTAATTCATCGTAACGGAGTGACTTATTACGACACGCTACTTCACTATGACGCGTGGTAAGTTCCTTGTGTTGTTCTTCTAACTCTATAACAGTTTTTTCTAACGTTTCAAATAAACTAGAGTCAGAAGGACTAACCTTGAGATGGTCAGTTGAAGAGTTCATTCGTAGATACCGTGCTCTCTGAAGAGTATCAATTAGGTCTTGGTTGTGTTCCATAGAGTAGGTATTCGCTTATTTTGGTTAGTTTGGATATTTGACCTTTGACGCTTTTTTGGATTTTAGAATTTGAATTTTTAATATTCGAAACTTTTGGCTTTTGTAAAAGTCAGTATAAAATTTTTTTTGGTATTAATGAAAAATAACGTGAAGTAGTGAAAATTTTGAGTATTGAAAACTTTTTGATGCGTACCGAAAAGTTTTAAATTGATGTTCAATACTTCGAAAATTGACCAAAACGTTTCTATAATGTGCCACAAAACATTGAATAAGGTTGAAATCTTTTATTTTTCTGAAGAAAAAAAAACTTCAATTGAAACCGTTTTGGATCAAATATTAAAGTTTGAAAAATTCGGGTCAAAAGGTAAGTATAGCAAAATATGTGTATCGAGAAAATTTTTCGTACCGAGAAACTTAATTTTGCGATATAGGTTCTCGATAGCACTTTTCCGAAAAGTAAACTTTCTCGGGTTGACCAAGTTTTTCGGGATGACTAAATTTCCTTGGTAAAAATTTCTTCGATAAAAAAATTAAAATTGGCTTTATAAAATTCCGTATTGAAAATTTTTGCTGTATTCGTGAAATATAGTGAAGTTTCGAAAATTATATAAGTCTCAAAATCATTTTATATTGATGTCGAAAACTTCATAAAAAAAATACCAAAATTTTCTTATAATTTTCCGTAAATGAATTAGATGCAAAAAATAAAAATTCGGAAAATGCAAAAATAATTTACGGTATGGAGTGCGAAAATTACTTTCGGTATATGTGTGTGACCGTGAAAATTTATTATGCTATTGAGAAATATTTTGTAAGTGCAAGGCTGTATCGAGAAACTCTTATTAAGCTATCGAGAAACTAATATTTTTTTTATGTCGGGAAAGTCTGTCGTAAAATTTTCTTGAAAAAGTGTATTGCCGAAAAATTTGAAGGTTTGTAAAGTAATATCAAAACAGTTCACAAAACACCGCAAAGATTCTAATATTATCGAAAAGCATAGTGCGGAATTTTCGTATAGCACTGCCATAGTAATGATGTTTTCGATAAGAGCAATTGTGATATTCGTAAGGCGTATTAGTTTACGATATATGTTTATATATTGAAGTTTGCGATAAGTTTTCTTTGATAGTGATTGTACGACAATGAGTTTTTCGATGAAAAACTATGCCATAAATAATTTGCGGGTGACTTTATCGAGAATTGTATTGTCGAGAAAAAAAATTATCGAAAATAAAACAGTATCAGGTTTCTTCAGTGTTTTGCGGGAAAAAAACGATACCAAAAATTTCAATTTCGAACAGAAAACTCAAAGGTAGTCAAATTAAACTAGAGTAATGAATCGAAATCAGCAAATTAACCATCACAAACACTCAATTAACACAAAAGTAGCAAATTATGTCGAATATTTCGAAACTCGGATGAACATCGCGAAGAACACGATTTATCGGATCATCAAAAGTCGCAAAAAGTAGCATTTCGATCAATCAAATTTCAGTCCAGACAAGTTTAAAACAGTCGATCGAACCTCAAAAATAACAAACCGTGGTGAAATTTGAAAATCGATCCAGAAAGATGAAGAACGGCGATTGAAAATTCGAAAACTTCAATCCTCAATTTGACCAATTCACGCATAGATTGAGCTCGAAAAATGGGTTTCAAGTATAGTTTCGATTAAAGATTAGTTAATAAACACTCAATTAATCATACTCAAGAGCAAACTATGATCAATTTTCGAAAAATTGAGCGAAGAACACTTTAAAAATTCTCGAGCCGAAAACTAAATTCTCGATTAAAAACTCAAAATCAGATGCAAATCCGAACGCGTTCAGCTCTGATACCAATTGTTAGGTTCTATTATATCCAACACGATTAAGTTCGGTGAAGAGTTCGATAGAAAATGTAAAACTTACGAAGAACACATTTGAATTTTGCGCGGAAGCTTGAGAGTGTTCTTCACGTTGTAAAGCTCGGTTTTCTATTAAAATGAATTCTTAAACCTAATACATCACATTAGGGTTCCTTATATACCAAACAAGTTTGGTATATTTGCCAAGTAGTCCTAATATATGGCTTAATTACAACTAAGCTCAAACTACTACTTATACTAAAAAAAAAATTTGTATAGTCATAATCTTTTAACAACATTTAAATGTGAAATGTTTGGCCCAGCCTGATATCTCTCACATACACAAACACTATACATTCGATCTGGTCTATTTGCAGTAAGATATAACAAGCTTCCAATCATGGAACGGTATAATGTTGGATCAACATTTTCTCCAACATTGTCTTTACTTACCTTATGAGATGATCCCATTGGTCTTTTCATAACCTTAGCATTTTCTAACCCAAATTTCTTAACAATATTTTTCGCATATTTTTCTTGGGATATAGAAATACCATATTTACTTTGCTTCACCTGTAGACCTAAGAAAAATGTTAGTTCACCGATCATGCTCATTTCAAAAGTGGAGTTCATAGCTTGGACAAACTGTTCTGACATAGGTCAAGAAGTAGATCTAAAAACTATGTCATCCACATAAATCTGTGAGATCAAAACATCATTACCAACTCTTTTTACAAAAAGAGTTCTATCGGCTTTACCTCTAACAAAACCAAAATCTAAGGGAAACGAAGTTAGCCTACCATAACAATCTCTAGGAGCCTGCTTAAGACCATAAAGGGCATTTTGTAGTTTAAAAACGTGATTAGAATAATGAAGGATCTTCGAATCCTTTAGGTTGCTCAACATAAATTTCTTTATCAACGAAACCATTTAAAAACACACCATTTACATCCATCTGATGTAAGGTATTATTGAGCCAACATGCTATTGCAAGTAGTAGTCTTATTGATTTTAGTCTTGCTAATGGAGCAAATGTTTCATCAAAGTTTATACCATCAACTTGGGTATATCCTTGAGCTACTAAACGAGCTTTATTTCTAACAATATTGTCATGTTCATCAGACTTATTCTAAAATCCACTTCATACCAATGACATTTACATTAGTAGGTCATGTAACTAAAGTCCAAACCTGATTTATATCAAACTGTAAAAGTTCTTCTTGCATAGCATTTATCCAAAATTGTCCTTGAGAGGTTCAAGAACATTTTTGGTTCAATCTCAGAGACAAAACAATTAAATCTTACCTTGTTGTATACGGAAGACATGCATACATTCTTTACCACTGATTTGTAGTCTTTCTGTGGTTTGTCTCTTGTCCTACGCCCTTCATCTACTCTTCCAATTACTTGTTCAGTGGGATGTGCTTTTTGAATTCTCGGAGGAGGATCTCTTCAAATATCCATTGATTCGTCTACAATATCATGCTTAGTTGATGATGTTGATTCAGATGGTGGTTCAACATTAGAAGCTTCATCTTCCTCTGTTTGACCACCCATAGAAACTACATCTGAAATCTCAACATGAGGAGAATTAGTATTCCTTCTAAGATCAGAGACATCATCAAAGACAATATTCACATATTCCTGAATAGTTTTCAATCTTAAATTATAAACACGATATGCTCTACTATTTGATTAATATCCCAAGAATATGTATTTATCGCTTTTGGAGTATAATTTAGTCAAATACTCACTATCATTTAACATATAGCATTTATCCAAAATTGTCCTTGAGAGGTTCAAGAACATTTTTGGTTCAATCTCAGAGACAAAACAATTAAATCTTACCTTGTTGTATACGGAAGACATGCATACATTCTTTACCACTGATTTGTAGTCTTTCTGTGGTTTGTCTCTTGTCCTACGCCCTTCATCTACTCTTCCAATTACTTGTTCAGTGGGATGTGCTTTTTGAATTCTCGGAGGAGGATCTCTTCAAATATCCATTGATTCGTCTACAATATCATGCTCAGTTGATGATGTTGATTCAGATGGTGGTTCAACATTAGAAGCTTCATCTTCCTCTGTTTGACCACCCATAGAAACTACATCTGAAATCTCAACATGAGGAGAATTAGTATTCCTTCTAAGATCAGAGACATCATCAAAGACAATATTCACATATTCCTGAATAGTTTTCAATCTTAAATTATAAACACGATATGCTCTACTATTTGATTAATATCCCAAGAATATGCATTTATCGCTTTTGGAGTATAATTTAGTCAAATACTCACTATCATTTAGCATATAGCATGTACCCCCAAACACATGAAAGTATTTAACAGTAGGTTTTGTACCCTTGAAAATATCGTAAGATGTTTTCTTTGTCCCTTGATGTGTCATAACTAAGTTTCCGTAGTGATGTGCCATAACGAGGTTCTCGCACTGAGTTTTCGCAACTGCGGTTTTCGTAAACTCCGAAACCTTAGCTTGATAAAATAAAAAATTATCCTTAGTCATCGAAAATCTATGAAAATTATTTGCATAGAGTGATAACTTAGCAAAAACTGAAGCTTAATTACGCAATTAAACACAATTTAAAACCTTAAATCGGAATAATTTTAAAAAGCATTTTTTCGAAAACTTGGTTTAATGTAGAAATAAATTATTAAGATGAAGACCCTTGAATTTTGGATCGATTTCTTGTGTAATTAAAGCGGAAGTATCGAAAATATATGTAATTTGGGCTAACTACCTTTAATTTACCGAAACACTGGAAGGATTTTGAAAAGTCAGTTTCGGCATTTGATAGTGTTTTCGCAGTCGAGTTTGCGCTCAATAGTTTTCGTAATGGGTTTGCGTAAGACTCTGGTTTTCATAACGCATGTTAAAATAATTCATAAGAAATACTTAAAGGAATAAAACTCAGTTTGGTCCCCAATGCTTGCCTTATGAACTAATTTAGTCCCTGATGTTTCAATTGGACCAATTTAGTCCCCATGTTTGGGAAATGAACCAATTTGGTCCAAACTTGACGGAAACCATCAATTGTAACAGAAAATCGACATGTGGCATCATCAAAACGTGCCATGTATCTCACCGTCAATGATTATTCGTCTAAATTAACAGTTTCTGTCAAGTTGATTCATTTCCGAAATATGGGGGGACTAAATTGGTCCAATTGAAACATCAGAGACTAAATTGGTTCATAAGGCAAACATTGGAGACCAAAATGAGTATTATCCCAATACTTAATATATATATATATATATAATGAACTAAATTAGTGATATTAAAATAATATCGCCTTAAAAATTCAATAAAAACTCCCCTCTCAAACATATAAATATAGCTCCCCTTAATTAAATAAATTGCTACCCCTAGATATATGTACACTTATAATATTCACGATATAAAAAGTCCGTGAGGCACGATATATTAAGTGTTGAGGTTCAGCATGCCCAATTTAAAAACAAGGGGATAGTTATTGCATGTGTAGCTATTGCACTCTTAGAGTCACTATAAATAGGAACATTATTAAGATTAAACACATCATCCCGTAGTTGCGTACCCATCGACATGATTTGAGAGCAGCAACTAGCGGCGACAACATACTTCGCCTTGGCAGTGGAGGTTGATACGCAAATTTGTTTCTTGAATGACCAACTTAGTTTGTCACCCAAGAATTGCGCTCCACTCGAGGTGCTTTTTCTGTCTATATTGCACCATGCATAATCAACGTCAGAATAACCAACTAAATTGATGCAAGAGGTTTTAGGGTACCACAGTCCGAGATTTGGTGTACCTTTGAGATACTTCATGATTCTCTTTACGACAACCACGCATGGTCCTTAGGATTTCCTTGCAAGCGGGCACACATGCAAGTATAGAACATGATGTCGGGCCTACTAGCAGTGATGTAGAGTAACGAGCCGATGATTTTTCGATACGTGGTTGGATTGATTGGTTTCCCAGAGCGGTTTGGGTCAAGGTGACTCGTATTGGACATCGGCGTGCTCTTCTTCGTGCAGTTCTCTATTTCATACTTTTTCAAGATGTCATGGATGTATTTAGATTGGCCAATGAAGATTCTATCCGAGAGTTGATTGACTTGTAATCCAAGGCAGAAGTTATGCTCTCCCATCATGCTCATCTCGAACTTAGTCTTCATGAGGTCTCCAAGTTGATCGCACAACATTTGATTTGTAGAACCGAAGGTGATATCATCAATGTAGACTTGAACTTGGAGAATGTATGACCTTGGACGTCGGATGAAGAGAGTGGTGGCTATCTTCTCTTTTGCGAAGCCTAACTTGACCAAGAAGTCAGATAGGACATCATACATAACTCGAGGAGCTTGTTTTAGTCTATAAAGTGCCTTGTATGGGTAGTAGACATAGTCACGGTGAGATTCACTCATGAACCCTTCGGGCTGAGCCACACAGACTTCTTCTTTCAAGACTCCGTTGAGGAAGGGTGTCTTGACATCCATTTGATAAACGGTGAAGTTTTTGTGGGCAACATAGACGAGGATGAGTCTTATGGTGTTGATCGGGCAATAGGGGCAAAGGTGTCGTCGTATTCGATGCCTTCACGTTGGTTATAACCATTGGCCGCTAATCGAGCCTTATTCCTGACGATGACACCCTCATCGTCCTTCTTGTTTTTGAAGACCCATCGGTACCGATAATGGTCTTTCCTTTTGGTCTTGGGCCAAACTTTTAGTCGCTCGAACTTGTTGATTTCCTCTTGCATTGCCGTTATCAAGTCGTGATCGGCCAATGCCTCAGCTACTTTCCTTGGTTCGTTCTGACTCAGAAAATATGTAAATAGACCTTCATGGGTTTTCAAAGATCGTGTGCTTACTCCTTGATTAAGATCTCCGATAATATGTGTTGTAGGATGAGCTCGAGTCCACTTTCTCTCGTGAGGGAGATGTTGTACGACATTGTCTTCATTTTGTAGATCTACAAACTTCATTTCACTTGAAGTGGAGATCTCGATCGGGGGGTTTTCTGATTCTTCCTCATTGTTTTCGTTTGCTTCATTCTCGATGTATATGTCATTTTCGGCATTTACAGTGACATTTGGTTCATGAATTAGAGGAGTTTCATCGGCCACGGTTGGTTGTTCTACTTGTGCTGTCGATGCATCACTGCCCGAAATGGTTTGCGGAGGGATTGTACGTTAGCGAGATATTTAAGTGTTCGAATAACATGTCAAAATCCTCGTCTCTCACTGTCCTGATGTGGATGTCCCTTCCATGGGTGTCGAACTGTGTTGATATTCTATTAACACTCTAATTAATCCGGGTTCTGGACTGATTTATATAGAATTCATAGTTGACGTTTCATCGAAAGTGACGTTGGAGCTCTCCATGACCGTTCTTCTATTTTTGAGGGAGACTGCGTACGCTTTAGATGTTGTGGAATACCTTATGAATACAACAGAAAAGCTACATTTATATACGAACACAATAAATATGTCTAACAGGTTGAAACATAATAGTTTTGGAATTTTGTCAAATTAAAAGTAAACTTGTGTTGGTATTTTCAATTTAATGCATATAGTAGTGGATTTACGGAAGAAAAGGATCGAGCCGAGTATCCAAGAGAATACTTTGGTATTCATTTATGGATCTGAAAGTTGTAATGAACAATTGACTTGTGTCAAATCAATAATTGTGGGGTTGAGTCATCATTTCTCACAAATATGTACGGACCACAAATATCTATGGTGGTAAACCTCAGCAATTGCAAGCTTGAATATTGAATTTCCGAAGATTTCATGATATGGACGGTATAATGATGGGGTATTATTCAATAATGATGACAACTCCAATGCAGAAATTTTATGATAAATACTTTGTTAAAAAGGTATGTGAATTGATGAGTTAGATTACAAAATAAAAAAATATGTTGATAAATATATATAGGCACTTATCGCCGCGCCTTGTGCGCGGCACAAAAGACTAGTTGTAGAAGATTATGATGTAATGAATATAGTATTGATCATTTCCATCATCCGAAGAGGAAGAACCTGGAGCAGGCATGCCTTGCTCTCACTCTTTTCTGTTACGACAGTGTGTATACTGATTGGCTCTAAAAGATTTTCGTGGTTTTTAAAGAAATCTGAAAAGGTAGGGATGCATTTTATCTGAATCACAGAAATATGGTGGTGTTGACTCAGTCAGCTCGTGGTCTTTTCCTGTTGAGCATGGCGCTCGCAAGAAAGCGGTGGGTTCTTATTAATTTTTCCTTTTTTTTTTTATTTCGAGCTGGTAGCATGAGCAATCGATTGATTGAAATTTGTCTGATAATTGTGAATGAGTTTGTTCCTCAAAATGAATAGATGATTCGTGATTGTGCAAATTGGTTCCGAGATTGTGAATTGAGATGGTGCTTATATGCTTGATCGTATGAAATTATGTGTGGGCGAGAACAAACGAACAGAAGCACGGTGAAGAAAAGAGATTAATGCTTTTGTTATAATTATCGTGGCGTGCCGTATTTAGGAGCTATTCATTATTCGAATGACTGACATATTAAGAATAAAATGATTCCTAATTTCATTTGGATACATATAATAAATAAATGATTGTTGGGCTTAGTTGACGTATTTTCTGATGCACCGTCTTCTTATTATTTATTATCAAATTATGTCTGTGTTTGATGGTAATCAAGCACGCACACATATAAAGAAATATGACATTGAAGGTAATAAAAAAATGTTGGCATTCTTTGACAAAGCATGTATGAAATGATATATATTAGTAATTTGCTATAAGATGCCATGGAATTTTGAATTGAATATGTTTTGATAGAGACAACACACACACATTTATATATATATATATATGTATATATAATAAAATGTAGAAATAAGGCGGATTGCCGTGTACATATATTTTATTTCATTGCAGTTTAAATAGTGTCGATTTAAATTATTATGCAAACTGTTAAACTAGCTAGCTAAGATGACAACATGGTGGATTCCCATCGGTTTAGTTAAGATTTAATATTAATCAAGTGGCTAATATTAAACGACAACAAATATTGAAGCCAACTATAGTCTGAAATGTATATGCAATAATTGGAATATGTATATATATATATATATATATGCTGCAACTATTCAATAATGAGAACAAAACCGTTAATCTTGTTATCTCCACTGGTTGCATGTGACGCTGCAATTGAGCACAATTAATTATCTTAATAAAATAAAATAATAAGTGAGTGAATCTCGTCAGATGCTAATTATATCTACACAAAACAACAAATCCTGTTCCGCATCGTACGATGTGATAACACCGCAACAATGCTATAATAAATTATAATATGATAAATTAACATTTATAATATATATAAGGAAAGTACATAAATATGAGATTCCATTTCTGGCTCATACGCTATACACACAATTGAACACACAATTGAGATCCACACGAGGATCAACGAGCCGTCTCCTTTAATTTGCCTTGTGCATTTACAAAAAAGTATTAATGGAATTCCCAATCTATTGAACTATGGGTAAAGCGGAAATATGAAAAGTCACGAAATCAATATAACATGCCTGAAATTTCGTGTTTGACCAAGTGCTTGACGTGTGTAATATAAAATGCACACACACGTGTATATATATATATATATTACTCACCGGTAAAAAAAAAGGTTAAATTAGGGTTCAAGCCCACTTAAACATGTTTCCTTTTAAATCAGACCCCAACATGTTTTAAAACATAGAGAATGACCCATTTTATACTTTCATTAGAGATAAGGACCAATTTGCGATGAAATGTCTTATATACCCTTATTACTTCAGAAAATTACTTAAATGCCTTTGTTAATTACCCTTCAAATACACGAATATTACGGGAACATGACATTGTCATCCTCATGCGATCGATCTTCTATCCAGATCTTCACGTTAATGTTTAAATAAGGAGAATTCGATCTCAATTTGCATATGGGTCTAAGAAATCGAGGAAAATCACGAGATTAAGTTTTGACGACGTTAGATCTAAGCTTTGTAAGGAATTTTGTCTTTAAATCATGTAGAAATTTGAAATGGGGGAAATCTCGATTTTAATGGCCGAATATGTTGGATTCGACTCAATGTGATCATGTGTCTTAGTAATCGAAGGGTATTATTGATGTTAATCATGGTATAACAAATAATTTTGATGGGACATAAGATTGAGCCGTTTGCTAATTAAAAACGTTTAGCGGGTAACACTTCATGTTTTCTGGGTAACAGTTCATGCAACAAAAATACAACATGCCTTGTAATTTATAACAAATGTTGCCACAAAACGAACACATAAGTAGAAAAAAATAACGACTCGTCACCAGTAAATAACACATGTTGTACACAAGTAAAGGCAAATAGGAATAGATCGGAAACCGTCAGCAACACCCAAAAAACACTGAAACCGCTCGAGTCTCTGACACAATTGACAGGATAAGATGAAATCGACGTCAATTTCTCATGTAATCAACGAAAAATATGAAGCTTATTGTGGAATATTGCGTTAAATATAATTCGAAAATCTCGTTGACAAACGGGTGAAATCTCGAGTTTAATGGCCAAATAAGGTAGAATCGACTCAATTTGATCATGGGTCTTTGTAATGGAAGAAGATTATTAATGTTAATCATGGAATAACGAAGAATTTTGATGAGACCTAAGATTGAAATGTTTATTAATTATAAAGCTGGTTGATAAGACTTCATTTATTATGCATAACAGTTCATGCGTTCTGGGTAACATTTCCTGGATAACAAGCAAAAGGCTAAGAGGAATAGACAAAACACAACAGACGCACCCAAAAATCAATGAAACCGTTGGAATCTCCGAATTTAGTGAACGAATAAAGTTAAATCGACCTCAATTTCTCATGGATCTTCATTATCGACGAAATTTTTTAAATTTGATAATGAAAGAATACTTCAAACCAATTCAAAAATCTCGAGGTGAAACCTCAACTTTAATGGTCGAAAATTGTGAAATCAACCCAACTTGATCACAAGTCTTGATAATGTAAGGAAATTATTGCTGTTAATCATGGAATAATGCGAAAAATTAGTTTTCCCCGAAATTGAAATATTTTTTAGCGTAATAACACATTATGCACTGATTATAACACATACACATCAAAAGAAAACGCTTCAGTAAGAACGTTCTAGAAGGTTCTAGATTGTCAGAGAATATTAACAGGATAATGACTAATATTATCACATTGCATTCAAATAATACCACATGTCTGATAATAAATAACAATATGAACTTAATTTATAACACAATTGTACATATTGATACTACATAATATCTTCTCAGTACCACATTACTAATTCGATTAATTTTGTTCATAAATGCACTTTTTTCCGGATGTATAAGATTGACATTCATGGAAATAGATGATATGATAAAGCTAAACCTCCAAATTCCTTTACAAGGCACGTTATGCGAATGTTAATGTAAAAAGTACAATGTTGAAGTTATTAGTCATGTAAACATATACTCTTTCATTCCAAAACTTAGATTATATCAATCTCAATGAACATAACTTTATGAAATTCATCACAAACTTGTTCAAAGTTCAACATTAAATCGTGAATAACATTTTATAGACCATATTCCCTAAATCCTAAGCTCCGAACCCTAAACCCTAGGCCCCGAAACCTAAACCCTAAACCCAAAATCCGAAACCCTAAAAAGTTTTATTGTTGCATCATATAAATCACAAGTTGTACATCATATTACCAAATTTTTGTGTCGTAAATCCTTAATCTTAACCCCGAAATCCTAAACCCAAAAACAAGCCTATAGAAACTCCAGCATGTAAACTGCAATCTGTAACAGATCATTCGTTTCGAATAACACTTAAATACTTACTGGTAACACTTAATCCTTTACAAGTACCGTTTTATGTATGTTAAGAGAATATCTAAGATTCTACCAAATATCAAGTCGAAATCAATATTCATACCACACCACATATAAATCTCAAACCCCAAATACTCAAATTTAAAAATCACGAATAACATATATTATGATGCAAAAGAGATAGTAACCTATGTTTGCCAGTAAAGGACCATATGTTTACATGACTAATAACCTCAAAATTTGACTAATAACATTAACATTCGAAGATTGTATCTTTTAAAGAAATATGATGGTTTAACATCATCAAATCTTATATTTCCATGAATGACAATCGTATACATTCGAAAAAAGCACATTTATGAATGAAATTAATCGAATTATTGTTGTGATACTGGGAATCTATTATGCAGATAAGTATTTACATAATCGTTAAAAACTAAGTTGGTATTGTTATTTACAATCAGACATGTGGTATTATTTATATGTAATGAGGTAATATTTCATGCTAATCCAGAACCTTCTAGAATGTTCTTAATAAAATGTTTTTCTTGCGTGTACATGTGTTATATTTATTACCGAAAGTGTTACTCAGTTTGAAAACGTTCAAGAATCATCATATTTGTCAATAATTCTCGTTGATTTTTAAGGCTCGTGATAAATTTGGTTGATTTAACAATATCTTGTCAATAATTTCGAGTTTCCCCCCATTTTTCAACGGGATTTTAGAATTGAGATTAATGCAATATTCCATTATACATTCTATTATTCTTCATTGCTTATCAAGACCCAAATTGAGGTCGCTTTAACCGTATTCGGTCACTGAAGTCGAGATGCCACCAATGTTAACGTTTTTTGGTGTTACCGGCGGTTTTCGATCTATTCCTCTTGCTCGCATGCGTTTTACCCAGGAAGTGTTACACATACTATAAGAATTGTTACCCAGAATGCAAGAAGTGTTACCCAACAAGTGTGTTAATTCACATTTTTTCGAATAATTTCGAAATTCCGCCCAAATGACGAGCATGAAGCCAATACGGTGGCACAACGTAATATTCAGACTATGGGTCACTCGAATTTATACATAGTACCTGCATTTTTGGCCGAAAATATTATTCAATTCACAACTATTTTTCCTTATTCGCGTTAAGAATTTCAAAAAATTCGCACTCAAAATAATCAAGATCAGAAAAACCCGTCGATTGCACATCATATTTGATTTGTTGCAGGGACGATGCTCATGGGAATGAATATGAAATATACGAAAAACGTCAATCGTCGAAAGTCAATTTTAGTATATTGATACCACTTATTAACCATATAGGAACGCAATATTGACATATAGTAACACTTCACACACACACACATATATATATATATATATATATATATATATATGATAACAAAATACCGTAAGATAATAACAGAAAAGTGACTTTCGATACCTCTTCTTATAAAGTATTTAGTAAGGGTATTTTGGTAAGTTCGAAGTTTGGGTCCTTTATCTTAAACTTTCAGCGAAATGAATCTTTAAAAATCATTTTTTCACTGACAGGGTTTGAAACCTATTTTGAAACTATAATGGGGCCTGAAACGAAATTGCCCCCGTGCCACTAGATCATTGTATTTCAAATATTTATTTTAATAAATCCTAAAACGACAAAAAAAATAGAAAAGGACATGTATTTAATCGTCCGTTGCGTTGCCGAGACAGACCAGTTCGGGAAATGAGAGAATCGAGAGACAATAGAGAAACAATCAAATAAAATTGCGGGGACCAAAACTCACGTTTTAATTTAACATCATACGAGCAAAAAATTCAAATATATTATACTAACTATTGAGAAAATGAATATTTCTCAATTAATCACGCAATCACGACTTTTGCTTTGCACGTTAAAAAATTCCCTATATAGTTTTATATCAGCTGGTGAAAATTAACTATATTTTAATTTGACGGAGTTAATTAACATGCCCGCCCATAAAGAAGCAGACCGTTACACACGACTAAATAAAGAAAGAAAACCGCTCCATTACGAGGATTTCAATTTAATGATCTTTGTCTTGTTCATTGAAGGATATTTATCTAGTATTGTTATAGTTATACTATTCAATGAACCTTTAAAAATCATCGAGTTTCACGCACAAGACTCTCTCGCACGAATGCTCCCTTTCTTGATTTCATCCCTACCTTAATTTATACCTATATATATCCGTAGAAAAATAAATATAGTAATCAGATAAAAATAAAACGTCTCATCTTCTTCCTCCGCAGCCATGGCAACCGAAGCAAGGCGTATCTGCTACCCATTCCCTTCACAACTCAGCAACAGGTACTTTCTTTTGCCCAATAATCACATCCATATGCGCCTGTTTTCTTCATTTAATTTTTTTTATTTAATCAAATAATATCCCCACAGAAATCCGACGATGAACGACAATTATAATATTCAAGAAGCAACACTGTCAAGGCCTCCGCCGCCGCCTTCGTCTCAACAGTTTCATTATTTCACGACTGATGCAACGAATCGTCGCCGTCAGCTGCTTTCGTCGCATCAACCTGCAAATAACAATCGGACGACGACGATGACAGGGAAAGGGCTCGCCTTTAATAACGCTGTCCCCCTTCTTTCGAGAAAAAGATCGAGAGACAACGAAGAAGACGCCATTAACGTCGTTGCTTCCAACAACAGCCGATTATACGGAGATTTCTCGCCCCAGATATTACAGCAGCAGCAGCAGCAGCATCAGTACGAGGTAGAAGCCCTCATCTCACAGCATGTACGTACAACGTTTACTGTTATATATCTTCTTCGCTCTCGGTTTCGTAGATTATGTTATGGTGTTTGTAGATAATATATATATATATATATTGATTCCTTTTGTATGTGCAGACGAAGAAGATCCGATTGGAATTAGCAGAGAAGCAAAGGCAACACGCAAGATCACTGCTTATCCACCATGAGGGAATAATAAGCCACGCGCTGAAGAAACTGATCGGAGAAAAAGACGAACAAATCGCGAGAATGTTCAAAGCAAACGAAGCCCTGCAAGAAAGAATCAAATCCCTCTGCGTAGAGAACCATCTGTGGCGAGACGTGGCGCAGACCAACGAGGCTGCGGCGAACTCTCTCCGCGAGAACCTCAAACAGCTCGTTTTATTACACGCGTCGAGCGAGGGGGAAACTCACCTGCTGTGTGACGACGGGGCCGCAGATGACGACGTGGCGTCGAGCTGTGGAAGCAGCGGGGGCTGCGAGGACATTAATGACGATAGCCGTCGCAGGCGGCGGTGTAGGGTTTGCGGGGAGAGGGAATCGTGCGTGCTGCTTGTGCCGTGCAGGCATTTGTGCCTGTGCGGTGTTTGCGGCCAGGCAGCGAAATCGTGCCCCACGTGTCACTCTAGCATGAACGCGACGCTCCACGTTAACTTGTCTTCGTCGTGATTAATTCATTTTGGTAAAAAAATTCTTTGGTGAAAATAGAAGTTCAATATTCTTTTCAATAATTATGCCTTTTGCTCCTTCGGATTATGCCAAAAGCTTGAATGATTAACTTTCGATGCTCCATGGACCAACTTAGGACATAAGCCGTATCCATCAAATTTCATCTCATATTATTATGGTTGGGGATAATATCCTCTTTAGTCTCCCACCCGAATGCCCAAACTCATGAGCCCCCAGTTTCTATCGGATAGGAAGAGACCGCGGGAGAAGGAACGAATATCGCTAAAACCGAGACCCATTACCGAGATAGGGGGCATTCTCAGCAGGCTCTTAGTTTAGCTCGTAACTTGATATCTGTATGCTAGCTAGTCAATTTGGAGTGCGCCTGCTGGTGAGGTTTTAGTTTCAATTGCACTCTGGGAAAGATACCCACAAAGGGTTAGTTCTTTGATTAAAACGAAAGTGTTCACTTATTTTTCGCCATGTTTCATTCGATTGTGGATTGGATGTGATTCCACTCTAAAATCAATTGACAATAGAATAATTAATTCACATGCTTTTCTAATAGCATAATTGATGTTGGATTTTTTATTTGATACCCAACAAATCTCCAAAGATCACCATACGGGTTTCTCCTTGAACGACAATCATCTTGTACAGTCGGTCTCGACGAACGTGATACACTGCTAACCAACATCAATCTCGGGAAGACTTTCAAAGCAATGCACCAAACCAAATTTAACATAAGGTCAGAGAAACACATCATCCACATCATATTTAGCTAGCACCTTGCTCTGATATCAGTTATTGAGAATGAAATTCCCCATTTAACCCAAATCCGTAAGCCCAACCTACCAGCCAAGCATATGGCTTCATCTCTAAAATTAATTGGTAATAAGGGAGTACCTACTAACTTATAACCAATGTTCTAATTCTTAACCATAATCAATGTGAGACTTTTTGTTTGACAACTAACAAATTTAGGATCCTTTCAAGGTTTAATAGGTCGTTATGTAGTATGTAAAGACACCTCAGTTATTGGTTATGTGAAAGATAACAGTGAAATTTAGAAGGATAACAACATATGATAGTTATGTAAAGTCTCCACCTTTCACAAGGTGTGTCACTTTTAGGAAACTCAAATTAAATGAGTTTGCAGTTTATGATGCTTAACCTTTACAATTGAATCAGTTTTAAAGGCAACCAATGTCATTAAAGGGTTTGCAATTTATGATACTAACTTTTAAAATTGAATCAACTTAAGAACAAGCGCCAATTGGACGCCATTTCGCTTCTTTTGATGACGTGGCAGTCCATCTGAGTGACATGTCATCTCTTTGTATGCCGGGACGACAGTACAATCAGACGACAAATTACTTTTTATGTATGTATTAGAAATTGATGGTTTCGTCCTAAAATCAATTGGTGAAAGGTGAACTCGTCTCTTTGATATATCAACTGAATCGGGTGAGTTGAATTATACGATGTGGGGATAGAAATCTTAACACATCCCCTCACGTGCGACCTGACTGAAGGCATACCACATGAACGTTGAATCGGGTTTGAATCGGGTGAGTTGTGTCGGGCGAGTTAAGTTACCCGATTCGGGAGAGAAATCTCAACTATATGGCAGGGCGCCCACAAAAAATAATTAATCCTTTTTATATTTTTCCTTTTTTATTTCATTTTATTCTTCACTACATTGGGAATTGTTATCGCCTCCAGAAAGTTTCTAACTCCCAGTTGATATCGGTTCCAGGCTGACGGTCTCCGGTGAGGCGTATTTTATAATACACGAATGATGCTCATATTTTCTGGAGGAACTTGCTCTCGTTCTTACATTTATTGGCCTGACACGTAAAAGATCGAAATTCAACCCCATATTTTTCAGAACAGACTCGTATATATATATATATATACTTGTAAGAATATTTTCATGAAAATTGATGTTTGAAAGCCGATAGCTAAAAGTTTTTCACCTGAGCTTCAGGTGAATAAACGAAACATCAACATCACTATCTTCGTCTTCATCTTCGTTGCAATATATTGCTGGCTTCAAAGGGCTAATCTCCAGCGAACTCATCTCGCTGTTATAGTAGTTCTCATGATCATCGCTGCCACAGGGCCCAAATATATCAAAAGCCATCACTGGCTTTCCTTGAGTTCCCCGGAATCCTGAACTCCGGCTAGCTCCGGCCACCCTTTTCCGAAGCCTTACCCACCGACTCCGACGGCCGGAAAATGTCCTCGTAGAATGAATGCTTAGAGGACGACGAGGAGGAACCGCTGTAAGAGAACTGGCGTGAGAGGACGATTCTCGGAGGCCCGCCGAAGACGTCGCTGAAGGCCTCGGGAATTTCTTGGACGGGTTGTTTCCGGAGGTGGTGCTTGGTGGTTCCAGTGGATCGCCGGTGAGGGCATTTCGGTAATTTGGTCTTCGAGGTGCTGCTCGTTGATCTCATTCTCCGGGAGTCGCTGATTCAATATATCTCTCGGACTTTCGTAAAAAGGTCTCTTTGTTTGTTGTTTGTTAAAATGGTAATGAGATAAAAGTATATATTTATATAAAGGTTTCGGCATTGTCTTTACGTGCTCAGATTCAGTATGCATCTGTTATTTCATTTGGGACTTTATATCCTTTTCTTGTTAGTATTATATCTATTCTTTTAAATCGTATTTGTTAACGTTGACTTTGTTGACATTGACGATATGGAACTTGTTCCATCCTTAATTATGTCTTTTAAATCTAAAAACCGTTTACCATATATAATTTATTTACATGTGCAGGAGGTATTTTCGGAATAGATATGTAGCTAAAAAGAAGGAGTTATCTCCGGAATGGATATGATCCAATAGAGTGGAGGAGATATTTTGGGAATGCATATGGAGCTAAAAAGAAAGAGTTATTTCCGGAATGGATATGATCCAATAGAGTGGAGGAAATATTTTCGGAATGGATATGGAGCTAAAAGGAAGGAGTTATTTTCGGAATATATATGATCCCGAATGGAATTGCAGCTATATAAAGAGGAACTTCGATCTCATACAATAACGATGGAGTAACGATGAACGGCGAATGACCACGACGACCTACGACGAAAGACGCATGTCTAGAGTGGCGAACGAGTAAAACGAAACGAGAGAGCTCTCACAATATATTTTTGTCAATCTGTTTTGACCTAGTATTGTCTTCACACTTTTGTATAGAACCTAGTTTCTCTACGTATTCTTTGTGTGCAGATCGATTGAGTTCTAATACTCTTTTCTAGGTTAGGTTTACTATCTTTTGATAGTTGTTCTTTTTATAATCCATTCTTTATAGTGGAATTTTGCCCTGAAGGCGTGTAACAAGTTATTTAACTTGGTGCATATTTTAAACTGTGTCTCCATCGTTTTTACTGCTAAGTTTTAAACTTTTCGCTGTGCTACAACTTTCTTATCCCGAATGTTGTTTCAACATTAGGGCCAACATTTAAGTTTACTTTTAACTTATTTTATTTCCATATCAATTTATCGGGACCTCCCGCACTGTCCAATTGGTATCAGAGCAACCGCTTGATACACTAAGCGTTTTTATCCTATTGATATGGATGTTCAAAGCCCAAACTATTTTGGCAAAAGTCCCCGTCTTAGACGGATCAAACTATGTCTATTGGAAAATCCGAATGCGACAATGCATAAAGTCGATTGACTCGCGTGCTTGAGATTCGGTTCTTAACGGTTATACCCCTCCTAAAACACCTCATGATGCTGATGGAGAAGTGTTTGACAAACCCATTGCCGAATGGACTGTTCTTGAAAGAGCAGCAGCCGATTTTAACGAAAAAGCTTTACATGCCATTTTTTCCTCCGTCGATATTTTTATGTTCAAAATCATCCAAAACTGTACTAATGCTAAACATGCATGGAACATGTTGCAAAGGTACTGTGAGGGTGATGCGAGCGTTAAAGACACAAAGTTGCGTCTTTTAAATAGCCAATTTGAAAACCGTCGTATGAGGGACTATGAAGATATTACTACTTATTTTGGAAAACATCTGAATATTTCTAGCGAGTGTCATAGCCTAGGTGAACCTATTTCTAACAAAGTATTAAATTCTAAAGCTATTAGGTCACTATCTGAGAAGTTCAACGTGAAGGTGACAGCTGTAGATGAAGCTCACAATCTAGCCACACTCGACTTCAATACCCTCATGAACATTATGAAGAACTACGAGACTAATCTCGAAGTTCAGAAAAATGCGTCAAGGGGTAAAGTCTTGCTCTAGTCTCGCAACCATCAGGTGTTGAATCTGATGTTGAGCCAGACGATGATGAGGATATGGCTATGATTGTTAGGAAATTCAAAAGGTTATTGATAAATAAAAGATAGTTGAATGTTGGTCCAACATTCAAGAGTATTCTCATTATAAAGAGTCTTCATCCTCACATAATCTCCCTATCAACAGAAGAAATTCTGCTGAGAAAGCGAAAGCCGAGAAGCTTGACAGGGACTCTGTTCAATGTCATGCTTGTAAAGGATGGGGTCATTATGCAAATGAATGTTCTAATACTCTTCGCAGGTATGGAAAAGGATATTGGGTTAGCCTATCTGATGATGAAGATGACGTGCCAGAAAGAAATACGCATCAGGTCGCCCAAAGGACTAAAGTTCCAATTCTAACCTTCTCTGACAACGACAATGAAGAACATCATATTGGGTTTAATGCGGTAACGGATGTTGATCCAACACTGGATTCAACATCTGAACATTATATTCTCTTTGATTACGATGAATCAAATAATTTTGATGAATCTTCGTTGTTCGATGATTTAGGAGATTGTTTAGAACATGCTGAGGATGATGAATCACGTGAAGAAACGTACAAACAATTGTACGTAGAGTGGACGAATCAAATGAAGCAAATCTCGAAACTGAAGGATTCCGTTCAAAGTGCTGACTGAGGACAATCTCAACAACGAAAAGGTAATCAATAGCTTGCTTGAAGAGATGAGCAAGATGGAAGCCTTATTGACCAGAAAGGACAAAGAAATTGACAAGCTGCAAAAGCAAGTCAACAAGGCTTCAGATACCTTTTCAAAGATGAATAAAGGCAAGTCAAAACTTGACGAGGTACTCTCTTTCGGTAACACTTCTAAACATGGTTTATGATTCAAATCACATCCTATTTTTGATGAAAAAATCTAAGCATTCTGCATCGAAGTCCAGGTCTAGAAGTTTTAAGTGTCATTTTGTCTTAAACCTGGACATATCAAACCTTATTGATGGAAACTGAAAGATATGATTTCTAAAAAGCAAATGTTGACTGAAAAAACATTCAACATTCGCTCCAACATTGAGAGATCAGTGTTGAAGAGAATGTCCGGAGATAGTTCAGACAACCGTAGTTTAAATTCTGTTAATCATAAGAATAGAGCTTTTTGGAGTCCATCAGTTCAGAAGAAAGTCTGGGTAAGAAAGTCGCCAATTCAATGTAATGTTGTTTACACGTCCTTGAAAGCTAACGTTTCAGGATCTTGGTACTTTGATAGTGGCTGTTCACGCCATATGACATGTACCAAAGAGTATTTGATAGACTATACTTCCTTGAGTAATGGTACGGTTACTTTTGGAGGTGGAGCAAAAGGTAAAATTCTCGGACGAGACAAACTTAATGTGGTTGGCTTTCCCGCCCTAAGGAATGTCCTCCATGTTGATGGACTTGTTGCTAATTTAATTAGCATAAGTCAACTATGTGACGACGATCTTGAGGTAAGGTTTAATAGAGAATGCTGTGAAGTTTTTAATGACAAGAATTTGTGTGTGACGGCAGGTAAAAGATCGAGTGATTATTGCTATCAAGTTGGTGATAAGGATGAGAGAAAAGAGGTATGTAAAGTCTTTACAACCGAAGATGATATTGTTCTATGGCACAATAAATTGGGTCATGTTAATTACAGAACCCTAGAACAATTGATTCGGCATGAGGTAATCAGAGGTATTCCCAATGTTAAGGATTGTGGAAAGATTATTTGTGAGCAATGTCTTAAAGGCAAGCAGAAGCATACCAGTCATAATTTTGATCCAAATGTTGGTCAACATTTTAGAACTGCCCACTGCTTTCAGCTATTTCACATGGATCTAATGGGTCATATGGAAGTAGACAACATAGGTGGTAGAAAATATACGTATGTCTTAGTTGGCGACTTTTTTAGGTTTACATGGATATTTTTTCTTAGAGAGAAATCAGAAACTTTTGATTTTTTCAAAACCTTTTGTGCCATGATCAAAAATAACTTTTGTGCTCCCATTTTTCGAATTAGGTCCGACCATGGTAGAGAATTTGAAAATCAATTTTTCAAAGATTTTTGTGACAAAAGGGTATTATCCATGAGTTTTCTTCTCCTAAGACACCTCAACAAAATGGTGTAGTCGAAATGAAGAATAGAACTCTTCAGGAAATGGCTCGTGTAATGCTCAAATCCAAGAGTCTTTCTAAAAGGTTTTTGGCAGAAGCATTGAACACGACTTGTCATATCTCTAATAGAGTTTTCTTTCGTCTAGGGACAAAGAAAACCTCTTACGAGATTTTGAAGTACGAAACCTACGGTCAAGTATTTTCACGTGTTTGGATGTTCATGATATATGTTGAATGATCGTGAGTATTTGACGAAGTTTGATTCGAAAAGTGACAAATGCATTTTCTTTGGATATTCTACTAATAGTCGTGCATATCATGTTTACAATCTTAGGTTGAAAACTATTCATAAATCAGTTAATATTATGTTTGATGATTCCGCTGACATTAGCAGAAATACTCCTCAAGTTGATATTGCTGATATTGTTCCGACGGTTGGTCCAACAGAGGATCTGGAAGCTAATAATGTTGAGTCAACATCCGACTCAACATTAGCTCCTGAACAGGATACTGAAGATGAAACTTTAAATGTTTGGAGAGATCCCCCTGCTAGGATTCAGAAGTCTCACCCTTTTAATCAGATCATTGACAGACTGAATGAAGGAAGGAAGACCAAAGATAAACCACGAAGAGATTACAGATCTATGGTAAAAAATGTATGCATGACTTCCGTATACAATGAGGTAAGGTTTCATTGTTTTGTATCTGAAATTGAACCGAAAAAATGTTCTTGAAGCCCTTAAGGACAATTTTTGGATCAATGCTATGCAAGAAGACCTTGTTCAATTTGATAAAAATCAGGTTTGGACTTTGGTTCCTCGACCAAGCGACAGTAACGTCATTGGTACAAAGTGGATTTTTAAAAACAAATCTGATGAGTATGGGAATGTTATTAGGAATAAAGCTCGTTTAGTTGCCAAGGCTACACCCAAGTTGAGGGTATAGACTTTGACGAAACCTTTGTGTTAGGTCCTAATATATCCAACACGATTAAGTTCGGTGAAGAATTCGATAGAAAATGTAAAACTTACGAAGAACAGGTTTGAATTTGACACGGAAGGTTGAGAGCGTTCTTCACGTTGTAAAGCTCGGTTTTCTATTAAAATGAATTCTTCACCCCAATACATCACATTAGGGTTCCTTATATACCAAATAAGTTTGGTATATTTACTAAGTAGTCCTAATCTATGGCTTAATTACAATTAAGCCCAAACTACTACTTATACTACAAGACTAAGATAACATATACATTTGAACACAATTAAAATGTTCTAACAATCTCCCCCTTTGTGTTCAATCTTCGCTTGAGCGTAGGTTATCTTGTCTTTGTTTTGAAAAGATTCCTCGAGTCCTAACAATCTCCTCTTTACGAGATTATTTGTATAATCTCTTTCTTTATCTTGTCTTGTGATCTCTATCTTCTTTGGAGATCTTCATGCTCACCTTATCTTGTAATACTCTTCTTGGCACCAGATTTTTCTTCTAATTTTCTTTTGAAGTTCGTCTCCAAATGTCGGAAGGTGTGTGAAGTTGCTTGCCAGATTTTTGAAGAATTTCCTCTTTTGTGTTCCATCTCTCCCTTTGATAGCGACGAAACTCGAAACTCCCCCTATTTTAGTTCAACCTTGTGTTGGGATTGGGGAATTCGATTTGAAATTTGGAGAGACGTACACGAGCGGCAACATCGGTCATTAAAGCTCGTGGTGTTTGCTTGATTCGGCGACACTTAAGAATTTAGTATTTCCGATCAATCTTGCACTTTCGTTGTTGTATTGCTCCCATTTCTTTAGTACTACTCCCCCTCATGATGATCGAGTAGGGAGATTGTCATGACAATGTATCAAAATGGGGCATCGTCGTTTGGCAAGAATATTGTATCGTCGTGACAAGGAGATGGAGTTTGTAGACACTGTAGGAATCAAATTCGGTAATAACCCGACGGAGCCACGAAGGCGTTCCGTCGATATGAAACCGGGGCCACATAGGATTCCCGTTGACATCGTTCTAGGAGCGTTGCTCGTAGAAGATGGCCTAATACCGTTGTTGGTTTGATGTTGCAACGGTAGGACTTCCTTTCGATCATCGAAGCATGTCTTAGAATGACATGTCTACAAAAGTTCTAACTTGATCACAAAGACCAAGTATATAAAAAGTGTATGTGTCCTAAAAATTATAAAAATTTAGGAAGTGAGGACACACTAGACACGATGTGATCAATGAAAGTGTGGTACGGGGCGGATTACCACTTATTTCAATATCTCCCACTTCCGAGTGAAGTGGTGATAGTAGAGGTGGCTCCCCATGAGAAAATGAAACATCGGACTTTTAGGAGACGATGAGTGGGTAAGGCTCGGATGTGCATGCGCCGTTGGACCTAATGCGGCGTCTTCTACCCAGGAACTAATAAAATTAGCACCTGTACCTATGGGGGTTAGTCCGAAATATTTGTGAGTTAAGGGATTTATGTACCTTCAAAAATTTCCAAGTTATCATCGAAGTCATCTTGCTTGTTGTACGCATGATGTAGGATAGGTGATAGGTCGGATCGTCTCAAAAGCTCGGACGCGTTCCGGGGTTAGGATCAAGTCGGTTTAGACTGAACCATGGGAACTAGAAATCCTTCCGGGATACGAGATGAGTGCTGCTTTATTTGAATCAGCAAGCCGGAGCCGGTCGTTGAAAATTAGCATTTGAATCATCATAATGATTGTCACCTTTTCCTTTTTGGAAATATTTGTCCGTTGTAAGCTCGAGATACTTCCTTGAAGTCCGTCGAAAGTTGTCGGAAGAAATATCCATGAACATTAATGAAGATAAGAGGAGATTTTTCTTTTTCCCTTTTTTTTTTCACGTTTTCTTCCCTCTTTTTTTTTATTTTTTTATTTTCTTCTTCCCTTTTTTTTCACGTGGTATATATGTATATTTATAAGAAATATATAATAGTATATTATATTGTATATATATATATATATGTGGTGTGCGGGTGAGAGTTTGTCGGGTCGGAGTCGAGACGTAGAGATATCGAGAAAAACAAAATTTCGGATGTGGTGTATCAAAAAATATTTTCGAATAAGGTGTATCGAAAAAAATTTCGAGTGAAGTGTATCGAAAAATATTTTCGAATGAGGTGTATCGAAAAATATTTTCCACTGAGGTTTGCGATAAAATATCTCGATATAGTGGAGAAAATTTCTCGATAAAAAATTTTATGATAACGTTCCATGAGAAAAATTTCACGAGAAAGTTGTACGAGAAAAAAAAATTCAATATTAGAAAACTATATCTATATTTTTATTTCTCCCTCTCAAATAATGCTTTCGAAATAAAGTTTCTCCCCCCTAGAAAGTTGCGTAGTAAGATTAAAAAAAATATTACGAATCTCTTTCCCTTAATGCATTCGTTTAAATTTTTAACTGCCTCTCAAAAATTAAAATTGTTGCTCCCTCTTGAAAGAAATAAGAGTTGTTCCTCTTTAAAATAAAAGAGTAGTTCCCCCTCAAATTAAGCTCATTTAAAAATGTTATATTGATAAAAAAAAACGGTATTTATCATTTCCGTGTATAATATGCATTTAGAATTTTAAAATCTCTTGAAGTTTTAAAATGCATATTTAAAATGTACCATGTTGAAAAATAATAGGTATTTTTAATGTAGCTCGTATGCGTATGCAAATTTAAAATTTTGAAAGTTCGTTCAACATACGCATAATTAAAATGTACCTCGTTGAAGTGTAGTTGTAGTAGCTCACGCCTCTTCCCTTTGTCATGTATGTGGAGCCACTATGTCAAATACCATACATGAGGGAATCTGTAAAACATTATCGGGACTTTGTACCCATTGTAAAGTGGGTCCTCCCTTAGTAGCAGAAAACGGGTTAAACATAGATGAAGTCAAATTTAATTTCGGTCCTAAATCATCCATTAATGTGTGTTTAGATACCCAAATTTGTGTGGGATTTCCTAACTTAATAGTAGACATAGGCACCCATGTAGGAGTGATTTGACAAGGAAAAGAAATTTCGGCTTTGGTGAAAGTGTGTCTTGGATAAGATTTAAATATTTTCTCCGAAGCCAGTCGCATGAGATGCTTCTTAGAATGAACTTGGACTGGATACTTCATGTAGGAATACGAGCAAATAGAATTATAAGCATCGCTAGCATATAAGTCGTGTATCCTACGTTGAGAATTAACACAATTCACACTAGAATGATGAGAAAAATTAAGAAAATTATTACCAAGTCTAGGCTTCTTAAATGGAGAATTATTAAAATCATTTGAAGCACACAATGAAGTTTGTTTGCAAGAACTTGGAGCCTTTTCGTTAAAAAATTTCTTTACAGGAATAGGAGAGGAAAATTTTTGTTCTTTAAATTTCCGTTCCGTAACGTTTGAAAATAATGTAGATTTTCCTTTCTCTTTCCTAAGTTGTATTTGTTCCTTAGCAATTTGAAGTTCTTGTCTTTTACTTTAAATTTCAATTTCGGTCAAAATTGACGTAGAAGTATTAGTAAAAGTCTTTTCGATTTTAGGAACAAAAATGTTCGTTTGCGTTGCTTTATCCTGTTTAAGAGAAGATTTTTCTTTAGAAATATCGTGTAAAACAGGTAAAGGAGAGGAATTTTTTAGATTTGATATCTCCAATAAAAGCGCATTCTTTTCAGCTTCAAATTCTTCTTCTGTTTCTAGGGAGGAGTTCAAATCAACTATTTTCTTAATAATTGCAGAAATATAAGAGAAAGTAGAATTTTTAGAATGATCAAAATTTTCTTCCTCAACTTTAGGAAGATCGTCTAAAGGATATAATGAATTATAGTCACTAGACAGGTTTATTTTCCGTGTCTTGTAACTATTGTTCAATTCATTGTATTCAAAGGAAATTTCAGTCCTCGTTGTGGCTTTTCGTTTAAATTCTTCTAAGGCATTTATTTCTGAAGCGTTAGTAAAAGTCATTAAAGAAGTAAATCCTAAACTCATATACTCGATATCATGTAATTGTTTTACGTTAATCTTTTTCAAGTTACAAGGATTAGTAAAGCCTAAGCCTTCAACAGGATTATAAAATTCCATGTCATGTAAATGAGGGGAATTTCTGAGATTTGATATCACATCTAGAAGCTTTTTCTTTTCCGCTCGGAAACCTACTCTTTCTAATTCCAGAGTTGCGTTTAATTCGGTTATTTTATGAATAACTTCCGGAATTTCCCAACAAGAGGTAGGTTTATTAGAATGTAAAATATTTCCCCAACTAGATGCTAAGGCTTTAGAGGAACTTTGGTCTTTTTGTCCCTTTTTAGCAAGATTGTTCTCTAAATTTTTAATTTTAGAGTACAATTTTCTGCGTTCCTCAACTAAAAAGGAGTGACTTACTACGACACGCTGCTTCACTATTTTTAAGACGCGTGGTAAGCTCCTTATTTTTTATTTCTAACTCCATAGAGTAGGTGTCCATTTGTTTTGGCTAGGATAAAATGTAGGTTGGATATTTGATCGTTGACGCGTTATGTGGATTTGAAATCTTTTAATAAAAATTTCGAGAAATAGAGTAGGTATCGAAAAGTTTTTAGGATAAGATGTAGATATCAAAAACTTTTGGATTGAAAAGTATAGTTTTTAAAAGTTTGGAGTCGAAAAGTTTAAGTATCGAAATTTTTGTGTCTACCAAAAACTTTTGATAATGAGAGTGTAAGTATCGAAAACCTTTTATTTTCTAATATCGAAAAAAAATATTTGGCTTTAAAATTTCAGTTCCGAAAAGTTTTGGTGTTGAAAATTTTTTTATCTAAAAGTATTTGAAAATTTTAGATGTGTACTGAAAAGTTTTAAATTGGTGTTCAATACTTCGAAAATTTACCAAAACTTTTTCTATAATGTGCCTTAAAACTTTGAATAAGGTCGAAATCTTTTATTTTTCTGAAAAACCTTTTGGATCAAAATATTGACGAAAAATAAAATCGGGTCAAAAGGTTAAGTATCGAAAAATATGTGTATCGAGAAAGTTTTGCGATTTAAGTTTTCTTGATAAAATTTATTCGATAAAAAAAATTTAAAATTGGCTTTATAAAATTCTGCAACGAAAAATTTTGGTGTATTCATGAAATATAGTGAAGTTTCGAAAATTATATAAGTCTTGAAAACTTTTGGTAGATACAAAAATGTTTTATATTGATGTCGAAAACTTCGAAAACAAATACTAAATTTTGTTATAATTTGTCGAGAAAGTTTTTCGATACACTTATCCGAAATAAATATTTATCGCGAAAACTTTTTCGTTTAAAAAAAATTTGCGATTAACTTTTTCGTTCGAAAAAATTTTCGTTCCAAAAGCAGCAACATACTCAATTTTAACGAAGAACACACATAGTTTTCGATCAGAAACATAAAATTAATCAAATTTAGCTTGGATTATGGATCGAAATATGTCGAATTCCAGATTTTAACACTCAATCAAAGCACAAAATAGCAAATCATGTAAAATTTCGGAGAAATTGCCATGACCATCACGAAGAACATATACGAACGAATCTTCAAAATTCGTGAAAATTGTTGTTTCGATCGATCTAATTTCAGCACAGACAAGTTTAAAACACTCGATCGAAGCCTAAAAATACCAAATTATATCGAAATTAGAAGAATCAAATCAAAAGCGAATAAATGTCATATGCGATATTCGTAAAACAATTCGAACAAAATTTCAGCAAAAATCAATTCAAATCATAACACGTTTGCTCTGGTACCAATTGTTAGGTTCTAATATATCCAACACGATTAAGTTTGGTGAAGAATTCGATAGAAAATGTAAAATTTACGAAGAACACGTTTGAACTTGACGCGGAAGCTTGAGAGCGTTCTTCACGTTGTAAAGCTCGGTTTTCTATTAAAATGAATTCTTCACCCTAATACATCACATTAGGGTTCCTTATATACCAAATAAGTTTGGTATATTTACTAAGTAGGTCTAATCTATGGCTTAATTACAATTAAGCCCAAACTACTACTTATACTACAAGACTAAGATAACATATACATTTGAACACAATTAAAATGTCCTAACACTTTGCCCCCGTAGCAATGTTAGAATCTATAAGACTCTTACTTGCTATTACCCTACACCGGATGGATGTAAAGGGTGTGTTCTTAAATGGCTTTATCGATAAAGAAATTTATGTTGAGCAACCTAAAGGTTTCGAAGATCCTTACCATGCTGATCATGTGTTTAAATTGCAAAAAGCTCTTTATGATTTAAAGCAAGCTCCTCGAGCTTTGTATGGTAGATTTATTTCGTTTCTCTTATACTTTGGTTTTGTTAGAGGCGAAGCCGATAGAACTCTTTTCGTAAAAAGAGTTGGTAATGAAGTGTTAATCTCTCAAATTTATGTTGATGATATAGTCTTCGGATCAACATCTCGATCTATGTCAGATGATTTTATCCAAGCCATGAATTCCACATTTGAGATGAGTATTATCGGTGAACTAACATTCTCCTAGGTTTGCAGGTAAAATAAAGCAAGGACGACATTTTTATGTCTCAGGAGAAGTATGCGAAGAATACTGTGAAGAAATTCGGGTTAGAAAATGCAAAGGTAATGAAAACTCCTATGGGATCTACGCAGAAGGTAAGTAAAGATAATGTTGGGGAAAATGTTGATCCAACATTATACCGTTCGATGATTGGAATCTTGTTATATCTTACTGCGAGTAGACCAGATCTTATGTATAATGTTTGCGTATGCGCGAGATATCAGGCCGAGCCAAAAATTTCACATTTAAATTCTGTTAATAGAATTTTAAAGTATGTTGGTGGTTCTTGCAGTCTCGGTTTATGGTTTTCCAAGGATACTAACACAAATTTAGTTGGTTTTAGTGATGCTGACTGGGCAGGTGATGAAGATGATCGCAAGAGCACAAGTGGTGGGTGTTTCTTCTTAGGTAATAATCTAGTGTCTTGGTTTAGTAAAAAGAAAAATTGTGTTTCTCTCTCTACGGCCGAATCTGAGTAAGTGGCAGCAGGCAGCTGTTGTACACAACTCATATGGCTTAAGAGTATGTTGAGTGATTATGGGTTAGAGAGTGAAATTGTGCTGATGTATTGTGATAATTTGACTGCTATAAATATTTCGAAAAATCCTATTCAACACTCTAGGACTAAGCACATATATATTAGACATCATTTTTTGAGAGATATAGTAGAAAAAGAGTTAGTGAAAATAGAGCATATAGATATTAAGAATCAGTTAGCGGATATTTTCACTAAAGCATTAGACTTTGAAAGGTTTTCAAGCCTTAAGAAGTCTATAGGTCAGTGTCAGTAAATGTTGGTCCAGTATCTGGATCAACATTTGCATATGTCAAATATGGTTGTTACTGTTTTGATTTTTTGTCTAATTTCTCTCAGTTAATTCTTGAAATGATTTGACTCACCTAGACCGTTTTCTGAAATGACCCGCTCACTAGCACAAGGTTTGCTCATGATCCTTTTTCAAGAATACATGTTCAGAATATTAAGACTCCTTAGATACACGGCATTCGCGGTGACGATGTATTCTTTGCGTGCAATAAAAAGCTGAACCTTGATGAAAAGGAAATCAATAAAGAGCAGTGCACAATATTTCCTATCTATAATAAAGGTGAGAAAAGGGCAGAAAATGAAAGAAATCTAGGGCGTTAAACAGAAAATGAAGGAAATCGTTTGCGAATGCTGGATCAAATGTTGAGCAACATGTGTGACTAATCATTTTGATCATGCGATATTTTATATTTATACATATAATTATATATATAATTAGTCTGTCGAGTCTAGTATCTATATATCTCATGATGATTTAAGAGAACATCGGAAATCCCCACTTGGAGCTCGCGCTCATCAAGTCCTAACGGTTAGTTTTCATTTAAACTCTTCATTTGTGTTATTTTCCAAGCTGAAAACTAGTTACTGTTGCTGTAAAGACTTTCGACTGATACTACATTTTTTTTTCATTCACCTATTTTTATGCTCACTTGATATCTCCTAATTTGCACTACTCTACTTCATATTTTCAAAATCTATCTCTGCAAATCACGAATTTCTCGAGCTTTCTTTCATTATCCATCAATGGCAAACTCACCTCTTTCGAACTCACCTCACTTTACATTGTGCTATTTAAAATAGCAATCAAAGATAGTAGTCATTTGACGGGGCTACACAAGGTTGTGGATATGCCTTGGCTAGGAGCTCTAAATGCTGAACCAAATGTTGGTTCATAATCTGCTCCAACATCAGTCCTGGAATGCCATATCAAGTATCTGGATGATACAATTGCTTCATTGGTTGCACAAAGAGATACTCTTAGGAGTTTTCTTTCTACCCAAAAAGGGGGAGATTTAGATGGTGCAGAAGAAGAAGCCGGGATGACTGATGCAACTGCTGCTCGTGAGGGAGATGATGCTGAAGCTGAAGTTGTTGGAGAAAATGCTGGAAAGGAAACCGCTGAAGAAGAATCATCGGATTCCCTTATTTTTTAGATTTTCTAATCTATTTTTTGGTTTCTCTAATTTTTCTTTCTTGCATGATTAATAAAGACTTAATCAGACTAGTCCATATGGTTATTCTTATCTAACGATAACCATGTTTTGTTCTGATTGTCTTAATGATTTCAGGGGGAGTTTTGTGAATTTATCTCTGCACATTTTTTGGGAAGAAAGACAAAAAGGGGTGAGATTGTTAATGTTTATATTGACAATGTGGAGTAAACACCTGAGTCAACATTGAACTATCCTTGGTTTTGTCTTTCATACCTGACAACCTTATTACATAATTTGGATTTATCACTGCACGGGTTTTTTGGGAAGAATGACAAAAAGGGGGAGATTGTTAATGTTGACTTTGTTGACATTGACGATATGGAACTTGTTCCATCCTTGATTATGTCTTTCAAATCTAAAAACCGTTTTCCATATATAATGGCTTATTACGAATGTGCAGGAGGTATTTTCAAAATAGATATGGAGCTAAAAAGGAGTTATCTTCGGAATGGATATGATCCAATAGAGTGGAGGAGATATTTTGGGAATGGATATGGAGCTAAAAAGAAAGAGTTATTTTCGGAATGGATATGATCCAATAGAGTGGAGGAGATCATTTTCGGAATGGATATGGAGCTAAAAGTAAGGAGTTATTTTCGGAACAGATATGATCCCGAATGGAATTGCAGCTATATAAAGAGGAACTTCGATCTCATACAATAACGATGGACCACGACGAGCTACGGCGAAAGACGCACATCTAGAGTGGTGAACGAGTAAAAAGAAACGAGAGAGCTCTCACCATATATTTTCGTCAATCTATTTTGGCCTAGTATTGTCTTCACACTTTTGTATAGAACCTATTTTCTAGACGTATTCTTTGTGTGAAGATCGATTAAGTTCTAATACTCTTTTCTATGCTATGTTTACTATCTTTTGATAGTTGTTCTTTTTATAATCCATTTTTTATAGTGGAATTTTTCCCTGAAGGCGTGTAGCAAGTTATTTAACTTGCTGCATATTTTAAACTGTGTCTCCATCGTTTTTACTACTAAGTTTTAAACTTTCCGCTGTGCTAAAACTTTCTGATCTCGAATGTTGTTTCAACTTTAGGGCCAACATTTAAGTTTACTTTTAACTTATTTTATTTCCATATCAATTTATCGGGACCTCCCGCACTGTCAGTATTATTAAATTTTATCTCCCTTCTCTATGTCATCACTTGCTTGTTCTCTGAATATTGTGGTTATGGTGAGTCGTCGAGTTGGCATCCAATCGAGCTTCCAAGTTCTAGATCATCCGAGCTCCAGCTAATCTTTTCAGTATAACCACGCGGGATAAAGCATATTTTAGCCTTACCAATTTTCATAACCCACGGTCAAACAAAAGCAATATAACATGTGAATAGTGTATTATCCAAACCGTGATCATTTTGAGAAGAAAAATATATAATTCGTAATCTAAATTTTCCAAAATTCAAAAGCATGACTGTCGATTCTTCATAAACAAGCAATACCAATACGCGATCACACACTCAAAAACCAAACACACACATATAATTACGCATTCAAGAATAAGGTTCGGGAAATAAGGACAATCCATATACCCATGTGAAAATGCTTGCCCTAACGCACAATTCAAGAATCGGGTTCGAGAAACGGATAGTTCGTATACCCGAGAACCGGCCCGCACGCGTAAAAGCTAGCCCTATCATACCCATTCAAAGGCGCATTAAGCTCGTATCTCTTGGGCAAATCCGGATTCGAAATAAACAATCGACCATAAGCCACAAGGTCCGCATAGCCATCCTCCACGGCTTCATTACCGTCGTCCTTTTCGAACCCTCCGTTCACCATGAAAGCTCCCTAGGAAGCCCTCCTCGTGGGGATCATGACATGAGCCAATGGCCTTTTCTCATAGTAATCGACCCTCGGTTCGACCATGTGGCAGTAGAGAATTTCGGACTTGTTTAAAGCTCGAGACATGTAAAGGGCGAGAGATTCCGGGTCCGAACCTAACGCTTCGTTGCCCTTTAAAAATGGAGTTAGTCTGATCCGACCCTGTCTGGACCTATCTCGTTGCACATGGCTTCGACGACTTGTAAGGGGAGCCTGCAACGGTTCTCTAGAGAGCCTCCGTATTCGTCGGTTCGATCGTTTATCTGATCTTTCATGAACTGGTCGAGTAGATAACCGTAGCCTCCGTGAACCTCGACCCCATCAAACCCTTGAATGACCGTTTCTAAAAAAAATTAAGTTTGAAGGTAGTGTATCGTATTTTAATTTCATGTACTTACAATAAAATTTATTACCAGCTTCGATTGCGTTCCTAGCAGCGATTTTGAAGTTATCGATAATTCGAGGAAGCTCATATGTTTCTAACCTCCTCGAAGGCGAGCAATGCTTGTTTTCTTCGCTGACCATTCGTTTGTCCGAGGAAGAAATCGGAGCTTGTCTATTGGGTTCAAAAACTGTACATACAATTTTTTTTTCTCAAGATCAACTATTATAATGTAAAGATGTCGTCTTCAATCACCTGTAGCGGAAACTCTCCCCGCGTGAACCAATTGGCAAAAGAAGAAACCGCCTTTTCTATGAACGGCATCAACCACGGGCTTCCACGCTTCAACCTGCTCCTTGGTGAACATTCCAGGCGTGTCTGGATACCTAATTAGTCATCAAATTATAACATATATCAATAGCATGCATGAGTTACGATTATATGAATAATTTAGCTTTTTTTCATAGTGCATGTATATGTATATATACCCAATGCCTGATTGCGAAACTGCACAGGCTTCAGACAAGAGAAGGCCACCGCTTGTGGTTCTTTGAGAATAGTTCAGTTCTGTGTGCTTGTGGGGAATCCAACCATAAGCTCGATTTCTTGTAAGAGATGACAAGACCATCCTGTGGAGTTCGCCCAAATAAAGATTGTATGTATGTGTGTGTATATATATATAGTTGTTGTAAATATGCATATATTTCTCGACGTACCTGTGCGAGAGCTTAAACTTCCCGAGCTTGAAAGGAGTTAGAAGCAGGATCTGATTTGTACTTGCATATCCTTCACTTCCCATCCTTTAGTTAATTGTCAATGTGTGTGCGCGTGTCAATGACCGGTGTAGTAATATAGATAGATATTTGAGAGAAAGGATGCACTGGCTCTTTATATAGGAATATAGGAAAGGTTTGTGCGAGTCGGCCGGCGGAGATTCTGTCGGCAGTCAACAAACAAACCTTTTTATTATTAGATATCCTTGGGCTGGTCATGAATCTTACATTACCTTTGAATGGTTTTCGGCATTTTCCAGGGAATAATTAATTCATTTGATCATCAAAACCACAAAAGAATTGTGAATTCATTTAATCATAAATAACCACAAAAGTATAAATAGATAGAGACAGAAAAAACTACAATTGTTAATGATCCCTCATTAATAATTCATTTTTCCTAATCGTTGCTTTGCCTACTCGGTCACCAAATTTATTATATTGATTGTAGTAATGGTATCATTCGTTACAAGACATTGAGAAGTCGGTTGCGAGTCTTCTCCTTTACAATATTATATCAGTTCTTGATTAAGATTTAAAATCGTCATTCTTATGGTAGACAAACATCGTACATAGTCTTCCGGAATATATAATGTGTTTATGCGACTGTCCTTAACCGGAGTCGCTCGCCACCACTTTGAAGTCAAGAATTTGATACCTAGTGTTACCCTCGAGAATTTTTGGGGATGACATAGAACACTCTACTCGGGCATCCGTCCTTGAAGTATAAGTGAAAAGTCTATTATATCCAACTAATAGAGATTATAGAGTTTTACCACGATGAGATCGGAAGAATTAGCTCGTGGGGTGTGTCCGTGTTCTTGAGGTGTTGGGAGGATCTCGTTGCTTCGCAAAATGGATAAGCTTCACACACAAGCACATGTCTAACTATGTGTTAGAGTTTTAGTATTTATACCACATGTTGGTATATAATATTGGGGCCCTTGTAAGCCCATTTACATTAAGTAAATTATTAGACTCTAAAATAAAGCCTAGTTCACTTAATTAAACTACAAGACTAAGATAACATAATTAAATGAACACAATAAAATAATCCTAACAATCTCCCCCTTTGTGTTCAATTTGCAATTCGTCGTTAGTTATCTTAGTCTTGTAAAAATGTTGCACTGAGTCCTCAAAGAACACGTATCAGGGTATGCGTCGGCAAAAGCGTTCGTGTGCGTGTTCTTCTTCAATTTTCTCCTCCTTTGTCTTGTCTTGTGATCTCTTCTTTAGGAGATCTTCAAGCTCATCGTTTCTTGACCTTTTGTTCCTTCAAGTCTTATCTTGAAGCTTGTCTAGGAGAGGCCGGAAGGAATTTGAAGTTACTTGTCGGATTTTCTCTTTTTGTGTTCGATCTCTCCCTTCGTTAGTGGCACAACTCCCCCTTCATTTGTTCAACCTTGATTTGGGATTGAGGATTATCTTAAATTTGGAGAGGCGTACATGTGGCGGCAACTTTGGTGTTTGAAGGTTGGCGGTGCTCGTTTGATTTGACGACGCTTGAGGAATTGACGTTTACGATCGATCTTGCACTTTTTGTTGTGGTATGGCTCCCATTTTCTTTATTTACTACTACTCCCCCTCATGACGATCGAATTTGGGAGATCATCATGGAAGTGGGTGAAAATGGGATGATGGTTGGCAAAATGTTCGCATCGTCGGGACAAGAAGATGGAGATCGTAGGGACTCAGATTGGAAATAAGCTGACGGAGCCACAAAGGCGATCTGTCGTGTAAGAAACCGGGGTCACGAAGACTTTCCATTAACATCAATCTAGAAGTTGTGCTTCGTAGACGATGGCTGAAACCGTTGTTGTTTTGATGTTGCAACGACATGACTTCCTTCCGATCCTCGAAGCATGTCTACGAGTGACACGTCTGCGGAAGTTCTAACTTGATCACAAAGATCAGGTGTTATAAAAGTGTATGTGTCCTAAAAAATATTAAAAATATGGGAAGTGAGGACACACTATACTCTATCGTGCTTAAGAAAGTGGGTAGTGGGGCTGAGTACCACTTAATTCAATATCGTCCGCTTCAGAGTGAAGCGGTGATAGTAGACGTGACTCACTGTGATTTATTAAAACATCTGTCTTTTGTGAGAGAGACGAGTGGGTAAGGCTCGGATGTGCATGCGCCGTTGGACCTAATGTGGCGTCTTCTACTCGGGAGCTAATAAAATTAACACCTGTACCTATGAGGGTTGGTCCGAATGATTTGTGAGATAAGCGAATTATGTATCTTCAAAAATTTCTAAATCATCATCGAAATCATCAATCGTGGTGTGTTCGGATGATGTAGGATATGCGGCTATACGTTTAAGATCGGCTCGGTGATGTTCCGGGGTTAGATTCAGTTGGGTTTGACTGAATCATGGGAACCTGAAATTCCGTGCATCCGATTAGAACTTGATGAGTGCTGCTTCGTTTGTGTCAGCATTCGGAGCGGGACGGTTGAAGTGAGCACCGAGGTAGTGTAAGTGAGCCACATTTTCCATATAGAAGTTCTTGAACTTGTGATCTCGAGAGTCTTCATTGAAGTCCGTCTTTTGATGTAGGAGAAGATGTCCATGAGGCTTGATAGTGGGAGGGGATTTTCTTTATTTTTTTGGGTGTATTTTTCTCTCTTTTTTCGCTTTTTCCCTCTTTTTTTATTTTCTCCCTTTTCTTACATATATACATATATATTATAGTATTTGTATATATATTTATTGTATTAGTAATAGAATAATATATTATATATTTGTATTATATATAAATATATATGTACATATTTTTGTTCATCCCCTCAAATCATGCTTCATATAGTGGTATTACTCCCCCGTAAACGATGCGTAGTCGAATCAAAAAGGAGTTTCGAATCTCTTTCCCTAAATTCACGCATTTAAAGTTCGTTCCCCGCAAAAATGTAAGTAAGGATCCCTTTAAAAAACAGATATAATAGTTGGTTCTCTTTTAAAAATAAAAGAGTACCCCCCTCAAATTAAGCCCAGTTTAGAAAAAAATGGTATTTATCATTTCCGTGCGTAATATGCAGTTGAATTTCAAAATATCGTAATGTCTTGAAAATGCATATTTAAAATTTACCATTTTGAAAGGTATTTTTCATTTCAGCTCGTATGCGTACGCAATAAATTTTGAAAATTCTTTTATCCTACGCATAATTAAAATGTACCTTCGTTTGGTTGCCCGCATCTCTTATCAGTCGTGTATGAGGAGCAACCCAAGTTACCATACACGCTGGGATGGTGTAGTTGTTCACGCTGCATACCAGTCATGGGTGTGGAACAACTACTCGGAGTACCTACCCATGCAGGAAAAATCTGCAAATTTTATCGGGACTTTGGTACCCATATTTGTATGGGTCCTCCATTATTAGCAGAAAA